>CM031237.1:780295526-780793878 GCA_018340775.1 Taxus wallichiana var. yunnanensis
TTGTTTCTAGCTTTTTGTCTTAGATCTACTTATAAACTTTGTTATTCTAGATCTAGATCTGAAAGTTGCCTTTGCTTATAATTCTGTGTGTTAATATTTATTGGTTCATCTATGTGCATGCAATCAACTTTGTAATCTATTGATTGGGTTGCACATCTTCCCTCTTTCTTTCCTGTGTTTTTATTATTTCCTTCTTCATTAGATATTTCCTTTCTTTAAAACAATTTGCTTACTTAACTTGCCGAAAACTATACAACTATGGTTCATGAGCTGCATTGTTAAAGTAATGCCCACAAAATAGATACTAGCATATTTAATTAACAAATCTTACATGGGAGCCTCACCGGTAAATGAGAGAGATTTATCTCATGACTACTTAGGTTTTCAACTATGCAGGAAATCTAGCCAACACTTTTGGCGACTCCACTGGGAACAACACAAATTAGCAGACCAGAGCTTTCCAAAGTTAGAAGCCGCAGATCCAGTCTTTCACCAGGAAGAAGAGTACAAACTCATCTAGATCCGGATCTTCTTCAAAGATAATCCGGTAGAATGGAATTATTCACCAAGTCTATTCTCAAAGAAGACATGCTCCGTTCATCATGATGCAGAATCAGCCACTTCTTTGCTCTACAACACTGCTTCCATGGGGAGCAACCTTTAGACCTCTGAATCTAACTCCTCCTATGCATGATCTACCTAAAGGGACAAGAAAGAATTTTTCGAAATTCTTTGAAGATGGAAAATAAAATCCAAATGACCACTTGGCTGCGTTTTTCATATCCTGTGGAGTGCTTGCAGTCGAACATGAAGATGTATCTGTCAGACTCTTCATAAAGACTCTACATGAATTGGCTAGAGAATGGTTCTACCGGCTAGCTCCTAGCACCATAACCAACTGAGCTATTATGCGGGATGCGTTCCTAAAAGATTCAAGGCAGCTGAAGATTTCAGTATATTGATAACTCAACTGACTCAGTTGAAGGAGCCACATGAGCACATGCGGGATTTTATTGCAAAATTCCAAAGATTATTGTACAAAATTTCAGCATCTGCTTCTCTGAATGACGAGAATCAAAAGGTATTCTTCATCAATGCTTTGCTTCCTGAAGTAAGTTATCAACTGCGAAGAGCACGTCTTGCTGACTTGTTAGCAGCTCAAAACATGGCGGTTGAAATTGAAGACGACCTCATCATGGTGGAAAGATAAAGAGCAACACTTCTAGAGCTGAAAGTTTATCTTCTGCTACTACATCTCGATTCACTATTGCAAAAGTTAGCAAATGAGATGTTGTAGATGAAGAAACAAATGGCTCAAATGGCTCAAGGCAACAACACTACCCTTGCTCGTAATTTCAACAACCGGAACCGCATTGCTGGTTCCCAAAGATTAGCAATTGAAGTTGCTCCCAGAAACAACGTGGAGATGAATGAAGAAGACCAGGAAGCTGACGCTGATCAGCTCGAGAATGATGATTTTGTAGGTCTTGTTGGCGACTCCAACATTAATTACCTAAACTACAAATCTAAACATGACGATGAGAAGCTTCATGAAGATGATCATGGTCATACATATGCAATATTTACACAATCACAAACTCGCCAAGTTGAGGCATTAGCCGATGAACAAAGAAGGGGCAGCCCTTTACCTTCTTCCTTAGCTCCCAGAAATAAGAATGTCGAGTTCTTCATCTCAACCATGAAAGCAGCTCAGGTATATGAATCTATACCTTCCTTCAACATTGTTGATCATGTAAAGAAAACTAGGATTCAAATGTCAGAAGCTAAATACCTGAGAGCCTTTCCTGAGCAGTTAAATAGGCTAGTCAAATATGTGCAATCACCAGGACAATCCAATACATCAAAAGGCCTTTTGCCTAAGCCTAAAGATACTCCTCCCCAGAACAACACTGCAGTTGTTAAATCCTCACCATCTTCTGAAAGAGTGGAACCATTCTATGTTTCCCTATTGCTTAATGGTTTCAAGTTAAGCAATTGCATTTTAGATTCAGGTGCTTCTGATAATGTCATGCCAACTAAAGTTGCAGATGCTCTTGGGCTTACCTTGACAAAGACCATAAAAAGGTGTTATTCCATGGAGAGACAAGTCCCTTTAATCGGACAAATCAAAGATGCACAAGTTGTTCTGGCAGCTTTTCCTGACAAAAGATTAAAGATGACAATCCTAGTTGCAGATATTCCTGTCTCCTACGAGGATGTTGCTAAGTAGAAACTTCTACAAAGAGCTGGGAGGAGAAGTAAAGATGGATTGGTCTTGTGCTCATATTCCTATCAAAGGAATAAATCAGAAGTTGGAGCCAGAAAAGAAGTCCAAGTACACGGTGACAAAATCTGAAGATCCTAGATCTCAGATTCTTTTTTAGGGGTTTGACCACGGTGTATACTTCTTAGAAATGGATAAAGACGTTCCAGAGCCAAAACTTTGACTAGAGCTAGAGCCAAAGAAAAGGAGCTAAAAATTTTGGACTCTGGAGTTTAAAGGCACATGTTGTTCTTTTGGATCAAGAGCCGGCGTTCTACTAATATCTCCAGATCATGAGATATTCCCATACTCCCACAAGCTGATGTTCGAGAACACCAATCATACGGCAGAGTATGAAGCCTTGTTGTTAGGAATGGAGCAAGCTAGAAAGAAAGGAGTAAGACTCCTCAAAGCCCAAGGAGATGCTGAACTTCTAGTAAAGCAAATTCAAGGGCAAAATCAAGTCAAAGGAGATAAGATGAAGTATTACAAAGATATAGTGCTTTCTGCCACATTCGATTTTGTAGCCTTCTCTATCAACTTCATTCCAACCAATCGAACTCCAAGGCGATTCTTTGCGCTCTGGTGCACTATTGAATCCAGATAGACCACCGTCCTATTCTCCCTCTACATAATACTTGGTATTTGTCTAGGAAGGCGCTTTCCATTTGTGCCCAAGTGGGAATAGAGTTGGATGCTAATCTCATGAACCACCTCATTGCTGCATCCTTCGAGAGTGGATGAAAACAACTTGAGTTTTTGATTATCTGTTTTGTAGTCATAGGTCTGACATAGTACCTTGAACTCAAACAGAAATTGGTCAGGGTCTTCAGATGACATCCCTCTAAATGTGGGTAAATGTGCAGGTGAGATATTTTTCATTGGTGTATCATCATCATCCAATTGGATTGGATAAGTAAAGGTCCTATCAGGTTCTCTTTCAGGTTCCGTGCCATTTTTAAAATATTTTTCAAATTTTTCTCCCAATCAATGTGGTATGTGGTATGCCTTGGGGAAGGTGAAAAATCAGGAGTAGGAGGTTGACTACTCAATTGAGAATCAAAACTTGCCCTAAATGGATCTTGAGAAATAATCCTTCTCCTAAAAGTTCTACTTCCTTCAGGTGACTGATTTAAGAATTCCAAAGGTGGCAATTCTGTTTCTTGTATAATAAGGGATGATGGTGCCTCCAATTCTTGATCAACTTCCTTATTTGGACTAGAGGATGTTATGAATTCTTGTGAAGATGTTTTTGGGAGGAATCTACCCTTTGAGTCTCTTGGTCTACTCATAAATTTTATGATATAGTAGGGAAGATCCTTCAACTACTAGATGTATGATTGTTGCTCTTGTTAACACCTAATTAGAAAATTCCAACTAGTGTGTCCTCGACAACGCGCCAAAAATGATGGGTGTCATTATTCCCTTCATTTAATCAACTTCCTATTGATGTCATATTCAAACCAGGGGTGTGTCTAAAGCTATATGCAACAAGAATAATCCTTTCAATCTAGTAGTTGATTGTAGTTATTTTTGTATTTTCTGGGGGATCTTTTCAATGTCTTAAGGACTTCTTGGTAAAAACCTTATTTAAATCATACTATGAAAACTTTGCTAAAAGGAAACACACTTTGCAGAATGGAAATAAACACACTTGCTTTTGGAAATAAACACACAACTTAGAGTGCTTAAAAATGGTTGCAAGAAGAATAAGAATCTATCTAGACACCTGCAGAACGAGTATACAACAAAGTTTAACTAGAAGAATTAAAAGCGATATAGAATTAATAGATCTAAACTATTTGCTTAGGAAATATAAATACCAAATAGACGAATATCTTGGTCCTTGGGGGAGTGGGCCCTTGCTCCTCCTTGAATCAAGATTTAACAACTTAGAATTCTCTCAAATAGGAATGGCTATTTATTGATAAAACATTCGGTATTACAAAACATACTGGATCTGTACTTCGATCTGTATTACTTATTCTATATCTATATCTATCTTCTCTGTTCTCTTATATTTATCTACTGCAGGTCTGCTTATATATACATTTACAATCATAGTTGTCTCTACGATTATGATGAAATCGAATCGTGCCTAGAATAGATGTTGACTCGGATTGTGGCTGATCGGACAGTTGTAAGATAACTATCCTTGGATCTGCGATCGGAAATCTTCTCATCCTTTCTTGATTGAAAGGGTCATTGATGCTAAATCACCGGATGTGGTTAGAATAGATAAACTTCCATCGGTTCCTAACTTCAGAGAAGTTCCAGAACCATAGGAAATCGTTAAAGATCAAAACCGTGAGAGTTCCAGAGCTATACCCAGGAGTTCCGAACTATACCCAAGAGTTCTCGGAACTAAGTTCGAAAATTTTGGAACTAAATACTAGAGTTCCGGAACTAAGTCCGAAAGTTCCGGAACTAGGTGATGAAGCCTGTGAATGTGTAATGGAGTTTCGAACTAGCTTGGAAGTTCTAGAACTAAGCCGTATTGGAATAGATGCTACCGAAAACATGTTGAATGCTACATACTTCATTTCTTCGACCGATTAGACCTACTTTATTACAAAACTGAATTTCCAACACACTCGTCAGAATTTTAGAGCTTTTAAACGTTAGAATCACAATCAATCAAAAGATGGACAATTACATCCTAACTCATATCAGATCAAATAAAAGTCACAAAATGCAATCAAACTTAATAAAAAGGAGAGTAAGATGAGATCATTTATTGTACATTTAACGACATATTTTGGCCTCATCAATGGTTCTCACAAAGACATACATCCATGAGCGGAAATTATTGGTATTAGCTTCCCCATTTATCCTGCTGTAGTTTGGTGATATCAACTTCCTGCACAAGATTGGATTGTGGAAGAGTCCTCGGAATTTCAATGGTGATCTGGGCTTCTTCATGTATCTACTATTCATTATACCCACGCAATCTGCTTTATGCTTTTCCCATCTATTACCAACATCCTGCATGCTAATTGCAATCACCACTGGCCGTGCTCGGAAGCTTAAGGCAATAATTAATGAATTGTGCATCCAACCTGATTATTGTCTTCCTTGCAGCATCTCGGACTGTCCTAGAAAGAGGATGATAAGACCTTGCACACTCCATAACAAACTCGGGCAATTGAGTGTGACGAAATGCTGAAGCTTGAATAATTCCACTTTGCTTTTTATTGCCCGCATAAGAGATGATCTACCAATGGCCTTGGATTTGTCAATCAAATCAGTGATAGGTTCAGGGCCCATGTCTGTATCATTGATTTCGGTAAGCCTGGAAACAATGCATGATTCTGTTGACCCTTCTCTTTCATCATGCTTCATCATGCCTGGAATAATCTTTGTCTGAGTTCTTTTTCTTTTATTTTTGCCAGAAGATCCTGCAATTGGATCAATTTGTGTAGATCCTGCAATTCCTTCTGATTCGAAGATATATTCAATGTATCTGACATTGATTTTGACTTCTTTTCACCAATATGAGCACCTGTGATGAATACCTGCAAATGATTCAGACAAATATGGAGTCCATGGCATGAATGCTTAATTTCTATCACCAAAATCTGCTTATAAAGCCTGCTGCCCTAAAATTTGAGACTTTGCTTGCATGCCAAGCAAGCTAAAATATTATTTAATTCACCTAGGCACTTATACCAACATGCAGATGCTCTGAATAATAAAAAGAAAGCTTCTCCAACCCTAGGCGCCAAAACTGGAAGCTTCCCGACAATGAAAAATATTCTTTAATGCAAATCACTCCTTCCCTTGCGCCAAAATTCTCCAGGGCAGCATGCTCCATCAAAAAGAATTAATTGTATCCTCCTTATTGTCTTCTCATGCTTATATAGATAACTGCATGCTATATTTAATAATTGCTTCTTCCTATTTTTGGCAATTATTAAAAATAAGTTATGCTCTTTCTCTCAATTTGGGCACCCAAGTTTGCATGCTTCTGCTTGCTTTTTCATGCAATTCTTTTATTTATTTTTAGCATGCTTCTTTGTCTTCTCTTTGGCTTTCCTTCATGCTTTGACTTTCTTCCTATTTTTGGCGCCAATTTTAGCTAGGAATAAATAAAATAAATATTAATTAAAGCATGTATTTATGCCAAGGTGGGTCGCATTTTTTGACTTGAAGACATGCTAAAAATAAGAAGTCAAAGCAATGGGAATTTTTACCCTGCCAAGCAGCTCCAAAAATCCCATCCTTCACTTAAGTGATTTGTCTTTAATGATGGGAAAAACAACCTTCCAGGCAGGCATAAAATTCCCACCTGCCTGCCACTACCAAAATTCCCATTGGCAGCTTAAAGCCTTCCTGCCAAAAAGTGCGACTTGCATAAAAAGAGCTTCTTCCTTAAAAATGCGACTTGCATAAAAACTTCTTTGATGGGAATTCTTACCTTGCCTAGCAGCTCTAAAATTCCCATTGGTACTTTAAGTGATTTATCTTTCATAATGGAAAAAATAACCTTCTAGGTAGGCATAAAATTCCCACCTGCCTGCCACCACCAAAATTCCATTGGCAGCTTAAGTGATTTAACTTTCATAATGGGAAAAAACAACCTTCTAGGCAGGCATAAAATTCCCACCGCCTGCCACTACCAAAATTCCCATTGGTAGCTTAAAACCTCTCCTTCCAAAAAGTGTGACTTGCATCCTAGAAGCTTATTTCATAAAGTGCGACTTGCATCCTTCCTCCTTTGTCAGAAATTAGCACTCCATGATTAATTTCTTCCTTTGTCTGAGGCCATGGCTGACTTCCAAAACTTCCAGAAATTAAACAAGCTATACAGAACAAACGAATGGATCAAGGGGAATTTAACAGATAGACTATGGAGAAAACTGAAAACAAACACAAAAGAAATAAATAAAAACGAAAAATGTTGCCAGAAGTTGCAGACAATTGCTTTGCCGAATAACTGGTTAGTAAAAACTCATCCCTGGTGAATACCCTACTGAGAGGCGGAATACTAGCATAAAAATCTTCAGCAGGGTTCAATTGCGGCACGATTTATTTATTAAATAAATAAAATAAAATTCTCTCAGACAAAACCTGACGAAGAGATAAAATGAATTTTAGCACGTGGGTATTTGTCAAAATTGGCTTATATGATTCACTGGGAATACTTTAGCGCAATGGAGACAACGACAGGCAATAAAAACACAAAATGCCTTGTTACTTTTAAAAGAACGATTTTTTTAAAAAGGGTAGTCCCAAATTTCAGGGTGAAATTTGGGGACACCAAGCTTCTTCCTAAATTAAGGTGAGAAAGGAGTCATCAACAAAGTGACCGTTTATGAACCGTTGTTTATATTGAGGAAGTTTAATGCCTTTAACATGACCTTGGGTAGAGTAGTTTGGTAAGTAAATAGTTGAATCATTCATTGCCAAAACATATGGAGATGGAACTAAGGGGCATACCAACCTTATGGATCTGAAAAGACCAAATTTGGAGGATTGGGCTCCATTTATGGAAATGTAGTCTCCCACATCTTGGAAATGCATATTGTGCGAACACACAAAGCGAAGTCCAAAACCGAGGGCTTGCATGGCATGACAATTATAAAATCCATTCTATCCTATCATAAGTTTTTTCAAAATCAATTTTCACAAAAAGAGATTTTTGGTTAGAGACCCTATCCCATTTTATGCCTTCCCAAACCGCAATAACATTGTCAAGAATGTACTTGCTACTGGATGAACCTAATCTGCTCACCGTGGACAACGAGGGGAAGGAGATGCTTGAGTTTGTTTGCCAAGGCATTTCCTTTGATTTTGTAAGAGACATTGAGAAGAGTAATGGGCCTCCAATTAGCAACTGTTTAGGGTCACCAGCTTTGGGAATAAACTTGATGTTGCCTTGATTGATAAGTTCCCCCAAGGTGTTAGAGGTCATGGCTTCAAGATAAACTTTGTGCAAATCAAGGCCTATAGAGTCCCATAAGATTTGATGGAATTCATACGGGAATTCATCAATTCCAAGGGCTTTGTCAGAAGCCATTTGCAAAGCTACTTCTTTGAGGTCATTGACGGTGAGGGGTTTGTCACGGCTGCAACTCTTTGGGCCTGTGAGAGCTTGCAAGGTACCACTTGGAGACATTTCATGATAGCATCCTCTCTTTCAGGCGAGAAAGGCTGGGAAGCAAAGACTTCATGATAATGGTGGAAAAAAGCTTGTAGGATGGTCGACAATTTGGTAAGTCTAACATTGGTTGTTTGAATGGCTTTGATTATGTCAACGATGGCACGATCGAAGCAATCTATCTCCAATTTTTAACCAATGTAGCCTTGCTCTAAGTTGGGCTCCTTGAGCTTTATAGGATTCCTCCACCTTAAGCTTGTGCCGCCAATGAGCTGCTTGCTTTTGAAGAGAGATGTTAAAAGGAGAGCTATTGAGATCCTGTGAAATCTTTGGAATTCATGGTATGAAGCTTCATGATCTCTTTGTCTATAAATGGGCGCTTGTTTCCCACAAAGCCTAAGAAAGGTGGTGTTTCTTTGGATAACATCACCCACCATTCAATCCAGCCTATATCCCTTGTCGGTCTGGGAACCAGTCTCAAATCCTTGTGATATGTCCTAAAGTTCTCTCCGCCTAAGATGGGTAGTGTTGGGACAAAATTAGGACTTTTTGCTTTTTAGGCGGGAGCATTCCAAGTAAAGTAGAAGCAAATGGGTTGGTGGTCAAAAAGAAAGGTAGACTTGACCACAGAAACCGGTCTGTTATTAGTGGATGAAAGAGAGAAAAAGTCATTCTCAACAAAGAGAGCATGATCTAACCTTTTTACCACTTTGTCTTGCCCTTGCGAAAACTAGACTAAGTGAACTAGACAACATTGGAATTTTGCTTGCGATGGTGATTTGGGTCATAAATATTGAGCTTGTGCCGCATGTAGAACTAGGATTCCTATTCTCCGACACACCACCGCATAGGGAGGTGAACCTCCTTGTCTTCATTGGATTCAAGCATATTGAACTCTCCACATAGAATCCCAAAATATGTTTTAATTCATCGTATTGGTCTTCATCGAGAGTATCAACATCAACATCATGATATGGTTCATTAAAACTGCATGGACTCAAAGCACTACCAATCCCACTAGGGACACTACCAATAGCACCCCCTTGAGCAAGTAGGTCTCCTAGTGCCAAAGAAGGTCTCCAATCCCTCGTCATGTAATGACAGTAAGAATAGAAGCATCCAAGCCAACTCTCTCTGGGTCAACCTTCCAATGCTTTGGTGTCCCTCCCTTGTACTCCGACTGCTTGTGGGATAGAACACACAAGTTGGAATGTATATACACCAAATCCTTGGCCTTTTTAACCCCCAATTTGTTGTGCTTCTGTGAGTGGATGAAGGTATATGTACTCCAATTACTTTCAGAGGAAGATAAAATCACAACTTATTGAGGCAAATTCAATGCAAAATTAAAATATAAAAGTAAATACTCAAACTTAAATTTTAAAAAAGTTATAACAAAAAGGAAAGAAAATTAAACATAAAAAACTTGTGACAATAGCTTGATTGCAAGAGGCTATAGGTCCAAAGATGACTGACCATGGAGGTACCACCACATATGAGAATCCTTGTGTTTGTCTCGAAGAGCGCAAAGGCTATAACATGTCTCCACTATGAAATTTTCAAACTCATTCATAACCATGTCCTCACCTTGGGATCCGGGAAGAACTTAGACAACGCCAACATATATCCCTCACTAAATTCAACACCCCTATATGGCGCCACTTGTCTCCTAAGAAATAAATGATCTCTCGAGTTGTAGAATCTAGGAGTCAATGCATAATCAAGGAGATGCAGTGGGGTGGTCATTTTGTTCCATTACTCAATGAGGTATGATTTTTGTTTATTTGAAAATTTTCTCCTTGGGATCTTGCTCTTATACATTTACTATGGTCTTTATCTTCTCAATCATTGAGTTGATGCCATTATATCTCTCCCAAACATGACTGATCCATGTCAATAAAGCGAGATCATACTCATAATGGGCTCGATGAAACTCAACAAGTATTCTACTTGATCCCATTAGTCGTCTAAGATCAACACCTTCACTTTTTGGGCTCGTTCAGTGTTTGACTACCTCCCGGAACAACCCATAGGTTGGAAGTTACCATCCTGCTAAGTGCATCTTGGACCTTCACAATTTGTCTCAAAATGATCATGTGTGATGCAAATTGAGTCTCAACAACCTAGTAAAAACTAAAAAATAAATAACAAAAATTAAAAAACTTTGGAGTATTATGTTTTTAGAAACTTACATTATAAATAAAATAAAGATAACATCCCTTACCTTCAACAGCTCCAAATGTGAATGAGATATGAGGATGCCTTGCAACCGATGATGGTTAGTAACAAACGTATGGATCTCTTCATCCACAACATACACTTGCTTAATCCACCTAATTTTATTGGCAACATTTTCAGCATTAAATTGGGTGAACGTCAACACATGGTTTCCAAAAATATGCCCATACCTCGCCTCAACTAACATCCCAACGACTTCACAATTCTTGGCATTGTCCATTATGACTTGGACAACATTTTGAGGCCCCACCGCCTCAATGGCTCGAGAAGGATGTTGGCAATGAATTGGGCATCCTTCACATGCCCCTCACAATCAATCAAAACTGCGTCTTTCAAAGGGTGGTTTCTTGCTTCTTTCCATTCTTCGAAATGATAGACACTCCCGTTGTGGCACACGAGTCTCTAATTGGCTGCATTAAGGTTTCCACGTTTTTTCTCTTTCCCAATAGGGTGGTGTGGAGCTTCTCATAACTTGGCTCTTTGTACCCTTTTGGGGCCTCATTGATCACTTTCACCGTATCTTGCCAATATGGTGATCTGACAACATTGAATGAAAAATCATTTGCATGCACACATAGGCTTGCAATGTGTTCATCTCAATATTCTACTCTCATTTTCAAAGGACCTTTCTAGTGGTCCTTTTGTCCTCTTTCGTGAAAGAGGTGAATTCTTATCTTGCATGGAGATAGATGCCACAAAATGGACGTATAAGGGTCACAATTGGGGAGCTAGTACTAGATGGGAAACAAGTGGCCTTGTTTATCAAGATTAAGTCTCTATTTTTTTGACTGACGGATGACCCGATTTCATGGACAGTGCTTTCGCATCTTCTTATTCCTTGATATACTCCAAGACTTCTATTGTTTGCACCCCTACATTGCTCTCCCCCTTTTAAATTCTAACAGCATGACCCAGTATTGCACACAAGTGGGGCTTTCACTTGACTATATGAGCCTTTGAATACACTATTGCAATCATGGCATCTCCAAAAAAACACCCACCTTGGAAGTTGTTTTAGTATTATCACATGCCTGCATAATGATGAATTTAGGTCAAATTCTTTAAACAGGGATTGGCCAGAGGAGGTGGAATTTGTTGCCATTGTAGTAGTATTCTCTTTGAGTCTTTAGTTGTGCCTATAAGTTTAGAAACCATCACCATAAACAAAGAAAACAAAGGTTAAACCCTAGGCCTTGGGGCAGCATATATGTATTGTAAAATAATTTAATAATTGGAAAAACGGTTTACAATTTTAAAATGAAAACAATAAAGCATCAAAACACGCATGAAATGTGTGAAAAATTGAAAAAAAAATTGAATGTTAAAGCCTTACCTTTACCTTTAATGAATAATCCAAGAATCCTCCTCCTTTCAAGCTCCTCAATCACTTTGGCAGTGAATGGGCACTCGTACTAGCTTAGGAAAATGATAACAATGCTTCTTGATGAAGTATCAAACCTAAATGAGTAAAATGAGAGCTTAGAGAGGTAAGTATGCAATGAGGGAATGAGAGGTAAGTTGTTTTGCTTTTATGTTTTGTTTTTGTGTTTTGCTTTTGTTTTATACAATCTCTTTCACTTTTAGGGTTTCATATGTATTTTTATTTTTATTTTTAAAATTTATGTTTAAAAGTTTTTTTAAAAGTCATTTGGGCCTCAAAACGGCTAGGGTACAATCATGATGGTCTGCAGGTACATCTAGTAAAGTTTTCACGTTTGTAGACATACCCAAACTGTTTCAGCCTTACCTTGGCCTTTTTCGATGCGTTTTCAAGCCATACTAGTATGGTATGTTTCGAATGCCCCATATAAGGGCCTTTGAGGGTGTTATCTTGGTATCCTAGAAGAAACCAAATGATTTGTTGCCTAGGGGTGACCCGGGGACAACATGCAAATTAATACAAATATGGTTTTTGGAAACAATTCTAGAGTTATAAGAGTGACAAAAATAACAATCATAGTGTTAAAACTTAATATAGAGAATACAAGAACATACGCATATCCCCTTTTGGGATATTATCCAAATATGCAAATTAATTTATTGAGTCAACTCTAGAAGGACTAAACCTCGTAGTTCAACCTCAAATAATTCAATGTTAGCATCAATACAACCCAAATAGGGTTGGAGTGAGCCAAGGTGGTGGATTAGATGAGAGAACCAGTTAGGAAATTAATCACTTAAAATCTAAAATTAATTATAGTAGTAATTAATTAATAAATGCACTAGACTGACGCAAACTTCAAAAATTATAACTCCTTCACTATCCAATGTTTTTCTATCAAACCAATGCCAAAAGATTCTTCATATTTTTTAGATTTCCAACAAACTATAGATCACAATTTTTGGATAAGTAGAAGGTATGCAAATCAACCCACGAAATCTCAAACTGTGTAGATAAAACCCTGGCCCAATAATTAAATATTGCTCACAAACAGCTGAAACTTGGAAAATTGATAACTTTCTCAATACTTCATCTTTTGCCGTGAAATAAAGTGCAGACTAATCTATAATTCAAGAGCTTTCCAAAGATATTAAAATATGAATTTTATGACAACTGAAACCCCTCCAAAACAGCCCCCTAAATCCCCAAACCAGTCGCTAGGGTTAGCATAAAACATGTAAATTATTTCCAGCTCTTAGAACCCTTCAAAAACATCCCAAAATGACTACTCACACTCAGAAAAATAAGCCAACTCAGATCAGATTACAAATATAGCTTGTTCACCCTTAAAACATGTCAAAAGATGCTCAATTCAAGTCGCCATAGTTAGAATAAAACCAACAATAACCAGCAGATCTAAAGCACCATAAAACCCTTCACAATATTCAATAACATGCAGATTTTTCTCTCAATAAAATGCGCCAATACTCTAGACAAGTCGCCAAAGCTAGGAGGCATAAATCATGCACAAAGACACTTCAACACAATGAAACACAATGAATGGAACAAGAGAGTCTTCAATGTCTTCAACAATGGCTTCCAAATGAGAGAGAGCAAAATGCAAGAACTAGGGCATACATCCCAATACTCCAAGCATGGAGTGAAATCAAATGATCATCCAACATAACCCTCTAAGGAAATGCGACCTCCCTTTTATAGAACTAAGGGGTGCAATATCCAATAAAGACCGACCTTTCCCTTTTGGAGGGAAAACATAAACTCTCATTAAAATATTTAATACTAAGACTATGTGCACTTTATTTATTTTTTAATTAAATAAATAAAAGTAACTAACCTATGTGCACATTAAACTAACTAAAGAGACTCCCACTTGTAGCGCTAGGCATGCCAAGGGGTTACAATGCAAATGAAAAATAAATATTAATAATGTCCTGAAAAGGGGACATTACTGAACAATAGAACACCATGTGAGAACTACAATTGTAAGGTTGTATTATGTAAGTTTGTGTACAAATATTTGATAGAGCAATGATGTGTCCCAAAGGTGTTTATGCCGTGTACTACTTTATGCTCACTTGAAGAATGATTAGTATACATGTAACATTAATATACAAGTGAGGAAGACGAAGAGACAACTTGGTAGTTACAAGAAATGCAATTTCTCTCCGATGGTTCATATCCTTTGTTTTGTCATTTCCTTGAAATGTTGTATGATAATTGTGCTGATTAGGGATGACGTTTTTGGAGCTACGGTAGAATATTAAGCATTATGGATTCCTTGGGATGATCTTGAACTTAGCGGTGAAGACAATAAGTGACACAGAGTACCATTGTTATACTATGAGATGATCAAACCGTGGAAAATACCTTAGGAATGATGGAAAGGATTTGGAAGCATTCAACAAACCTGCTATGGATTTGATTGGTCCATATGTGGGAGTGGTCACCTAGAGTTCTATTAAGATATAGACCTCACATGACTCTAGGTGGAGGAGCTTCATAAACTCATATTCAAGTTACAACTACTAGTAAAGAAAACAATTGGAGTTTCATTTAAGATTGTAGGGCTATCATTCGTGATTCTCCCCTCCTTGGTGATCACGATCCGGATCGTCAACATGATGGAAACCTTGGGTCTCATAGGAAATGGTGGCATTTCCATTGCATGGTTGAATTACAATGGTACATTCTGGTCTTCTCTAGGTACCTTCCAAGATGTCATTGCTTCACGAGATATCATATTTCTTACTAAGACCCCGAGAGTTTTGAACAAACCCTCCCTCTAGTCACAAGTTATTCTCGTGATCTCGGCTTGTCGGTACATAGAAGAATGGTTTGAAGAGACGTTCTAGGATCCCTAGATGGTTATAGAGACAACAAAATGGTGCACAAAACAATGGCTTGAAGAGACGTCCCCAGGAGCCGTAGACGGTTATAGAGACAACAAAATGGTCCTAAACCAAATTGGGTGGAGTATATACCAAGTTTAAAGTTAATCTTTTACCTTTATCTTCTTATTTGAAAAAGAAGAAATTCTGTGTAGAAAAACAAACAGTTGAAAGTGGTCTGATTTATTGAGATTACATAGGCATTATTTTTGGCGAAGGATTTGTTGAAGTATTTTCTTATGTGAGTGATCTATTATGTGAAGTGAAAACACTGTTTGGATGAAATCTAATGTTGAATTTGAGAGGTTTGGATAAATTTTGGTTAATAAGTATCTTTGTTGTTAAAGATTTGTTTCTTGAAGAATAACCTAGGGAGACATGGTGTTATCGTTTTTTGTTGATGTTTTTAATGACGGAAGAATGATTTTGATGTTTCAAGGTGAATTTTTGCTGAAAATAACTTTGGCGTGATAATATAATAAAGTAGTTTTTATTTGATGGAAGTTTTGTGTTAAATGAACTTGTGACTGTTTGTTCAAGGAATTCTAAATTTTATTTGAATCCTCAACTCAAATGGTGAAACATTGTCTTGAATTTTTAAATCTTCAAAGATGCAAAGGATTCGTATTTTTACCGAGTCTCGGAAATTAACAATTGTTGGCTAGATTTTATGCATAGCTAAAACCTAGGCAGTCATGAGATAAATCTCCCTCATTTATCGGTGAGGCTCCTGTGCAAGATTTCTATCAATTATGTTTTCTAATAGTTATATATGGGTTTTACTTTAATCTGCAAGCTCATGAACCATAGCTAAGCAATTATGCAAAGAAATAAACAAATTGTAAAGAAATATTTGCGAAGCGAGAATAATTGAATATGGAAAGAAGAAGAAGATGTGTAATTCAACCAATAGTTTACGAGTTGGTCTCATACACATAGATAAAACAAATAGATTTCACAATACCAGAATCAAAGGAAAGGAAAGTTTCTAATCTAAATCTTAGATAATGCAAAGTTTATCTAAAGATCTACAGAGAAGTAAGAAGCCAATGCACTTGTTGACACAAAATTCTCTGGAAATCTGCCTCTGTTCAATTCCTCAGCTTTCAGAAAAGATATCAAGGGTTTCAACACAAAGTCTGGAACTCAAGAATATTGATTACAAATTCTGATCCCCTAACCCGTAGGTTCTTCTATTTATA
The DNA here is from genome assembly GCA_018340775.1 of Taxus wallichiana var. yunnanensis. Classification (NCBI taxonomy): domain Eukaryota; kingdom Viridiplantae; phylum Streptophyta; class Pinopsida; order Cupressales; family Taxaceae; genus Taxus; species Taxus wallichiana. Next base: position 780,311,620 of record CM031237.1, read on the forward strand.
GTGTATAGAAGGAAATTACAAATAGGAAAGCAATAACTGAATTGACACATGCGGAAGCTATAAAGAAAACAACTGGCAATCTTTCCCTTGAAATTTCTCTCTACATGACATGCATCTGAAGACTAAATCAAAGCTTTGCATGTCTGCCACCTATTCTCAATTAAGGACCTTTTCAAATAACTAAAAGTAATGGCTTTTAACCAATTACTTTAGTTTTACAATTTTTCGAGAAAATAAGAATAAGAGAGAGAAGGGAAGAAGAAGGAAAATATGCCACCGTCATACTCTATGCTTTTTATTTGTTCTGAAATTGAATATACTTGTCAAACATGTGACTCAATAACTTCCCATCTGCTTTAGCAACCGCTTCTTTCTCAATCTTAAACCGCAGCAATCCTCTGGACAAAGCAGCAATGTTAGCCTTTACCTTCTCTAAACCAGGCCCATACCCCTTAATATCTGCATGAAGCTTTATGAGTTTGCCAATTGAATCTAACGTGAAAGGCATGACAGATTCATCAATCTTCTTCTGCACAACCAAAATAAATTCCTCACGGGAAGCAGACAATTCATCTAGAATGTTCTCTGCGGTACTTAACCCCATCTCGTTTTCCAAAGAATCGCATCCTCTTGACATAAGCTTGAGGATCTCCATGCAGAAGGAAATTGCTATCTCTAACTACTTTCCCTTTTCTATTAATCCATCAGGTATAATTTGCTCTGCAATTAGCACATCCTTTGCAATGAATGTATCTTAGCTAAGGTATCCAGATGACTTTCAGCAACTATGTTCTCATCTTCTATCCTTGTCATTAGTTCCTTTAGCTGAGATAATGCCCTGTGCATATTCTCCAAGCCAGCTGGTATTCCCTTGAACTGCTCTGAAGCTTGGTGAATAATTTGCTCTTTCCATTGAGCAATAACTTTGACTTGGTTCCCTGCATCTTCAATCTCTTCAACCAAACGGCTGCATACATGTTCCTGCACTAACACGGGCTGAGAAGAAGGTTTAGCAACCTTAGTGATGATCTCACATAACTGGGAGATCTGCATCTGAAGCTTATCTTTTTCTGCCTTCTCTTTGTCAAGCTTAAGGAATAAAGCGTCTATCAGTGTCCATGTATCTTGCTTTAATCCTTCCGTGGTGATTTTCCCCAATGGTACTTTGGTCACCGATATGTCTACAGCAGTTAGCTCTCCCTTTTGTTTCCCTTCAGCTGGAACTGACAATTCAGCGAACTTCTGCCCTGATTCTTCAATAATCAACCTTGAAGTTATTTTAGCAACTTTAGACCTTTTGCCTCTACCTCCCAAGCTCATAAGCAGTTACTGCAAGTCTTCCTCTTCCAAGTTGATTTCTTTTCTAGCCTCTGAACTGATTGTAGAACCAAGATGAGAAATTGCTCTTTGGGGAATGGAAGTCACCGAATGTACCACCATCTCATGCTCTGACTCTGCTGCATCCGAATTCACCACAATGTTATGGCTGCCCTCTTCTGAATTGTCCAAAGACAATGCTCTCTCGAACTCTGCCATTTGTGATTTCAACTTCTCCGCAGGGAGAGGTGAAGATCTAGGTGGCTGAGGAACAAATATGAACGATGCTTTGGATTCAACGGTGGAATAATAACATTTATTTGAGGTCCTGGAGCTGCGGAAGTGTTGTGAGTTGACGCTAGAGAAGCTTCGTCTGAAAGTAGCACTAGTATAATGGATTTAGGCTTGCCTTTCTCTGGTACCTGAGACTTCATGTACACTTTGAGCTTCTCTAGCCTTATACTACTCCACCTTCGTGTTTTCTCTTGCTGGAATCCCCTGCAATGAAATTCCCTGTGATTTGGTTCATCAAAGCCTTGTCCAAGCAATACCCCTTTGTTAGCAACCAATTTGAGGTGCTAACTAGGATTGCGGAAGACCTCTCCTCAATTGTGTGACAACCACCCACGCTCTCCTGAAGAGAAGCTCTATCTCCTCCCATTTGATGATATGTATCAAGTACCACATGCCCATCATCTGAGAGATTTGTAGGTATCCGCGCTAAACCATAGTCGAAACTTGCTGAAATCTCCCTTTCTGACTTCGTATTCGCTCCTGCACTTCATCCAAAAGTCTTCAAGTGAAGGAACATGTGAGTATTCTTGGGAGACCGTCCTCTTTGCTATCCCATATGGGTCAAAGTTCATCCGTGCTAGGAAGAACTCATGCTCATACCCAACAAACATTTCTGCTTCAATTCCTCTGGCTTTGTGGATGCTCTGGCAACTATAATGACCCACTGTGACTGGAAAGCTACCTGTAGACTTGTGTCGTTTTGACTGTAAGTCATGCAACTCTACGAGTTGCCTGCACAACTCCATGATGACCCACTTATCACTCGGGTATCTTGGCAACTTAACTGGTTCTCCTGAGAAACCACTCACCCTGAGATATGTGAAGTCCACAAACTGGATGAAGATACAACCATGCTTTGGGAGACAGCTTGCCAGGCCTCTTTGCTCACTCTACTAGTCTTCAGATCACTATTTAACTTGCAAATGAATCCGTAGAAGAATCCATCGTTAACCACCCTGAAATCTTTGTAGCATTTAGGAACTGTCAACTATGGAAGCACTCATAAATAGGATCTTTTGACAATATGCCCCGTCTATCCAATTTGGAAAATATCCCCTGAGAAGTTGTTGCATATACAAGGTATGAAGTCATTTTGAAGTTGAATGTCCACCTCACACTTCGGAGTTGCTCGCTGATGTTATCACTAATGATCTCCGCCCAATTAATCATCGAATCAGCTTTGTTGATCTCAATGGTTCTCACAAAGGCATACATCCATGAGCGGAAGTTATTGGTATTGGCTTCCTCATTTATCCTGCAAAGCAATTTGGTGATATCATCAACTTCCTGCACAAGATTGGATCATGGAAGAGTCCTCGGGAATTTTGACGGTGATCTGGGCTTCTTCATGTATCTGTTCATTATACCCACGCAATCTACTTTGTGCTTTTCCGATTTCTTACCAGCATCCTACATGCTAATTGCAATCACCACCGCCGTCTTAGGAAGCTTAAGGCAATAATTAATCTAGGTAGCCGGTACATGCCCTAGGGCCCACAGGTACGGGTTCGGTACGTTGCGGGTTTAGGGTACGGGTTCGGTTCGTAGGGGGTACAGGCAGGGTTCTTCTGCAGGTGCAGGTACGGTGGAGTGCAGTGGAGTACGTCTCGTGGACGTCTGGGTGTACCCGGCCTGCAGGAAGAACCCTACCTATACCCAATTGTACCCACCTAGTGTTGGATGTTTTTTTATTTTTATTTTGTTTTTGGGTCAAAAAAGTCAAACCGACTTTATAAACAATAAATTATTCTTTTAAACCCTAATTTGTACCCCCAAACTCTATAACAACAAAAGTCATTTACCTCACATTTGCATTCTTGCCTCTTATTTGTATACGTGACTCTCACCCTCAAATTTTCCACTATTTTCAATTGCTTAGGGTTAATTTCAAGTGCCATATAGTTGAAGTAGCTTGCGATAAGTGCCAAGGAGTTCAAAGAGCTTGCATTATTGGTGTAAGGTGTATTGAGGTAAGTATTTTGTGATTTTTTGAAGTGTTTTAGTTTGTTTTTAATATTTTATTATTTTTTAGTTGTTTTTTTTTTATTGTTTTTTTTAAGCTTCATTTTTCTACATTTGATTTCATTTAAATTTAAATTTTAAAGTTTCAACATTTTCTCAAGACTAAATTTGTTTTCTTTTTTTAAAAAATGCATTGTGCAATTAAAAACTTAAAATGGCTGCGAGTTCTAGTTCTGTGGGTCAAGGTAGTAAAGGTGTCCTTAACAAAAGTGATCCATCCTCCCCCTTTGGAGCCATGTCAAACAACTAGAACAATTACCAGGTGGAGGGGGCTTTGTTTGGGTTTGCTCACAATGTAATATGCAATTTAAGAGCTCCTATAGTCGGGTGAAAGCCCATTTGTGTGGGGCTATTGGCCACGGAATTAGAACATGTGGAGGGTTGGATGGAAAGGGGTTGCCACGTGCAAAGACCCTTGCATACATCAAAGAGCAGGAGGAAGCAGATGTAGCAACAGTTGCATTAAAATCCAATCATCCTATGGCAAGAAAAGGAAGATCACATAGCATTAGCAAGCCACATGTTTCTCCTTTTGTTGATGTTGTGGCCCCCGAGATCACCCATTTTTGTCTACACCTATTGCAGAATTGGAAGGGAAGAGGATTCACCTCTTTCTCACAAAAGAACAAAAGATGTAGGCTCATTGGAAAGGACATTCCGAGAATGAAAGCGGGGACATAGCTAACCAAAGTGTTGGGCGCTTTATTTATGTATGTGGTGTCCCATTTAATGTTCTTTAGATCACCATCTTGGCAAGATACGGTGAGATGTATTAATGAAGCCCCTAAAGGGTACATTAGCCTAGGGTATGAAAAGGTGTGCACCACCTTATTGTCAAAAGAAAGAAAAAAGTTGAAGACTCATTGTTACCCATCAAGAATCAATGGCTCGAAACAGGAGTGTCCATCATTTCTGACGGATGGAAAGATACAGCAAATAGGCCATTGATCAATGTGGTTGCCGTGTGTCCTAAAGGGGCAATGTTTCTCAGGGCTATTGATTGTGAGGGGCAAGTGAAGGATGCCCAATTCATTGCCAACATCCTCATAGAATCTATTGAGGTGGTGGGGCCTCAAAATGTTGTCCAAGTTGTAATGGACAATGCAAAAAATTGTAGAGCTGCAGGGTTGTTGGTTGAGGCACGGTATGGACACATATTCTGGACACCTTGTGTGGTTCATTCCCTCAACTTAATGTTACAAAAATTGGGCACAAAAATTGCTTGGATCAAACAAGTATATGAGGAGGCAAGTGAGATTCAAATGTTCGTCAGCAACCACCACATGTCCCAAGCCATCTTTCGTAAATTCTCGACATTGCAACTATTGAAGGTAACCCGTAACATTCTAATTTCTTTTTAATTTTTAAAATAATTATTAGTTTTTAAAATTCATTTTTATAAATTCATTAAATTAATTTTATAAGTTTGTAATTTGTAGAATTTCGAATGTTTTAAATTTACTTGTCTTAATTTTATTTCTTTTGATTTCTTATTAGGTTGCTGAGACTCGATTTGCCTCGCACACGCTCATCTTGAGACGGCTTGTGAAGGTGCGAGAGGCATTGAGTGGCATGGTTATCAGTGACCTTTGGAGTATATGGAGGCAAGCAAACAAAGGTGAAAGGGCTAGAAATGTGAAATTGTTGATCTGGATGAAGCATGGTGGGATCGTGTGGATTACTTGCTTAGTTTTACTTGAGCCCATCGTGAGTATGTTGAGATTTGTTGATATGGATCATCCATGCATGGGTGAGATTTATGATGGAATTGACTTAATGATTGAGTCAATTAAGACCATCATAAATGCCAAAGAGCAAGATCCTACAAATGCGACCTTCTTGAAGTGCAATCACATCTCAATGAAAGGTGGAACAAAATGACTACTCCATTGCATCTTCTTGCTTTTGCCTTGACTCCAAAATACTACAATGCAGAGATCCTTTCTTTGCAGGGAGGGTCCCACCATATAGGGATGTTGAAGTTAGTGAGGGGTATAAGTCGGCATTTGCTAGAATTTTCCCAAATCCAGTAGAAGACATGGTTAGAGGTGAGTTTGTGAATTTCATATCCTCCAGGGATCACTCCATTAGTGCTCTCCGTGACAAATACAGGATGGATGCTTATTCGTGGTGGTACCTCCATGGACAAGCATACACCTACCTCATGCCACTTGCAATAAAAGTTTTATCACAAGTAAGATTTTAATTTTTTTAATTTCTTAACTCTTTCTTTTTTACTTTTATAAATTTAAAATTTTAATTTTGCATTGACTTTGTGGCTTGCCTCAATAGGTTGCAAGTTCTTCTTCAGCTGAGAGGAATTGGGGTACATATTCATTTATCCACTCGGTTAACCGCAACAAGTTGGGAGCAAAAAAGGCGGAGGATTTGGTCTTTGTGCATTCTAACCTGCGCCTTCTATCACATAAGAAGGATGAGTATAGGAAAGGGCCAACAAAGTGTTGGGATATAGACCCAGAGACTCCAAACTTGGATGTTCCCATTGCCCAACTTTCATTGCTAGACCCGGACCTAGATAGTACTTTGCGTGAGCTGCAAAGTGGGGCTAGCGGGAGCGGCATTGCTGATAGTTCTGGTTGTACTCCTGGTGCTTGTGGTTCTAATGAACCACGTGATGGTAGTGATGCTCTCGTTGAAGACATTGGAGAAGATGCAGAGCCATTAGACTATTACTAATTAGAATGTTGATGTATCTTCATTTTTGTGTTTACAATGTTAGATAATGATAATACATTGTAACATTTTGATTTGAACAATGTACTGGTTATAAGTTCGAACAATGAATTATCAATATGTTTTAACTTTTGTCGCTATTTCACCTATGTATATTTCAGATTTGTTTAATCTATGCATGTGTAAGGCTGGAATTTTGCTTATCTTGTTACTTTTCAAAATATTTTTAATATTTTATATGTATATTCTATTTGCCATACCGGGCCCCCAAAAATGTCGTACCAACGTACTGGATCCCCATACCCGTACCCATACCGTACCCATGTACCGCTACCTAGTAATTAATGAATTGTGCATCCAACCTGATTATTGTCTTCCCTGCAACATCTCGGATTGTCCTAGAAAGAGGATGATAAGATCTTGCACACTCCAAAACAAACTTAGGCAATTGAGCTATAACTGGAAACGCTGAAGCTTGAATAATCTTGCTTTTTTTTATTGCCCGCATAAGATATGATCTACCAATGGCCTTGGATATGTCAATCAAATCAGTGATAGGTTCAGGGCCCATGTCTGTATCATTGATTTCGGTAAGCTTTGAAGTCGTGCATGATTTTGCTGACCCTTCTCTTTCATCATGCTTCATCATGCCTGGAATAATCTTTGTTTGAGCTCTTTTTCTTTTATTTTTTCGAATCCTTGTAATTGGATCAATTTGTGTGGATCCTGCAATTTATTCTGATTCAAAAGATATATTCAATGTATCTGCATTGATTTTGACTTCTTTTCACCAATATGAACACCTGTGATGAATACCTGCAATTGATTCAGACAAATATGGAGTCCATGGCATGAATACTCAATTTTTATCACCAAAATTTGCTTATAAAGCCTGCTGCCCTAAAATTTGAGACTTTGCTTGCATGTTAAGCAAGCTAAAATATTATTTAATTCACCTGGGCACTTATACCAACATGCAGATGCTTGGAATAATAAAAATAAAGCTTCTCCAACCCTAGGCACCAAAATTGGAAGCTTCCTGAAAGGCAATGGAAAATATTTTTAATGCAAACACTCCTTTTGGCGCCAAAATCCTCCAGGAGCAGCAAGCTCCATCAAAAAGAATTAATTATCTCTTCCTTATGGCGTCCCATGCTTATATAGCTAACTGCATGCTATTTTTAATAATTGCTTCCTCCTATTTTTGGCAATTATTAATAATAAGCCATGTTCTTTCTCTCAATTTGGGCGCCCAAGTTTGCATGCTTCTGCTTGTTTTTTTATGAAATTCTTTTATTTATTTTTAGCATGCATCTTTGTCTTCTCTTTAGCTCATCAAGTTGCTTTGACTTTCCTTCTATTTATGGCGCCAAACTTAGCTAGGAATAATAATAATAAATATCATTTAATGCATGTAATTATGCCAAGGTGGGTCGCACTTTTTGGCTAGAGGGTGTGCTAAAAATAAGAAGTCAAAGTAATGGGAATTTTTACCTGTCAGCAGCTTCAAAATCCCATCCTTCACTTAAGTGATTTGTCTTTAGTGATGGGAAAAAACAACCTGCTAGGCAGGCATAAAATTCCCACCTGCCTGCCACTACCAAAATTCCCACTGGCAACTTAAATCCTTCCTTCCAAAAAGTGCGACTTGCATGAAATAGAGCTTCTTTCTCAAAAATGCGACTTGCATGGGTGAATAAACTTCCTTGATGGGAATTCTTACCCTGCCAAGCAGCTCTAAAATTCCCATTGGTACTTTAAGTGATTTATCTTTCATAATGGGAAAAACAACCTACCAGAAGGCACAAAATTCCCACCTGCCTGCCACCTCCAAAATTCCCATTGGCAGCTTAAGTGATTTGTCTTTAGTGATGGGAAAAAACAACTTGCTAGGCAGGCATAAAATTCCCACCTACCTGCCACTACCAAAATTCCCATTGGCAGCTTAAAGCCATCATTCCAAAAAGTGCGACTTGCATGGGAGAAGCTTATTTTGCTTAAATTCTTCTTTTTTGTCAGAAGTTAGCACTCCATGATTAATTTCTTCCATTGTCTGAGGCCATGGATGACTTCCAAAACTTCTAGGCAAATAAACAAGCTACAGAACGAAGAACGGATCAAGGGAATTTTAACGAACAGACTGCGGAGAAAACCGAAAACAAACACAAAAGAAATAAATAAAAACGAAAAATGTTGCCAGAAGTTGTAGACAATTGCTTTGCCGAATAACTAGTTAGTAAAAACTCTTCCCTGGTGAATACTCTATTGAGAGGCGGGAATACGACATGAAAACTTCAACAGGGTTCAATTGCAGCATAATTTATTTTAAACAGAACTTTATTTATTTAATAAGTAATTAAATAAAATTCTCACAGACAAAACCTGACAGAGGGATAAAATGAGTTTTAGCATCTGGGTATTCGTCGAAATTGGCTCATATGATTCTCTGGGAATACCTTAAGGCAATGGAAACAACTGCAGGCAATAAAAACACAAAACGACCCGTTACTTTAAAAAGATCGATTTTTTTCCAAAAAGGGGTAGTCCTAGATTTCAGGGTGAAATCTAGAGACACCAACAGTAACAATGCTATTTCTATTCGGAGAAATAAAGTGTTCTTTAGGGTGATAGGGTAATGGCACATTTTTAATGATACCAAAAGAGATCATCGATGGGGATCCGACACAACCCAAATATGATACATCTAACCATGAAATCCTCCGGTACATTGTGAACCGTGTCAATGACAATATTCTCCCCTCTACTATTTATACAAACTATACCACACAGAATATTCAGACACACCGATTTCCTACTCTCAACATTTTATTTTATTCCTTATAACTGCCTATTACACTCTGCCATATGCTTATCTCTTTATCCTCCATTCACTCTCTATGCTTTCTTTACATATGGTACATTACTTACTACATTACAGTGGCAAGTATAATGTCTCAATACACTATATTACAATGTTAGGAAACTGCTTGCAAAGTATTAAAGGAAAATGGAAATAACAGATTGCAAAAGAACTGAATGCTTAATGAACTCTGAAAATAGCTTCCAACTTGCTTCCAACTTGCTTATATTCATATATCGCTGACCTCATTGAGGGTAAACCTTATTTAGAGCAGAGCTTGTTTACAAAAAAATTTCTCCCAACTCTCCCTTACAACATCCATATATAGGCATCATAACCCTAACCCTAATGCTCAAGGGTCAACCTTACAACAACATAGGCACTTGCGCTTCATTGCAAACCCTAACCTTAATGCTCAAGGGTCAGCCCCACACATACTATAGGTGTCCAAGCTAAATGACAACTATGACTATTCCAATGCCAAAATCATAATAGATGGTTAGGACTCAGGGTCCTAATGCCTTCCCTCTTAGGGAAACTTTGTCCTCAAAGCTTGAGTTGTGGAAATTGTTGCTAAAGTTGTTCGAGAGGCTCCCAAGTTGCATCTTCTGGTTGCATGCCCTGCCATTGGACCAGAACGTTAGTGATGGTATGGTTGTAGAGGGATCAAGTTTGCTTGGCCGGGATAACCTTAGGGTTTGAGAATGATGGAACTTTCTTCATCCAACTCAAGGAGATCCGACTACACCCGAACTCAATGCCCACCAACTCTCTTCTAATTTGTTGACTATTTACCTTTACATCTACCAAAATTGCTTTCTTTTTCATTGCTGCAATGTTCTAAGTAATTTGTTTTCTTACTTTTGCTACTTCTAGCTTGCTGCTACCATTCACTGTTTATGCCTCCTAGTATCTGGGTAATCTTCATCATTACCGTCTTGCTCATTTTCATTCAACACTTTTTTTCTGTGATCTCTTGTTTTTGTGCCTTTCCTTATTGACATTGCTAACTGTGGTTTCTCAAGAAGTATTTCAAAATTAAAAAAACTGTGGTTTCTTAGTTTCTTCCTCTGAGTTTAGTGTCAAATGTTACAAAAACTTCTCTCTAGGCAGCTCCTTCCAGTCTTCAAGTACTTGCTGATGCTTGTGATTTCAACACTTATCACTTCTCAAATTTTTCTTTCTTTTTCTCTCTTTTTCCTGGCCATAAGGAAATTTACGTCTGATCTCGTGGCATGTTCTTGATGGCTCTCTTCTCCACATCATTCTTCTTTAGTGATTAGCTCTTGTATGTGGTAACACAGTTGCCGGTTCCTCCATTTTCATGCCTCCCATTTTTATAATGTTGTCCAACCATTGGACAATTGAATGGATTATGAGTCCATTCCTTGCAGAATCCACATTGTATCTAGTGCTCTTCTGTGCTATTTTTTGCTATGTGGCCAGGTTTCCCACATTTGTAACTAGTGGGTAGCCTTCTATATTGGCTATACCCTGTGCCCCTTGGTACCTACCTCTATAACCTCCATTATATCCATCCACCATATTATCATCCTCGATATCCTCTTTGATATTGTATTAGCATCCCTTGGGGTGCTGCACTCTGTTCCATAGTTGGTAGAAGTTTTCCTTGTTTAGTATTGTTCTTGCAGAGGGTACCCCTGACTTGGAGGTGGTGCTATATATGATGGTTTGTCATAGCCCTTCCTCTATGTTTATTCAACTCCTTCATCACATCCTTCCTGGCAATGATGATTGCAGTGATAGAAGGAGCCACATGTAGCACATTATATCAATTGGTTTGTAGATGGTGCTATGTTTATCAACGGACACATATTCAGGCATGTTGGTCCCATAATTCATAGATATCGCATCATAATCTCTTACCATAACCTGACGATGATAAGGGTAGTGTCCTCCACATTGGGTTGGTTCCCAATGCTACTGCTCTTCCTTCCATCTCATAGTTTCACATGCCCTTCTGTGCAACACACCGTGCACTAGATCCGAGGGTGTTCAACGGTGACGATGATTTACTATTTTTGCCCTTCATGAGTTTCTCTTTCTTTAATCTTAGTTGTGCTTTCTCCTACTGCATTTTGTCTAGTTCAACTTTTACTGTGGAGTCATTTTCTCTTCTCCAAGAGTGGGCATACAACTTGAAAGTAAATTCTAGAGCTTCTATAGTGGTCTTAAATACCTTCCATCTATAGATGCTCTTAAATATGGTACCGACCATGATACAAACCATTTAGTTCTTTGTTTTTAATTTAGTGGTTATTCCAGCTTCCTTGCTACAACCTTCATTTTAATGTTTCATCTCTCAATGTTCCCACGCAATCAAGTGATTTCACTTGGGGATCATTAATCTCATGGCTTCCCAGAAGACGAATCCAAGACAAATAAATGCTCATCTTTTGAATCTTTGCCAAACAATGCCGACTTCAGTAAGTTATGACCCATGGTAAGTGCGCTTGAATTCATTCTATATACCTGTCCATTTGTGTTACTTCCCTCTATAGATGAAGGCATATACACTTCTTTCTTTGTTTGTTGTCTCGCTGAAGGATGTCTTCTTCTTTCATCTTTCTCCAACTCTGTGTTGCAATAATTATTTCATAACACGATTTAAATTTCTTACTATTTTTATTCTCCCATCTATTTCCTCATATTGTATCTTCTATGGTTATTCAACAAATGATCTCCTAGCTATTTGTATTTGTAACTTCTAGTTTCTCTTTATATGTTTCAAGCGGCATGGGGGATAAAAATTAGCCGAAAGGGTTCATCTCCTCTCTTGTCCTCTCCCGGTTTGGGCTGTTGGATTGAGTCATCTTGCGGAATATCTTCCTTCTCTTCTTCATCTTTGCTTAACTATTTTACTTCGTTGTTAATTCTTAATTCCTCATCTTCTAAATAATTAACCACATTATCTTTTTCTTCTACATCATCTTCTAAGTTCCATTCCTTATCTATTAATGCTAATTGGTTATCTTTTGCTATCTTATCTTCATTTTCTTATCTCTTCTTAATTATTTTCTGCTAGGTTATCTTCCTCCACCACATACTCTAGAGAGGCAGGTGGTTTCTGCCCTGGTCTCCCATTCTCAAGGATCTTACCACCCCTGCCTTCCTAAAATATCTTTCATTCTAGTGACATATTTCCTAAGTGCTTTTATAAATGTTGTTTTTTCCAAATTAATTTCCTCTAACTCATCATCTTCTAATTCATTCTCCTCATCCCTTTTGAACTGTTAGTTATGAGGGGCACTTCCTCTAATGATTTTGTATATTTAGTAATATTTCATTTTTGTGTGTTTTGGATGGTTTTAGTTTGTGTTCCCTTTACTGGATTTATTTCTTTCCTTACTACACTCTTCATAATCCTCTTCTCTCTTTTTTTCGTCTCTAACTTTTTCTTCTAATCTTTTCCTTTCTAATTCTTGTCTCACCCTCTTTAGTAATTTTATCTCATTACTTTAGCCTCTGAATTTTCATGTACTCATTCTCCCCAACCATCATAATCAATCCCTCCAGAGGTTACCTCCTTTCAAGGATCCCCACCCCTTTCCGCGTGCCCTCCCTCGGGTGCCTAGCCCTCTAGATAAACCTAGCATAATCCAAAGAGATCCTTTATTCCACAAAGAGCACGTGGATTAACAATAGAAATTTGGCTATAAACCTCTCCCTTTCCTCTTCCAATAATTCTGCCTCATCACCATCAAAGATGGCCCAACTTATAATGAATGGGTCCAAACTCCAAAGTAACCTCAAACCAATTATCAATGCCCCCTGTCCAAATTTTGTCAATTCCTTCTAGTTCTTGCAACTTCTCGGGGTCCACTTAATTGGTTTCTTCAACCATAACATACTAGATTTAGTGGTGTCCAACCTTTTCAGAATCTAAGGTCACAACCAATTGGGAAACATGCATCAAAACTCCTGGTTTTGGTCTTCTTAGAAATTGGCCTTTACTACTAAGAAAGGTTCCCGGTTCTCTTAGATTTTGCTTCAAAAAAATTCTCTCCCACCACTCTTCAAGCAACTTCATCCAAAAGTACAATGGATACTCTCCTCTAAGCATTGGTTAACCAAGGTTCTAGCAACGAAATCAAATGTTGGCATAAGTTTGATATATTAACACCGACTTATGAGATCTTGACCCTAGTTATAGTGGGCACAAACACAACGAAGAATAAACCATGCACTTTATTAGATGTAGCTACTTCAACTTTACAAAGGGGTATCGAGAATCCATGCGCGCACACACTTATTTCCTACTTTAGCATTCTCTTTTATTCCTTATAATTTTCTATTACTTTACACCATATGCATTATCTATCTATCCTCTACTCACTTCTCTATTATCTCTTCACAAATGGTACATTACCAACTACATTATTACATATATGGTTCCTTGGTACACTATAATAAAAGGGACTTGTTTTTTAGACATTTCCATTCTTCATTCGGATGCTTTAGTTCATGCCGCAAAGCTCCATATGGTGCTCCACATAGGTGTGAGAATGTTTATTCCATCTCGATGAAGAATTATGCCAACACATGTTAATGTGCATAGTGGTCTATGTCAATGGCGCCATATGTATGATACAATGTTATATGTGCAACACGACTCCATACTCATGCTAATAGCGCTATACCTATGACACATCTCATAAAGTTTATTTTCCATAGATAAAAAGGATAATGCAATGATCAAGCAAGACCAATATGAGCAAGCCAAGAAGGTATTTCAATAGGTTATATACACCCATAAGAAAACATTTTTGAAAAACATAATTGGGTTTATCTATATGAATAGAATCAACTATGCTCTCCTCCAAATCATCTTCTTGTCTATATGTTTTTGATCTCGTAAATTTCCCTTTTCCAGCTAACCTCTTTTTCTATGCTACACCCAAGGGGTATCTCTATCGTGAAAGTCACCTAAGGCTTGCACTTGGTCTCATTCGTTGGGGTACACCACACCTAGAGTGTTCAATGCAATAAATCATCCAATTAGAACTCATTATCATGTCTTCTGGTCCTCCTCTTTGAAAGCCCATTTGCTTTTACCACTTGAACTTATCCCATTTGACATTACATATTCTTCTATCACTAGCATTTCATGTTTGCATCAACATAGCCATTGTTACAAATTTTCTTCCGTGCATTGCCAAATGCACACATAATGTTATGGGTTGCACTATTTCTTGATACTTTACATGAATATTCATTTTTAACAAACCACAAGGATTAGTGTTGAGGATGACCAACACCGAACTTATTCATTAATAGTTACCAATTTGCATTCTTTGCTAGTTCTATCAAAATACTTCATCTAACTACTTTGGGACTCCACTGTTAGGAATATTGTGTTAGATTTCACATGAAAGTGTGTTAATTAGTAAAATAATTGTGCGTGTGAAGAATATTGTAATGAGTTGCTAGTAACAAATCATACAGTTTAAAAAAGGAAAAAAAGAAAATAGTCAATCATTATATTAATATGAAACTTCAGTTACATACTCTACCATGCCAAGCATGGAAGCTATTAGCCATATCACTAGCCTTATAAACAAAAATAACCTTATGAACATTCATTGAAAAGAATCAAGGTTTATGATTTTCCTGATTTCTTCTTGAATCTTAGTAGACCACCATAAAGGAGGTGACCCATAGCAAAGGATATCATTGTTGTCCAGAGCCCAATTTGCCAATCCATCTGCAACCTTGTTCCTCTAGTCTGGGGATGTAGGTAAACTGAATTACTTGGACTTTCTGCTGAAGATTTCAATTTCACAAACCTCCTTGGCAATTCTCCACTGAGGAGGATATCCACTATTAGAATTACTCAATAAGTTCATCATGATTTTGGAGTCCGATTGGATTTTGATCTTCTGCCATCCTATTTTAATAGCTTCTTGTATGCCTCTACGGATGGCTTTGATTTCTGCCACATTGTTAGTGGAAATTCCCAAATTTTCAGCAAAGAGGAAATGGACTTCTCCTTCTCTGTTACGGCCAATCCCTCCCATAGCAGTTCTTCCAGGATTACCCCTGGATGCACCATCTGTATTTATCATCCCATCATAAATCTTCTCATCTTCCACTTGATTTTCAATCCCTATTCTCTTTCCTGTATGAAAGCGAGGCATAGTAGCTTCCTTAGGATCCAAAGAAAGTTGTTTATAGATATGCTCCCATTCTTGAGAGGGTTGATCTGGTAGAGAAACCTTATGTTTGAGGCTTTCTGTCAAGTTCATTTTTATTTTTTCCCAAACATATATAACAGCTCTACTAGTTTGTCGAAATATCCTATAATTTTGCTCTTTCCACGTATTCCGAGAAGTGAGATACCACTCCACATAGCTGAGAGCAAATTCTGTCCTTTAGGAATTGTTTTCTTCCAAGTGTCATTAACTTGTGCTAGGGATCCCAAACTATTCCATGGAAGTTTGAACCCAGCCAATTGTTGCCACAAAATAGAAACCCATGGGCATTGAAAGAAAAGATGCTCCAATGTTTCCTCATCTTGAGTACAAAGTTCACATCTAAATGGACCCTGAAACCTCTTTTTAGTAGCCTATCACCAGTTAAAAGCCTTTTATGAATGATAAGCCACAGGAAGAAACTTACCTTAGGCCATATCTCTGGCTGCCATATACGTTGAAACAAGGCTTTTTGAGGATGAGAACAACTTTTAATGAGGGATGTATATCCCGAAGCAACTTCATACTTCCCTGAAGAACTACCTCCCCATCCTAGCTCATCCGATTCGGACGAGAACAGAAGAGGTCGTGCTGCCAGAATATTATTCAACAAATTCTGATCTTCATACGCTATCCTAGTGGGCCACTCCATAAGAGGTTTCCATCTTGTCTCAGTACCCCAAGGCTGAATGTTTGTCTGAATGTAACAAATCATATAGTTATTGTGTTGTAATAGTTAGTTAATAATATGTGAGGTGTGAGAGAGATTCTTGGAAACATCACACTTTATAATTAGAATGTAACAGTTAATGATATTATTATCAGTGGTTGAGAGTGATAAGTATTGACTCCTTTGTAGGAGACGATTAGCCTCTTTATATGCAACTCTCTATGCTGAATGTAATGGAAGAAGTGTTTATTGTCATTGTTACATGTTATGTGTACTGCTCTACCAATCTGTTTGTTTGAAATTCTGAATTCTGCTCCAATTAAGAAGATTGTTGAGTGTTTAATTATGAAATTCTGAACCAAATTGTTCATTTGGTATTAGAGCGATGGACTCCCAATGATAGTCTCGGATTGCAGAGTGTCATAGGTTTGGCTTGGTAGCAAAGTTTAATGTTTGTTTGTGGCATTTAAGGTTCAAAGTATGGCATATTGAACCTGGTATGGTGGTATTCCTTCTCGACCCCTCGTAGCCTGCAAGATTATGGTGCCAGCAGACTTGTCGATTCATACATTCTATGGATCTGTAAAATGCTAGTATGTTATCAGTCATTATTTAAACAATCTCTATGTGCATACGGGTGTGTATATTCATAAAAATCAGTTCTGTCAGCTTTCTGTGGACTGAGGATCCGTGGGGATTGGGCAATTGGATGAAAATCGTGGTGCTGTCCATTATTTTCCAGTAGCTGTCATTGGTAATTTGGTACACCCTTCTTGTAGACTGTGTTGGAGACTATGAAGTGGTGAATGATTCAAGCCCGTCTCACAATAATTACAGTCAGGCCTTCAATCACATCTGACACCAGTTCAGCGCAATATGTATCGAATATATCAATGATATATTCATACTGCAATGGTCAACCTGGCTCTACAGATCTACATAATTGGCTCTCAAGATTGATGTGGATTAAATCTCATCCAGATTTTTTTCTGTCCCATCGCACATCCTTACTAGCTTGTGCAAATGATATGACAAGTCTATTGTGTTGTTGATCCTCTAAGCTTTCATGTCATGTAATCTGAAGATTGTGGCTCCTGAGCATAGATCCAAGTCCAACTACAAGCTATTTGTTCATATATCTCTGTCACACACTCATGTAGAGGACTGCCATTTGCATTCTCGAAGTCTCAAACCCTGTTTAGATCAAGGAAGCCATCCATCAACATGCATGCCAAAAGCTAATTCCATAAGTCACATTTTGTTTGAGTCAAGTATGAAGAGTAATGTCCACTTATCAAATTATCGTTATAGTTTGTCAAATCCACTAGGGAGTGTCCTTTATATCAAATAGCAATCGCATGTGTACAATGTAATGTGAACGCTGAACGGTATATGTTATTTGTTTTAGAGGGATAGTTATTACTTTTGTAGTTGATGTTGATAATGGGTGTGATTGATTTTGTAAGTGTAGATATATAGATGAACCACTTCATTTAAAGGTATCATCTCTTCATTTCTTACAAACAATTACCCCACTATATCTTGATCCCCTTATGCAACATACAACATAGATCTAGATTTAGGAGCTTTTGGGAAACATTAAATGGGTGTAGATGGGAACTATTTACAATCATTCATGGGTCTTCAAGTTGATGATAGACAATTTTTATATATCAATAATTATTATGAGCTATTTGTGATGGTTCAGAATTGTTTTTGTTGTAAAGAAGACCTTACGTGTTCCTCAGTGCTAACTGCTAAATAGCACCATAGAAAGAAATGAGAGATGTTACCAGTTGCCCACCCTTCTTATTGATATGTTCTTAATACTTTTCATTTATTGGACTTAATTTTCCAATTGAAAAACATTGCTATGCAATTTACCGTGCAAATACAACTCTCAAAACATGCTCAAAGCACCAAATACCTGTTGAATTTGATAACTATAAACCAAGAAAAAATGTGCAAATTTCATAGACTCCTTGAATGTTTAATAAGCATGTACATTAATCTTATTAAAAGAACTTGGTTCATGAATAATGACTTTTAGAATTAGATGAAGTGTATCAAGAATCTAAAATATCAAGTCATTAACCAGTTGCATTTGTCCAGGAAACAAAAATCACATTAAAATTTACATAACATTACTGCCTAAACACTGTTTATAAATAAATTTAGCAAAACCTACCTGCTGCTCAAATACTGAAGGATAAGATTGGTTACCCTGTCTGGAAGGTAACCACCCTGACGAATAACATTCAACAAGTTAAGATGGCACTCTAAAATTTTCCCTGCAAAATGTTTCTGAAACATTTGAGCAAAAGGCTTGTTCTCTGGCTTAAGAAGCTTTGGATCTCCAAATCTGCAAAGCATAATAATACATTATAACCTAGTCATGATCTAGCATGAAGAGACAGAAAAAATTAAATTTGTATGAACAGATGAATAACTAGAGTCTCATAAAAGACCCGTTGATTTTAAGTATATCTAGTGATATGAGTATTTTTCAGACTATTCTATTTATGACATCATTCTCTAACCAATAATTTCTATGATAAACATTGTGGAAGACTCGACAGTGGACTTCAATGTTGCTGATCTTCAATTTCCCCTAATTCATATATATGATGAAATATTTGAACAAGGCCAGTATTTTACACAGTCAAGAGATGTTAACTAACTTCCTTCAACTCACCGAGTGTAAAGCCGATTCATAATATGTATTGTCCACTTCTTTACTTTCCACCATTCCCAAGAATTGCATTGTTCTGGGTCGGTTGGCTGTCCCTCTGTAGGGACTGGTCTTTCCAGCATAGCTAAAAACAAGACCATCCAAGCATTAAAGACATTGGGATCAAAGAGTTGCTTGGGCACCTCTAACTGCATGGCCACATCATCACAAAAGTCAACATCTAAAATTGCAGAAAGAAATCAAATGTTCAGTCACAAATAGAAAAACAATTGGGTGTCAATTTTGAATGCAAAAGCATTACATACATATATCGATGACCAAATATTTTGCAAATAAGCTTTATGAGCTCGGCTATCTCCAATGTAGGATTTACAACTTGAACAAGACGGTTGAAAATATTAAGCAAAGGGGGAATGCTTCATCAATGATAAGATAAACAGGAGTTCGCTCGTCCTCGGACTTGAACCTTGATGTACACATAGCAAACAACTGACTCAAAATACATGGAAACAAATAATTTAAATAACCATAAAATCCTTGAGCAAGATGGACATAAAAAAGAAGTCAGTCGTATACTAACAAGAATTTGTTCTACAAACAAATACTTACTCATACTTCTTTGAAAGAATTCTTAGTACATATAAAGCCGCATATACTTGTTGATCTTGCAAGTTATGTTTAACCCAGGGAAGAAGGCTAGGCCATTGCTCTGGATAATCTGCATTTATAATAGTTTTAAGGCATTCAAAAACTGCACTCTGTATAAATAGGCAATATCAACTGTATTAGAGACCTTGAAAATAGCAAAAATAAGATACATGTGCCTGCTTCTTTTCATGTTGATGGAAAAATGACCAACAAAGAAAACATCAAAGGCCAATCAGATCAAAAAACCCAAAAAATTGCACACACTTTTGATACATAGCCCACTTACCGGGCTGGACCGAGTCACATTCAAAGGCCGAGTCTCCTGTACAAAGCCGATTCGAGTTGCATTGGCGACAAAGTCATTGGGCTTTGCATTGATTCACATATGCCCGAGTCACTTTGTTGTGAATCAAGCCGTCTACTCTCCCCTGTCGTGGCCCACAAGCGAGCAAACAACATTCAAGGCGGTCGAGCCATCCTTCTCCGGCCAAGCCATCCCCTACAGGTAACGATGGATTCACACTTGCAAACAAATTGGTGGATTAAACAAAAAGCAGAGGAATAAAAAACACGACTGTGACAATAAACAAAGGTGGTGAAAGAAATAAAAATCAAAGCAAAAGCGGCGAAGGCATATAAAGGAGATTCAAAGCGATTAGATCCGGATTTCCTGCGAGAAGAATAGGAACTTGCCAAATCCTCACAATCTCGCGATCCCAGAAAATCTAAAATAGCCCAAACATAGATGAACCACTTCATTTAAATAGCCCAAACATGAGGTCTAACCTTTAAAACAATTCAATATGAAAAAAGTGATATAATTTACAAAGCTTTGGATGGAAACAACTATACATTGCATGGTTCTTTCTCGGCATTTGAAAACTATAGGTATTTGTATGCAGATATAATGAAGAAGACATTAAAAATGCGTTGTTTTTGGTTTACATAAAGAAGCGAGCAATAGTAAAAAGGAAAAATTGAACATGTATGTTGAAAAGTGTTATTTTGTAAGTGTAGAAATATAGATGAACCACTTCTTTTAAAGGTATCATCTCTTCATTTCAAACTTGTTACAAATTCGTACATATACAATTTCAAATCTTATATCATGAGTGATAGCGTTTTGTGGACTATTTTATTTGAACTTAACATGAATACATGAAGGCTTCCGTGCATGTGTAGATTTTATATCATGAGTGGTAGCCGTTTGTGTCCATTTTTTTCCTTTAAACATGAATACATTTGATACCATTTTTGATAGTTAATTACATTTATAGTTGACATGGTTTGTATTTATTTCGGGGTAATTGTGTTAGTGTTGCATCAGGTGTTTGGTTGGTCTTTTGGTGAAAAAATCTTTATTGTACACTCGATAAGGTGCGTGTCTGATTGGTTGCTCCTTTGTGGCTTCATAATCCAAATATATATATATCATGTACAATTGCCTCTAAATACATGCCTTCCCACCCCAAGTCGGATATGCCTCAATGCATCTTGGAATTGCTTCTATGACTCTAAAACTTTGCATCCTCATCTAATATTGTAATAAAATGTTTGGAAATGTCAAAGCCCTAGATAGGAGAACACCTTGGAATTGTTTATCTAAAAAAAATATCAAATTTGAGAGTAAAGATATGGTCCATAATTTCACTCTTTTAATGAAAACTTGTTGTCATTTTGTTTCCAAGCACAACAACACACAACTTGATATCAATTTATGAACATTGGAACATAACTATCATATGCCTGAATAAGGACAACAAAGAAAACCAAATTCAACCATCCACAACCAGTATATATGTATACTTGGCTTATACATTTATCATTTATAGAAGAACTGACAACATTATGTTGAACTTGATTTATGAAAAGTTTTTAAATTTTATGTTGATATGTCTAAGTTGATAGTTGCATGTTTATTTGGATTATTTATTAAAAAAATATTTTTTTATTTTGGATGGGTTGGAACATCAAGCAATGCTCAAAAATCATACCCTCATCCAGTTGTTAACAAAACATTGGGGGTAACATAGCCTAAAAATATAGTAAAAGTTGATGAATTAAGTGGATATGAAATGACTGCAACTTATAATCCCTAGACATATAACCAAAATAATCAAGTGGATAATACAATATTCAAAAAATTTATTATTGCAACATTAACAATAGAGTTAGAAAAGACTTAAACATGCAAGACCAAGCAGACCATTGGGATTAAAAAGACAAAGGACAACATTTGCTAAGTATACTCGTGAGACTTTTCCAAAGTTCCATGTAATTGAGGAATCAACAAGTTTATCAAGAACAAGAAACACTTCAATAGAAGATGAAATGAATCCATAATTTTTGAAATTGCTTCAAAACCTTTTTAAACAAATAATCAGAAGCAACCTCTAGAAATAAAGTCATTAACAAGTCAAGAGTCATAGTTGTTTGCTAAATGGTATGAGCCTACACATGGACAACACCCTGAAAACTTGAAAAGTCCTTTAATAACCCAAGGGTGTGGGCTTAGCTGCTTTTTATGCATGTTATAGATGATTTTATATTTTGAGTTATTTATGCTCAGGGCTCAACTCTTGCACTAGTATTCTTCGAGTTCAAACCTTGACCACAAGAGTGCCTCTCTACAGTTGCAACATAGTTCACCTCCCTAGTGTGCACTACCTCCCGAGTCGCACCTGACATGCATGCAATCCTAGGGACCTGAGGAGCTCTTCAACCATAGACAAGAGCCAGGGGTCCACCACTATAATAGCTACTCTCACATGTGAAAGGTAAATCTGGAATTCTGTCACCTCTGCATACCTAACAAGAGGGTTTGTCCTACCCGATTGGGTGTTGGATCAAAGAATAGATAAGAAAGTTATAAAAACACAGAACAATCAACATTCCTGATGGAAAAAGACAAGAAAAGATATATAATTGCATGATTTTGAGGAAATGCTCCACAAACCTTTTGCAGAAAGATCATACAAAAGACCACATCATGTACAATTGCCTTTAAATACATGCCTTCCCACCCCAAGTCGGATATGCCTCAATGCATCTTGGAATTACTTCTATGACTCTATAACTTTGCATCCTCATCTAATATTGTAATAAAATGTTTAGAAATTTCATAGCCCTAGATTGGAGAACACCTTGGAATTGTTTATCTAAAAAATAATATCAAATTTGAGAGTAAATATATGGTCCATAATTTCACTCTTTTAATGAAAAATTGTTGTCATTTTGTTTCCAAACACAACGCACAACTTGATATCAATTTATGAACATTGGAACATAACTATCATATGCTTGAATAAGGACAACAAAGAAAACCAAATTCAACCATCCACAACCAGTATATATGTATACTTGGCTTATACATTTATCATTTGTACATAAGAACGACAATGTTATGTTGAACTTGATTGATGAAAAGTTTTTAAATTTTATGCTGATATGTCTAAGTTTATAGTTGCATGTTTATTTGGATTATTTATAAATTAAAAAAAAAAAAAATTGGATGGGTTAGAACATCAAGCAATGTTCAAAAATCATACCCTCATCCAGGATATGAAATGACTGCAACTTATAATCCTGGACATATAACCAAAAGAATCAAGTGGATAATACAATATTCAAAAAAGTTATTATTGCAACATTAACAATAGACTTAGAAAAGACTTAAACATGCAAGACCAGGCAGACCATTGGGATTAAAAAGACAAAGGACAACATTTTGCTAAGTATACTCGCGAGACTTTTCCAAAGCTCCATGTAATTGAGGAATCAACAAGTTTATCAAGAACAAGAAACACTTCATGGAAGATGAAATGAATCCATAATTTTTGAAATTGCTTCAAAACCTTTTTAAACAAATAATCAAAAGCAACCTCTAGAAATAAAGTCATTAACAGTCAAGAGAATCATAGTTGTTTGCTAAATGGTATGAGCCTACACATGGACAACACCCTGCAAACTTGAAAAGTCCTTTAATAACCCAAGGGTAAGGGTGTGGGCTTAGCTGCTTTTTATGCATGTTATAGATGATTTTATATTTTGAGTTATTTATGCTCAGGGCTCAACTCTTGCACTAGTATTCTTCGAGTTCAAACCTTGACCACAAGAGCGCCTCTCTACAGTTGCAGCATAGTTCACCTCTCCAGTGTGCACTACCTCCCCAGTCGCACCTGACATGCATGCAATCCCAGGGATTTGAGGAGCTCTTCAATCATAGACAAGAGCCGGGGTCCACCACTATAATAGCTACTCTCACATGTGAAAGGTAAATTTGGAATTACATGTCACCTCTGCATACCCGAGAAGAGGGTTTGTCCTACCCGATTGGGTGTTGGCTCAAAGAATAGATAAAAAGTTATAAAAACACAGAACAATCAGCATTCCTGATGGAAAAAGACAAGAAAAGATATATAATTGCATGATTTTGAGGAAATGCTCCACAAACCTTTTGCAGAAAGATCATACAAAAGACCACCTGACAAAATCATTAATTTATCTAAAGATTGATGTCTGCTCTAACTTGAAGGAAAAATGCTATAGCATGTGCCACATCTAAGAGACACTTTACTTGACGCCAATTGGAGAAACTCGTAATGTTCTGCAATCTATAAATGACAGGTGATCATCCATGATCATTGAGCTTCGTGTGTTTATACAACATTACTCTGGAAGTTTCACATCAAGAAGAATAAAGGGAATCCATTCCATGAATCATTAGTCAAGGAGGCACCAACTTCAAGTGTGACCTTGAAAACTATCCATATGGAAATATATTTTTGAAATATCGACTATTAAGTTCTTTCTGCTGTTTTGTGCTTCTTGTTTGTTGTTGGGGAAAAAGGCTTTACTGGAATTATGTAAATCCCTAAGCGTTAATGCTTTACTGATACCTAACAAAGCTTGTAAACTCTACGAGCTAGTTCTGCCAATGTCTCTCCTTTTTCCTCTGGACACTCTTCTTGTTCCATTATGGAACCTTTCTTTTCTTGTTTTGATTAGTATGCAGCTAGGATGAGGTCATGCATACAGCCAGCATAGAGGAAAAGGCATGCCTTTTTCCCAAAAAAATATGCAAAATCACAACACTGAAACAATCAAAATTTAGGTTTTGGGTTAGGGTTTTGCTTCATCAATGGTCAACAAATGCAAGGAGGTCAACCACCATACGCCAACAAATCCAAACCGTCGATCACCCTACCCTGTATTAGCACATTTACACATGGTGGCTGGAATACAAGAAAAGGGGGCATCTGAATAGAGCCTCTCCAGATCCTCAGGAGCCTGTAGCACATATTTTACCTTCACTTGGTTCCAAGACACTTAAATTCCATCTATTATTTCATCAAAAGCTCTGTAACTCCCACTTTTAAACAAGTTCATAAAATTGCACTTAATACAAAGAAATGAAATACTTTCGAAGTAATATGGTACCTGATTCATTGCCTTTGATCCATCTATAGGTTTTGCCTGAGGATCTAGTGTTAAATTTTACAGTAGCTTTGAAGCTTATGAACTCGTCGATCAACTGATAGAAAACAAAATGGAACAGAAAATTCACCCCCGAGAACTCGTCAATGTCGTCGAAATGAGACTAAGGACTCTGAAAACTCGACGAAACAATAGCCGTCCGCCGACTAACAAGAAAAAGTGGTATGCACAACGCCTGACGGTTGTCAAACCGTCAAATTTAACATAGTTGTAGAAACGTCCGAAAGGGCCTTTCCCATAGGGGGACACCTTCGGCGTAATGAAGTTATAGTTCGTGTCAAAAGTGACTAAAGTCAAACTTGTGATTTGTGACAAATGTGTTCCATAAAGTGTCATGTGAAAGAAATAAAACATAGTCATGCATGTGTAATAAAGGTCTATTGAAGTAAGTGTAGTTTAAGTGTTATAAAATAGTTTAGTTGTCATCTATAGTAAATGGTTAATATTATAGCTCATTCAAGTCAAGTATAATATGTCATTGTAAAATCCCATTAATCAATAGAGTAATTGTGTCTAATCATCCAAAGTTCTTGTAATTGTTATCATAGTCAATGCATGCCCGTCTTGTTGTATAAAGTACTTATATTGTCGTCAAAGTTAGTCAAAGTCATCAAAAGTGTTGGAAAATAAAATTTATTTATTTTTTCTCGCAAACGCATATTCAATGGAACCCGACATCCGATGAATGTGTTAAGTTTGAGGGGGATTATTCTCTCCTTGAAATGATTTGTAGATAAGCCTCATAAACACATTTGGTTAAGGAAGCAACGTCTTACCAAACAATGGAGGCAATGGAGGAAGGAGGTCAAACAACGACCTTTTGTTAGTCATTAGCGACGAGGCTACACAATGCATCGGTGACAACCAACTATGGTAAAATGACCAAATGCCAAGGATGATTTTAAGGTGACAACAAAGATTGTCTCATGTCATTCATGATTAGAGTGCCAATGATCAAGAATGGTGGCTACATGCGAAAAACAACGAGGACTAAGTCCTCATCATTTCCTTTTCAATATTTTCAGTTTTTTGTGTGCAAAATAAAACTTGTAATGTGAGTATGGAGTTTCTATATTTTCCCCTGATGTAAAAATAATGGAGAGTCTTATCGAGTTTTGTAGCATCATGATAGTGTATATTGTTGGTTGTATGTAAAACCATATGTGTAAGTTGTTGTCTATCTTGTAAAACTATCTCGTGTAGGTTGTTGGTTGTCCTATAAAACCATACATATGTATAGGATGAACAAATGAATATATGTCCCCGTTCATACCGGTTGTTGAGATGAGAGGTCTATGTTCCCCAAATCGGTCAATGTAGTTTCCTATTCATGGTTGATGTTCCCATGGATTGGTCAATAAGGTTCCCTGTTCGTAGGTTGATGTCTTCCTTCTCTTCTTTTGTGCAAGCCCAATGCTGCATGTATGTTTGTTGAGTATGTATGCAAGCCCAATGCGGTGCATGCGGAACACGATCATGAGCAAGCTTTGTCAATTTAGTTCAACCAATGATCAAGATAGAAATGCACAGAGGCCTTATGTTGAGATTCCAATTAACTTGATGCGGCACTTAATTGACTAACTCTAACTAGATGATCAAGATATTTATACAAATATCTTTATTTAGATATTATTAAAAATCACAATCAATGATAGTCAAAGATTGAACAAAGAGTTGAATATGAAAAAACGCTCTCGCTAGGGTTTTTCAATGTCACATTACCAATAGCGTTGGCATGAAATATTTCTTATTTCATGACCCTCATTTATTGTATACTACTTAATATTGCCCCTAGGGCGGCTTAAGCTCTTCATAATGCCTCCCCTTCTTGGCTCCTATAGTCATTTCTATGGGTAATACGATGGAGATATAGATTCAAATGGCGTTGTAGTGACCTTGGTAGTTTATCCCTAAGGTCTTCTTCGAGGTAATAAACAAAACCATAAAATCTTGTCTAATGTAGTGTTAGATATTCCTAAATTCAATAAGGCACGCAACTATTTTGATTAATTTATTCTAGGTGCATATTTTGTTGGTTGATTCCCCCAAAAGCATCGTAAAGGCTTGGATTTATAGTGCATAGACTATTCCCGTGATGTTAAGGTGAAAGGTGTGCAAAACCTAACTATTTTCTATTTAGATTTAATAACCCTAACCATTGCAGAGCCGTTATTGCCCATGGCTCGTGGTTTATTCGAAACACACTTGTAGTGTTTTCACACTAGACACTTGTTACTGATTGAGCTAAGTTGAAAATCTTAGTGTGGGTTGCATTTCTTGGTCTGCCACTGCCGCTTTGGAATTTCATAGACCGATTGATAAAGCCACTTCGCCGCTTCATAGGGGTTTGAAGTTGAACAACCCAAGTTCTAGCGGCAAATCCATAAAAGTGTGTTTGCAGATTGAGGTAGATCTCTCCAAAGACTTAGTAGAGAATGTTGATATTTAAATTGGCTATAAGAGGCTAACTGATCTAGAACAAGATTTTTGAAAAGTTATTTTTTGATAGTCCTAAAAATCTATTTTTAGCAGTTTTTGGCAGCTTTTAGTATTTTGCATTTTTGGTGGTCTTCGAGCATTTTTGGGCATCAAAATGTACAAAGATATCTGAAGTGCTATGGTCGTATCAATGTTTTTCAAGTTTGTTTTGTCATCTTTCCAACAGATCCTGTGGTTAGCAAATCGGGTCAACGGGCTAGGAGATATGACCCCAACAAGGAGCACTAAATAAAATAATAGTAATAATAGGATAGATTTCGGATTTTTGCCACTTCGTCTTTTTGAATCCATCCCTAAGGTGGATATGAATGGTCTCCATGTAGGATGACCTTTTGGTTCCCATCTGAAACCCTTCATATTCTATTTTTAGTATTTTTCATATTCTTCATTGTATAGCTATAAAGCAACTTGTTTTGAATAAAGAGATAAATCTCCAGGCATACATCTCTCTTATGGAGTTTTCCAGTTTGTATACATTTTGAATTGTAATAAAATTAGTTTGTTTTTACAACTCTTTCATTGTGAATTGATTGTTATAACACATTAAGCACCATCGTTAGTGTGTTGTCCACCGGGTTACACCTCAATCGGATCACTAACGCAACACGTGTTGCACATCAACTTAACGAATACTTGTTTTGGGTGCCAAGATAGGAATCACAAAATTTGGGACTGCTCATTTATGGCCAACTCTCACCCAATACATGTGTCTAAAACCATGCTAGAGGCCAGCAAAAACATGCAATCATCCATTGAATGATAGACTACGTTGACTAATAAACGCCACTTGCAACAAGCTCACGTGGTAGGGAAAACAGCAACTCCTATGTATAAGCCCAAAGATGGGCCCTCAACTATCAATAAAGCATCGATGACTGCCTTTATGGTGACTTCCCCGTCCATTGTGCATACACCACAAGCTGCAGATTTCTTCTCTAGCTCCCATAGTCAGGCTATGGTGTCTCAACCGTCACAACCTCCGCTAGAGGTGGAAATTGTTGAGGTGGAAGATAGTCATGTGGTCTTTGACTACAAGACAATTCTCCACCAAGAATGCAACCCTTCACCAACCCCGAAAGATGGTGATTATATGCAAGACAAATGGAAGGAATTTATTATCAATGATTATATGAAAAGGAACCACCATTCATAACTTGCTAATAGTTTTTCGGTGTTGGCTGATGATGACAAGGAAGGCAAAATGCAAACAGAGGTTATCCCATGATAGTTTATACATGGAATGTTAGAGGACTCACTGGCTCTTCTTGAAAGTATATTGTCAGGGATACATACTAGTTGTCTGATAAGATGAAAATTCTTTGCATGCAAGAAGTTAAGATTACTAGATTTGCACTCAATGTTGCTGTTAGATCGATTTGGCCAAGGCCAATCTGCCAAATGTCAGATCACAATAACGAGCATGGGGGTGCTGTCACTTTAATATCCCCATCATTCTCACCTCATGTGGTCACATGGGGATCAGATCCTACTCATCAGGTCGTGTGGATCCTGTTTCATTTCAATGGCCGCCTTAGGATTGCTAACATTTATGCTTCCAACAATGTTGTTGAAAGGAAGACCTTTTGGAGGTTATTAACTGACTCATTGCCAAATGCCAATTGGATCCTATGTGGTGACTTCAACATGATTGAAACTAGAGAAGACAAAGAAAACATCCTCTTGATGAGGCGGTGCATTGATGAAAGAGAGGCGTGGTTTTATTTGTAGAATAAATTAGGGTTGTCAAACCCAACCAACCATAACCACCACCGCTCCTTGGTTCACTTGGTCTAACCTTAGCCAAGGCGTTGAATGGGTGGTGAAGCAACTTGACAAGGCTATT
Source organism: Taxus wallichiana var. yunnanensis (assembly GCA_018340775.1). NCBI lineage: Eukaryota > Viridiplantae > Streptophyta > Pinopsida > Cupressales > Taxaceae > Taxus > Taxus wallichiana. The sequence goes on from CM031237.1 coordinate 780,340,867, forward strand.
GTTTACAAACCAGAATGTTTTCACCTTTACCAACAACTTCGACGATTTGGTTGTTTTCATTCTTAGAGTATCGCTTAGACCACAACCCCATCAAGTTTGAGATTGAGTAGCTCAATCCGTTGTCATGGAATGTTAAAACTCAATTTTATCTCAACACTTGCTCATCCAAACCATGCCTAGACTAAGAAGCGTATTGTATGAATATGGAACATTGTTCCCCATATGGCCCCTCCGATTGGATTGAATGATGGAAAATTCCATTAATCACATGGCGACGTACTTGCGCGCAACTATGACCACCACGTGATAGTATTCGGCATAACACCCATGAGGCTTCGCTCCACGAATTCTATCAATCTCACAGAATGGAGCTTCCTCTCTTTAATGAGACCTTACAAAAAAAGCATCACCGTGTGGAGACATGCACTCAAGGTTAAGGAAAATTACCAAGCTCGGGAGCTCAAATTCAACCTCGTATGCATTGGATTAAGATCGGAGATAGAGCCTCCAAAGAGTTCTTTGCCCTTTTATGATCCAGATACCAGTCAGTGGATTGGATCAAACCTATCAAAGACGCCAATTCTCGACTCACTCGACTTTTGACATTCTCAAAGCCTTTGTGTCCCACTACTATGGTGTTTTTCTCGCTCAACCCTCCACTCTAGCAAGTGCAAGCTTTGACTCAATGCTTCGAATGGTCCTGTGTTTTGTTTGAAAGCTAGTGGGTGGTTTGTGACCGCTTGTTTATCAAAGAACTTCCTGAAGCCGCGATGCAAATGGTTGTTGATAAAGCTCCAGGGATAGATGGCTTTCTCAATGGATTCTACAGGTTTTGCGGGACATTGTAGAGGGTCGTACACTGCATAAGGATTACCTAGAAGTTGTTCACATCAACTTACTTGGGAAAATGATTGATCAAGGCAACAAGGGATAAATGGCTTTCTCTCTGAAATTCTTCCCGGTTTTTGTGGGACATCAGTAGGGCCGGACTGCATAGGGATTACCTAGAAATTTTTCACACCAACTTGCTTGGGAAAATGATTGATCAAGGAAACATTAAGTTCATCCCCAAATCTGGGATCTAGAACTCATCACTAACTGGAGGTTGAGCACACGCCATAATGCCTCCTACAAACTTATTTCTAAAGCCCTTGCCGAGAGGGTTAGATATCTTCTTCCCCTTATCATCCGGCCCAAGAAGACTAGTTTCATTCACAATAGATTCATTTTAGACATCATTGCCTTTTGGGAAGGCATGGAATGGGCCAAAATTTCAAACCAATAGGCAATGTTTGTGAAAATCGATTTTGAAAAAGCCTACGTAGAATTGAATGACCATTTACTCTGACAATGCTTTAATCCCTTGGCTTCAGCCCCAAATTTGTCAACATGGTGAAGATGCCATTCCAAGATGTAGGGGTGTGTATCACCACCAATCTGAACATTTGGTCCTTAACCGGTCTATTGTGAAAGGTTTCCCTCTCGCCCCTTTGCTTTATGTCTTAGCTTCCAAAGGGCTTAATTATCTCCTTGCTAATTTTTCTTCCAGGGAATTAGTCAATGGGATTTTCCTATCACAATGCTCGACCCAAATGGTTAATAGCCATTTCACAAGTGAATCGTTTCTCACCCTAGTTGAGGAAGAGTCTTCCGTTGACAATGCCATGGAATGCCTGCTCATTTTTCGCCTCGCCTTTGGCTCCTCCATCCAGTGGAAACAAACCAATTGTTATAGGAAGGCTTGTACCCCCATGCCCGCTTGGCTTAACAAGTATAAATGGAAGTGGATTGATCCTGGAAAGTAATTCAATTTTTTGGGCATTCCCTTTGCATTTCAATTTGCGCCTTCAAATCTTTGGAATTATGTGATCCATTGGGTGGAAATGAAAGTGTGAGTATGGGTTTCCAAACCTCTCTCCCTTGTAGGAAAGTTCCAAGTTTGCTCCAAAATTTTAGTAGTGACACGTGTACTATTCCTCTTGTTGGGCCCCTTCCAAAGCTGCCTATTCTAAGTCTGGTAAAAATTGTGAGAAGTTTTCTATAGGCCAATGTTGAAGGTGGCGAGGCATTCATAGAGTTACTTGGGACATCCGGTGTAAACCCAAAGAGTTTGGTGACCTAAGGCTCGACATTCAAATGCAAGGTCATGCTTTATGTGCCAAATGGATCATTCAAGCGCTAAAGGTGATGAATCCTAGAAAATTCTCCTTATATAGGGCCCCTAACTATCTAATTCGTAGTCGCATATACGAGATCCGGGGCCCCCTCTATATAGAACTCTAACTAAAGGGTGTTTGTCGACTAGATCTATATCTATATAAAATAGCCACCCGCCCCCTCCATATATTATATATAGAGAATACGGGCCTCCCTATAGATAGTTGAGTTGGATATATATATAGGGGCGCCATATCCATATTAAGGGGTGCCTCGATCATCGCTCTTGCCCTCCATATAGATAGATAGGGGTGATGAGGGCCGTCAATCATCGCCATTAATAATGTCAATCCAGGTTGGTGTCCGAAGGTCGTATGCATTAAGAGAAGAAGATCTTGAAAGCAACTTTCTTAAACACAATCCAAACTTGCATAAATTGAAAGCACACATGCGGAAATTTAATGCACACTTGCATAAATGAAATCACACTTGCAGGAATAAAACACACTTGCATAAATTGAAATTTTTGAATTGAAAATAAAGGAAAGAGGAAAAGACACCTGCAGGTTCACAAAAGAAATTACATAACAAAAAAACAAAAATTTACAACAAAAGGAAAACTACAGAAATAAAGAAATAAATATTAACACATTGATCCATCTTCCTTGGAATGAGTGGCCAGCTCATTCCTTGGAAGAGGATTTAATTCATACTTTTAATTCAGAACTTGCAGAAAAACTTTACTTCCAAAGATTGGAAAGAAAGAATAGATCTTGATTACTTGGGGAAAAGAATTACATATCTCAGTGTAGAAGGTTGTATTTATAATTCATGCATCCAACCAACTCCTTATTTTAGGAAATACAATCTGATCTTATCTTTATTCCAATCCTAACAACTAAGATCTCCATCTCCACAAAATATGGAGAGATATATTATTGGGGTCAAATCTTATCTTACTTATTTTAGGAAGATTTGCTCCCAAATCTTCTCCTTGCTTTTCGGTAACAAGAATCATAATGATTTTATTCTTCTACATTATTGGAAGGAGGATTTTCCTCAAAATATGATTTTGACCAAATACCTTTCTCGGATTTTCCATTTGACTTTGTTGTTTTTTATTGTGGAACTTTTGACGCTTGTCTAATATGTTTTTTCCTCAGACTGCAGCTCACTAAAAGTTAGATCTTTCTTCATTGGTAAAACTTGTAGCAAATATGAATAAGGTTTTTGTTAAACACATTGTTATGAACAAAAACCTCTCTCAGATTTTCTATTTGACTTTTCTTTTTGTTTATAGAACTTTTAGTGCTCGTCTGATACATTTTTCCTCGACAACAACTCACTAAAAGTTAGATCTTTCTTTATTGGTAAAACTTGTAGCAAATCTAAATGAGATTTTGTTAAACATATTGCTATAAACAAAAACCTCTCTCAGTTTTCCATTTGACTTTTCTGTTTATGGAACTTTTAGTGCTCATCTAATACACTTTTCCTCGGACTACAACTCACTAAAAGTTAGATCTCTCTTCATTGGTAAAACTCACAATATGAATGAGATTTTTGTTAAACACATTGTTATGAACAAAAACCTCTCTCAGATTTCCCATTGATTCTCTTATTTTTCACAATCCCTCAAAAAATGTCATTTTGTTGATGCAAGTTCCAGAACTAAAGCTTCCATTCCTTTTATGCAAGTTCCGAACTAAATTTGCAAGTTCTTGAACTAAATCTGATTTGTCCATGAATTGCAAGTACCGGAACTAACTTTCATTCAATTGATAGAAGTTCTGGAACTAAATTTGGGAGTTCCGGGGACAAAGCTGCGAGTTCTGAGCTAACTCCGTGAGTTCTGGAACAAACTCTGCGAGTTCCGGAGCTAACTTTAAACAACTACAACTTTAGCATGCGACCTCGGATTGAGATGATTCTTGTTTTGAACTTGCATAATTTTTCAAGAGGAATCTGAATATGAAATCAGATTTGAGTTTAAATGTACTGTTCATGATCAGTTCCACTTTTCTCAATACTAGCATTATCTTTTCTTTATGTCCTGCATACACAAGACTTGGAACTTTATCCAAATAATCAATAGGATTAGTCAACAAACTAGATAACAAAATATTTCTAAAGAATGAACAAGATATATATCCTATATTCTATTTTAAACAAACTATAAGTTCCTAGATTACATTTAAATCCACTTTCAAAGGTAACTTGGAAGGACAAAATAATGGTAATTTATGGTCATTTTATGGCCTCATCAAGGAGTCGCAGGATCTATATATCCGGGCGTGGCCCTATATATATGTGCAATGCATCGAGCGAACCGGATCTATATATCTTCCCTCTCCCCTCTCTATATATGGGATGGGGAGCGGAGCGTGTCTCATCTCAAGTGAAGTGTGAAGTGACGGTTACTTTAGTTCGGAGGCCCTATATACTATATAGAGAACTCGAGTCGAGTGATATTGTTTTCTCGCCCCCATATGAGAATCTATATAGTTGGGCTCGCCACTTGTCGGATGGGAGCCCTATATATATAGATTGGACCATAGATCTATAACTGCCATATATCTATATCTAGGCCCTATCTATATATGGCTCGGCAAGCATCAATGCCATCGAGTCCCAACTACAAACACCTCCAACTCCAAATGGATAGGGAGGCAACGATAAGGAGGAATGGTGCCCCATCCCCCTATATAGAGTTCTATCTGCGCCTCCCCCTCCCGCCCCCATATATGGGGAGATAGGGGCCAACTCTATAGTATAGGCCGAGGGTATAGCATAGAGAAATGCCCCATCCCCATATACAGATAGGGGGTGACACTTCCTCCCCCGTAGGTGCGGGACTCGGCCCATATATCTAAAGTGCCCTCTAATTTATATATCCGACTATAACTCTCTATAGCCTCCCTCGATTGTTGGTTCCTTCCCTTCCCATATAGAGATAGGGAGATATATAGATAGGGCCCCATCTATAGAGATATGGGCAGCCCTACCCTATACATCTTATCTATCCGGGATCCCGGAGGGGAGATATATATATATATAGGGTGGGGCTATAGATTCTAGAGAGTCAGGCGGCGAGAGAAAACAACTCTGTAGAGATATTCTCTCACCATATATCTACAATTTCTAGAGTGGGGGTGTCCTCCTCGAGAATATAGTTGAAGGTCAACTTTAGATACCGATAGGGCCCCAATATATATAGGCAGGCCGAGAGTTGGTGCCTATCAGGGCCCTATATATAGATATGGCCGCACCTACATTATAGAGAGTTCAAGGAAGTTATAGAGTTCGGGGCCCCGAGATATGGATATAGAGGCGGCCCTATATATATGAAGGGAGAGAGTATTCTATTCTATATATACTTCTTTGGCCATATCTATATAGAGGGTGCCCCTCCTTTCTACAGTTGGTGGGGCCTTGTTAGTTCGCTGCCCCGCATCCCCCTCACTTCCGATCGGGTAACTATTCTAAATATTATAAAGCGTAGGCATTCTATTATATGATATGGAATAGCTTGATCCTACCCACCCAGGCACGTTTATTTAGAATAGTTTTTTTCTTAAAGATAGAGATTCCCTCTCCTATCGCCTTTGCCTTTCAATAGAGCCCTACGGGCAAAGGGACCAAGAAAGGCCTAAATTTGCAATCCCTTTTCTCACTCTAGTTTTTGTCAAAATTTATGGCACAATTGTAGTGAAAAGCATATGGAAGGCTTGGGAGCTGTTGAAACCAAACTTAGTCTAGGACGGCGATAATTTCCATAATGGTCTCTCCATTAATTCTCACTCCCTTTGTGGTCTCCAATCCTCTCTTACTACAATGTGCCATTTTCCTTGGCCCTTTGGGTCAATAAAGCAAAATCATTTAGAAAAGGCATCAAAGTCGTTGCACCTTTGATGTAAAGACCTCCAGGGAATGGTTGTTGAGACTTGCGTTTAAAGAAAAGTATCAATTGCATCTAGTGTCACTCGATTTCACCCCGAAATCTGTGACTACCCAATTTGAAAAAATTTCGTACTTTTAAAATAGTGGGTCATTTGTTGTTTTTATTGCCTGAAAGTTCCTGTATTGCGTCAAGATAATCCTGAAGAGCCATATTAGCCCTTTTCGCCAAATACCCAGATGCCCAAAATTATGTTATTATGTCGTCGGGATTTGTCTCAAGGGAAATTTGTATTTAATTATTTTGAGCCCCGTATGAGGTCAATTTGTTTTGCGCTCGTTTTTAACTCTATTATGAGCGAATATGTTATTATTCCTATATACCAGAAGGATTTTAACTTATTTTAAGTTTTGGGCTTTATTTGTAACTTTTGGCAATTTTTCGTGTTTTTGTGGTGTCCCGTTCTGTTTTCTGTGAAATTTCTCTGGAACAACTCCTTCGCCGGGTAAGCCCGATTTTTGGCCTGGAGCAGCTGGAAAACATACACGCACATTTTGCCCGGAGGAAGTCATCATCGGAGGTCTGGATCACTGGGAAAAAGCGAAGTCGTGCACAGGAAAGCCCCTGCGGGGATGGGCGCATTTTTGGAAAACAAAGGATTTGAGCTGCGATGGGAAAAATATAAGCCGCAGGTAGGATGGGAATTGTATACCTACCTTGCAGGGTACTTTTTCCCGTGTTATAAAAGTCACTTAAGCTGCAGTGGGAAAAATAGAGGCTGCAGGCAGGTGGGAATTTATTGCCTACCTTGCAGGGTGAAAATTCCCATGATATAATAAAAGGAAAGTGACTTAAGTGAAATCATGGGATTTTAGTGCCTACCTTGCAGGGTAAAGAATCCCATTGCAAAAAAGTCAAATCACTTAAGTGGATCATGGGATTGTGGTGCCTACCTTGCAGGGTAAAGAATCCCATTATGGTGAAAATTCTTAAAAATAGAATTACATGTGCAAAAAAGTGCGCCCCCTTTGGTGATGGATAAAAATAATTAAATTGATTATTTTTAATAAACTTATCCTTGGAAAAAGTGCGCCCAAGCTTGAGGAGGTTGAAAAGTCAAAGGAGGATTAAAATAGAGCAATTAAATTAATTAAATTTAATTTATTTAGTGGCTGCCCCTCTCCTTGGAAAAAGTGCGCCCCATTTAGGAGTTATTTAATGATTTTAAATGCATTAAATCATTGAATTAATTTCTATTTTCGGTGGCTATGGTCAAAGCACACTTTGTGAGGCTAAAGTTAAGTCTTTGTGTGGAGGATTAAATTGGATTAATTTAATTTATTGGATGGCTGTCCTTAAACATGCAATTTTAAAAGAGAAAAGCATGATTTTTAATTAATTAATTGCCTTTAATTGTTAGGGCAATTATTAATTATAGAATTGTGAAGGTTATATAAGCATGGGCAGCCATATGGATTTATTATTCAACACACAGGTAAAGAATTGCAGCAAGGAGGAAAAGTGCGCCCCCATTAGAGGAAGGATTTTGCACAGACAAATTGCTAACAAAGGCTAAAAGCTTCCAGATTTGGCGCATGCTTTGGAAAAGGTTCATCTTCGTCTGCACAATTGTTTTCACAGGTGTTAAAGGAGCTCAGGTGTTGATTGAAAGGATTCATGATCTCTTTATGTGCAAATTAAACACCATTTTTTGGGGCAGCAGGCTTGAAAAGTGCAGATTTTTATAATTTAAATTCACTATTCATGCTCCGGTGGCCATTTTTGTCTAAATAAATTACGGGAACTCATTACAAGTGCTTTATAAAAGAAAAGGAGTATTTATCAATGTCCAATACATTGCAAATATCCTCCGAATCAGAAGAATTGTCCAGATCTGCACCAGTATTGAAGAAAGCAGGCCAAATTAGAAGAAAAAGAATTATTCAGACAAAGATTGATAAAGCTATGGCGAAAGGAGATGAAAAAGAGAGCACGATGGATTCATGCATTGCTTCTAAACTTTCAGACATAGGAGACACGGATCTAGGCCCAGAACCTCTTTCTGATTTGATTGATAGATCCAGAGCTGGAAAGACTTCACTCATGCGTGCGGTCAAAAGTAGTGGAATTATTCGAGCTGCAGCTTTCCCGTGTACAGCCCAATTGCCAGAGTTTGTGATGGAGTGTGCTAGATCTTATCATCCTTCATCCAGATCAGTACGTGATGTTGCGGGAAAAACAATAATTCGTTTGGATGCAGAATTCTTCGATTATTGTCCTCAAGATTCCAGTCACGAAAGGTGGTGACTTATATTAGCATTCGGATGCTGATAGTAGGTGGGAGAAACATAAAGCTGACTGTGTGAGCATCATGAATAGCCGGTTCATGAAGAAGCCTAGATCCCCTTCCAGGTTCCCGAGAACTCTTCCACGATCCAATTTGGTGCGGGAGGCGGATGATATTGTCAAATTCTTATGCGCAGTTGAATGGTGAAGCGAATGCCTACACTTTCCTGGACATGGATGTATGCTTTCATCAGGACCATTGAAATCAACAAGGTTGATTCTATAATCGATTAGTCGAAATTATTAGCGAAGCGAACATCGGTGAGCAATCATGCGGGCGTAAAGCGTACCTTCACTTCAAGATGACTTCATACTTGGTATATCTTTGCCGCACTTCACAGGTGTCTTTTCCAAGCCGGATAGATGTGGTATTCTTTCCAGGATCCCATTTTCGAGTGCTACCCACGACTTACTGCACTGCGTGCGAAGGACTTCAAAGTGATCAACGATGGTTTCTTCTACGATTTCATCCGCAGTTAGACAAAGACTTGAAGACTCACGAGTAAGCGAGGAAGCATGGGAAGCAAAGTGTCAAGATTGGCAAAGTATATTCATCCAGGTTTGCAGATTTCACATACCTCAGGGTTACGAGCTTTTCAGGTGAACCAACAAAGATGCCAAGGTACCCGAGTGTCAGATTGATTGCCATGGAGCTAAGCAGGCAACTTGTGGAGTTACACGACCTTCAGTCGAAGCGGCACAAGTCTACGGGCTACTTCCCACTCACCGTGGATATTACGATTGCATCAGGCATTCACAGAGCTCGAAGAATGGAAGCACAAATGTTGTCCGAGTATGAGCAAGAGTTCTTCCCTGCACGGCTTAATTTTGATCCATTTGGAATAGCCAGGAAGACAATCTCCCAGGAGTACGCACATGTACCTTCGCTAGAAGATTTCTGATGAAGTGCGTAGTGAGTACGAGGTCGAAAAGAAAGATTTCAGCAGTCAGTCGTGCAAAGCAAGCAAGTATTTGACTTTGGTCTAGCGCGATACTCAAGGATCTTAAAGATGATGGGAACGTGGTAACACTTACACTTACCATCAAATGGGAGGAGATAAAGCTCTACTACAGATAGCAAATGGCCGCAGCACAATAGAAGAAAGATCCGGAGTTGTGTTGGTGAGTACTTCGAACTGTGGTGTCACTCGATTTCACCCCGAAATCTGACTACCCAATTTGAAAAAAATTTCGTACTTTTAAAATAGTGGGTCATTTGTTTTTATTGCCCGAAAGTTCTCAGTATTACGTCAAGATAATCCCTCAAGAGCCATATTAGCCCTTTTCGCCAAATACCCGGATGCCCAAAATTGTTTTATTATGTCGTCGGGATTTGTCTGCATGGGAAATTTGTATTTAATTATTTTGAGCCCTTATGAGGCATTTACTCTGCTTTAACTCTATTATGAGCGAATATGTTATTATTCCTATATACCGTAAGGGATTTTAACTTATTTTAAGTTTTGGGCTTTATTTGTAACTTTTGGCAATTTTTCGTGTTTTTGTGGTGTCCCGTTCTGTTTTCTGTAAAATTTCTCTGGAACAACTCCTTCGCCGGGTAAGCCCGATTTTTGGCCTGGAGCAGCTGGAAAACATACACGCACATTTTGCCCGGAGGAAGTCATCATCGAGGTCTGGATCACTGGGAAAAAGCGAAGTCGCACTGAAAAAGCCCCTGCGGGGATGGGCGCATTTTTGGAAAACAAAGGATTTGAGCTGCGATGGGAAAAATATAAGCCGCAGTAGGATGGGAATTGTATACCTACCTTGCAGGGTACTTTTTCCCGTGTTATAAAAGTCACTTAAGTTGCAGTGGGAAAAATAGAGGTCAGAGGTGGGAATTTATTACCTACCTTGCAGGGTGAAAATTCCCATGATATAATAAAAGGAAAGTGACTTAAGTGAAATCATGAGATTTTAGTGCCTACCTTGCAGGGTAAAGAATCCCATTGCAAAAGTCAAATCACTTAAGTGGATCATGGATTGTGGTGCCTACTCGCAGGTAAAGAATCCCATTATGGTGAAAATTCTTAAAAATAGAATTACATGTGCAAAAAAGTGCGCCCCCTTTGGTGATGGATAAAAATAATTAAATTGATTATTTTTATTAAATTCTATCCTTGGAAAAAGTGCGCCCAAGCTTGAGGAGGTTGAAAAGTCAAAGGAAGAATAAAAGAAAGGGATTAAATTAATTAAATTTAATTTATTTAGTGGCTGCCCCTCTCCTTGGAAAAAGTGCGCCCCATTTGGGCATTATTTAATGATTTTTAAGGCATTAAATCATTGAATTAATTTCTATTTTCAGTGGCTATGGTCAAAGCACACTGTGAGGCTAAAGTTAAGTGCTGTGTGGAGGATTAAATTGGATTAATTTAATTTATTGGATGGCTGTCCTTAAACATGCAATTTTTAAAAGAGAAAAGCATGATTTTTAATTAATTAATTGCCTTTAATTGTTAGGGCAATTATTAATTATAGAATTATGAAGGTTATATAAGCATGGGCAGCCATATGGATTTATTATTCAACACACAGGTAAAGAATTGCAGCAAGGAGAAAAAGTGCGCCCCATTAGAGGAAGGATTTTGCACAGACAAAGTGCTAACAAAGGCTAAAAGCTTCCAGATTTGGCGCATGCTTTGGAAAAGGTTCATCTTCGTCTGCACAATTGTTTTCACAGGTGTTAAAGGAGCTCAGGTGTTGATTAAAAGGATTCATGATCTCTTTATGTGCAAATTAAACACCATTTTTTTGGGGCAGCAGGCTTGAAAAGTGCAGATTTTTATAATTTAAATTCACTATTCATGCTCCGGTGGCCATTTTTGTCTGAATAAATTGCAGGAACTCATTACAGGTGCTTTATAAAAGAAAAGGAGTATTTATCAATGTCCAATACATTGCAAATATCCTCCGAATCTGAAGAATTGTCCAGATCTGCACCAGTATTGAAGAAAGCAGGCCAAATTAGAAGAAAAAGAATTATTCAGACAAAGATTGATAAAGCTATGGCGAAAGGAGATGAAAAAGAGAGCACGATGGATTCATGCATTGCTTCTAAACTTTCAGACATAGGAGACACGGATCTAGGCCCCGTAACCTCTTTCTCGATTTGATCGATGTGATCCAGAGCTGGAAAGACTTCACTCATGCGTGCGGTCAAAAGTAGTGGAATTATTCGAGCTGCAGCTTTCCCGTGTACAGCCCAATTGCCAGAGTTTGTGATGGAGTGTGCTAGATCTTACCATCCTTCATCCAGATCAGTACGTGATGTCATGGGAAAGACAATAATTCGTTTGGATGCGAAATTCTTCGATTATTGTTTGAAGATTCCAAGATTTAAAGGTGGTGACTTCTATTAGCATTCGTGATGCTTGACAGAGGTGGGAAAAGCATAGAGCCGATTGTGTGAGCATCATGAATAGCCGGGTTCATGAAGAAGCCTAGATCCCCTTCCGTGTTCCCGAGAACTCTTCCACGATCCAATTTGGTGCAGGAGGCGGATGATATTGTCAAATTGCTATGCGCAGGTTGAATGGTGAAGCGAATGCCTACACTTTCCGGACATGGATGTATGCTTTCATCAGACCATTCAAATCAACAAGGTTGATTCTATAATCGATTAGTCGAAAATTATTAGCAAGAACATCGGTGAGCAATCATGAACGTAAAGCAAACCTTCACTTCAAGATGACTTCATACTTGGTATATGCTACAAACTTCACAGAGGTGTCTTTTCCAAGTGGATAGATGTGGTATTCTTTCCAGGATCCCATTTTCGAGTGCTACCCACGCCTTACTCGCACTGCGTGCGAGAAGGACTTCAAAGTGATCAACGATGGTTTCTTCTACGATTTCATCTCGCAGTTAGACAAAGACTTGAAGACTCACAGAGTAAGCAAGGAAGCATGGGAAGCAAGTGTCAAGATCGGGCAAGTGATATTCATCCAAGCTTTGCAGATTTCACATACCTCGGGGTTACGAGCTTTTCAGTGAACCAACAAAGATGCCAAGGTACCCGAGTGATGATTGATTGATTGCCATGGAGCTAAGCAGAGCAACTTGTGGAGTTACACGACCTTGATGGCGGCACAAGTCTACGGGCTACTTCCCACTCACCGTGGATATTACGACAGCATCGCATTCACAGAGCTCGAAGAATGGAAGCACAAATGTTGTCGGAGTATGAGCAAGAGTTCTTCCGCACGGCTTAATTTTGATCCATTTGGAATAGCCAGAAGACAATCTCCCGAGTACGCACATGTACCTTCGCTAGAAGATTTCGGATGAAGTGCGTATGAGTACGAGGTCGAAAGAAAGATTTCAGCAGTCGGCCAAAGCAAGTATTTGACTTTGACTAGCGCGATACTGCTGGATCTTAAAGATGATGGGAACGTGGTACTTGACACTTACCATCAAATGGGAGGAGATAAAGCTCTCTACTACAGATAACATAGCAGGCTGCATGATCAATAGAAGAAAGATCCGAGTCAGTGTTGGTGAGTACTTCGAGCTGGTCTATAACGAAGGGATACTTGCCTTGATGAAGTATTGATGAATCAAATCACGTGCAACTTCGGCCTGAGATTCCCTCAAGCGAAAGCATGAAGGAGAGAGCAGCAGAAAGTCCGAGAAGTTGAAAGTACGCAGAAGATCTCAAGAGAAAGAGGAGACCACTTCTACGACCATAGCTTTGACTCCGACTTCTCCAAGACCTAGTGGATCACCAACTATCGCACCACAAAGCCAGGATGTTTCCATGCCTTCTTATCAAATCAGCAACGTTCATCTTCTCTCCGCAGCCCACTTCGTTCAAAGACCCGCTCCAGGGAGATGTTGAAGCTGCCGCAGATGACGGAGTTCGAAAGAGCTTTGTCCTTGGATGTTTCAGAGGATGGCAGCCATGATACTTGTGGCACTTTCTCGATGGAGAGGATGCAGAGCGGAAATAAGTAGCGCACTCAAGAATCTTCTCATTCTCCGAGAAGTAATTTCTGGAATGGTTAGCTTTCTAGCAGCTTGGTTCCGGAAGCAAGAATAGAGATGAACTTAGAGGAACATGACTTGCAGCTACTTCAGATCCGAGCGAAGAGACAGAAGGCCTAAAGTTCTGCTAAAGCAACTTCTAGGTTGATCATCGAGGATTCGGGAGAGAAGTTTGCTTGAGATATTAATCCCGGCGGAAGGAAAGGTAGAAGAGGAACTCACGGCGAAGATGTGACGGTGACCAAAATACCACTGGTCCAAATACCACCGGAAGGATTGAAGGTGACACGCAGACGTTCTTGATGCTTTGCTCTTAGGCTTGATGAAAAGGAAAAGGCGGAGAAAGAAGAGCTCGCAGAAGCAAATATCTCAATTATGTGAGATCATAGCCAAGGTTGCTAAACCTTCCGTTCACCCATTTCAAATACAGTGAGTGATCATCTTATGCAGAAATGGAAGATGCAAGCAATCAAGTAAAGGCTATTGACGAATGGAAGGATCTGATTATTCGTCAAGCTCCTGTGCAACTTGGGGAAGTGCCAGCCCGCCTAAAGGTTATGAATGATGCAGAAAATCAACTAAAGCAACCGATAGAAAAGCATAAAAGGAATAAATACAATTGCAGAGAGTAACTCGAGTGTTTTGGCCGAGATCAACAAGTCACGGAGATGTATTGGTTGCAGAGCAAATTGTGCTGGATGGATCAATGAGAAGGGGAAGCGGTAGAGTTTGCAGTATCTTTCCGTTTGGAGATCTGCAGAGTTTTTGAAGAGGATGCGAGGCACTTGAGAGCGAAGAACATCGATTTGCCGGATAGTGTTATTTCTTTCACTGAGGAAAGAGTGGATGGAGGTATTACTTCATACATGCGGATTGTTTCTAACGAGGTGCATGATTCTCCTGGAGGTTCTCTTCTCGATGGTGCAAAAGAGGATTGATAAAGCTACCAAGCCTTTCACGATGAACTCTATCGGTAGGTCGTGACACTGCGCAGCGCATATCGAGAGATTTGGGCCAAGTTTGGAAGAAGTGGAAGCATGCAGCAAAGTGTTGAATGAAGGATTGCTGCAATTCAGGACAGAAAAGGAAGCAGTAGCTAAAACAGATGGAAAGATGCTGAACTATATGTTCGACAAGTATATCAGATATCAGAACAAGAAGAAGATGTAGATGTTACAGCTGGCATGACTTCTTCTATTTCTTTCTTCTTCTATTTTCTATGTTCCCGGATGGAATTGTAAACTTCTAAGTTATTGGTTTCGAACCATTACTCAAGTCATGTGGAACCTTTCTATTAGTTAAGTGATACATGTGTCACTTAAGAAGAAGTTAGTTGAGGATGATTGCCAAATGTCATCTTTACTTGTTGTTCATACTTTAGTTCAGTTTGAGTCTTCTATTTGTACTTTCCCTCCTACATTCTATAAGTAGGAGAAGAACCTACGGGTTAATCATCGATCAGAATTTGTAAGAAGCAATCTTGTGTTCTAGACTTTGTGCTTTGAACCCTCCCCGAAAGCCACTTGTTGCAGAGGAATACAAAGAAGCGAGTTTCCTGAGAACTTTGTGTCACGGTGTATTTTGTTTCTTGCTTCTAAATCTTAGATCTCTTAATAGACTTTGTGTTATTTTAGATCTAGATCTAGAAAGTTGCCTTTGCTTTATAATTCTGTGTGTTCAAATCTATTTGAGTTTCTTCTATGTGCATGCAATTAGCTCTGCAATCTACTAATTGGGATGCACATCTTCCTCATTTCTTCTCTCAGAATTCCTTTACTTCCTTCTTCCAAATTTTCCTTTCTTAAACAAACGCTTACTTGCTGCGAACTTCTTAGTTGTGGTTCATGAACTAAGTTGTTAAAGTAAAACCCCGATAGATAAAAACACATTTATATTGACAAATCGACACGGAGCCTCACCGGTTAAATGAGGGAGATTTATCTCATGATCGCCTAGGTTTGATCTTTATGCTGCAGAAAATCTAGCCAACAAACTCGGCATTAACGAGGATATCTTGCCTTGATGAAGTATTGATGAATCAAATCACGAGCAACTTCGGCGCAGAAGATTCCCTCAAGAGAAAACATGAAGGAGAGAGCAAGCGGAAGGTCCGAGAAGTCAAAGTACGCAGAAGATCTCAAGAGAAAGAGAAGACCACTTCTACGACCATAGCTTTGACTCCGACTTCTCCAAAGACCTAGTGGATCACCAACTATTGCACCACAGCACGGCCAGGAGGATGTTTCCATGCCTTCATTGAAACCAATGAACGTTCATCTTCTCTCCGCAGACCCACTTCGTTCAAAGACCCCGTTCCAAAGGAGATGTTGAAGGCTGCAGATGACGGAGTTCGAAAGAGCTTTGTCCTTGGATGTTTGAGAGGATGGCAGCCAATCTTACTGTGGCACTTTCGATGGAGAGGATGCGAGAGCGGAAATAGTAGCGCACTCAATGACTTCTCATTCTCCGAGAAGTAATTTCTCGGAATGGTTAGCTTTATAGTTTGTTCGGAAGCAAGAATAGAGATGAACTTAGAGGAACATGACTTGCAGCTACTTCGAGATCTCGAGCGAAGAGACAGAAGGCCTAAAGTTGCTAAAGCAACTTCTAGGTTGATCATCGAGGATTCGGGAGAGAAGTTTCTTGAGATATTAATCCCAAATGCGGAAGGAAAGGTAGAAGAGGAACTCACGGCGAAAGATGTGACGGTGACCAAAATACCACTCGGCCAAATTGACTACCACCTTTGAAGGAAGTTGAAGCGGGACACGCAGAGGCGTTGCTTTGGATGCTTTGTTCCTTGGCTTGATGAAGAAAAGGCGGAGAAAGAAGAGCTGCGAAGCAAATATCTCAATTATGTGAGATCATAGCCAAGGTTGCTAAACCTTCCGTTCACCCATTTCGTAGCAGGAGTGATCATCTTATGCGAAATGGAAGATGCAAGAATCAAGTAAAGGCTATTGACGAATGGAAGGATCTCGATTATTCGTCAAGCTTCTGCACTTGGGAAGTGCCACCGCCTAAAGGTTATGAACGATGCGAGAAAATCAACTAAAGCAATCGATAAAAGCATAAAAGGAATAAATACGATTGCAGAGAGTAACTTTAGTGTTTTGGCGAGATCAACAAAGGCTGTAGGGAGATGTATTGGTTGCAGAGCAAATTGTGCCGGATGGATCAATCGAGAAGGGGAAGCAGCTAGAGTTTGCAGTATCTTTCCGTTTGGAGATCTGCAGAGTTTTGCTGAAGAGGATGCAGGCACTTGAGAGCGAGAACATCGATTGCCGGATAGTGTTATTTCTTTCACTGAGGAAAGAGTGGATGGAGGTATTACTTCATACGTGCGGATTGTTTCTAACGAGGTGCATGATTCTCTGGAGGGTTCTCTTCTGATGGTGCAAAAGAGGATTGATAAAGCCACCAAGCCTTTCACGATGAACTCTATCGGTAGGTCGGTGACACTTTGACAGAGACATTTCGAGATTTGGGCCAAGTTTGGAAGAAGTGGAAGCATGCGCAGCAAAGTGTTGAATGAAGGATTGCTGCGGCAATTCAGAAAAGAAAGCAAAAGCGAAGCTAAAAGAGATGGAAAGATGCTTTGAACTATATGTTCGACAAGTATATCGAGATATCGAAACAAGAAGAAGATGTAGATGTTACAATGGCATGACTTCTTCTATTTCTTTCTTCTTCTATTTTCTATGTTCCCTGATGGAATTGTAAACTTCTAAGTTATTGGTTTTCAACCATTACTCGAAGTCATGTGGAACCTTTCTATTAGTTAAGTGATACATGTGTCACTTAAGAAGAAGTTAGTTGAGGATGATTGCAAAATGTCATCTTTACTTGTTGTTCATACTTTAGTTCGATTTGAGTCTTCTATTTGTACTTTCCCTCCTACATTCTATAAGTAGGAGAAGAACCTACTGAGTTAATCATCGATCGAGAATTTGTAAGAAGCAATCTTGTGTTCTAGACTTTGTCTTTGAACCCCCGAGAGCCACTTGTTGCGAGAGGAATACAAAGAAGCGAGTTTCCTGAGAACTTTGTGTCACGGTGTATTTTGTTTCTTTTCTAAATCTTAGATCTCTTAATAGACTTTGTGTTATTTTAGATCTAGATCTAGAGCTGCCTTTGCTTTATAATTCGTGTGTTCAAATCTATTTGAGTTTCTTACTATGTGCATGCAATTAGCTCTGCAATCTACTAATTGGGATGCACATCTTCCTCATTTCGTCTCTGTAATTCCTTTACTTCCTTCTTTCGTAATTTTCCTTTCTTAAGCAGTACAACTTACTTTGCTCGAACTTCTTAGTTATGGTTCATGAACTAAGTTGTTAAAGTAAAACCCCGATAGATAAAAACACATTTATATTGACAAATCTGACACGGGAGCCTCACCGGTTAAATGAGGGAGATTTATCTCATGACTGCCTAGGTTTGATGCTATGCAGAAAATCTAGCCAACGATTTTTTTGCGACTCATTTGGGATCGAACTATCCTTGCAGATCATAGCTTTTCTATTGAAGATCAGAGTGTTTTCCATACAAATCTCAACCTGGCTGAACGTCCGTTCACCAGATCCGTAAAGGCGCAAGGAAGGACGGATCATTTCTTCCGACTGCAGGAGCAATTCAATTTCAATCATCCTCCTCACGTTAGAAGCCGCAGATCTAGTCTTTCACCAGAAGGAGAGTACACACCCATCCGATCCGGATTGTATTCAAAGCATAATCCGTGGCTGGAATTATCCAACAAGTCTATCAAGTCTACACAAGGAGGAGACGTGCTCAAGCTAACATGGCGCATCAAATTGTACACATGCTCCATGGGGGCGGCTTTTGGACCTCTCAACTTGGCTCCACCTATGCACGATCTCGAAAGGGATCCGAAAGAATTTTCCGAAATTCTTTGGAGATGGAAAGCAAAACCCGGATGATCATTTGGCGGCCTTTTTCATATCTTGTGGTGTGCTTGCAGTAGAACATGAAGATGTCTCAGTCAGGCTATTCATTGAGACCTTACATGACTTGGCTGGAGAATGGTTCTATCGGCTGGCTCCTGGCACCATAACCAGTTGGGCGACTATGCGTGAACAATTTATCAAAAGATTCAAGCCTGCAGAGGACACGAGCACGATGATCACCCAACTGATGCAGTTGAAGAAAGAGCCAAACGAGAACATGCGGGACTTTATTGCGAAGTTCCAAAGGATTTTGTATAAAATCCCCACTTCTGCTGCATTGAGCGATGAAAATCAAAAGACGTTTTTTATAAACGCTCTATTGCCTGAAGTTGGATATCAGCTAAGAAGGGCAAGACCTGCAAATTTGTTGGATGCACAAAATGCTGCTGTGGAGGTTGAGGACGACTTGATCATGGCTGGAAAACTCAAACAACTATCTCATAAAGGTGATGGTGCTTCTTCTAGTACTTCTGATCCTTTGTTGCAGAGATTGGCTAATGACATGCTGCAGATCAAGAAGCAGATCTCTCAAGCAGGGAATGCACCCCCCTCAAGAATAGCTCCTATCCGGACCTTCAATGGTCAAAATCAAAATCAAAATCGAAACAGACTTGCTGCTGCACCACAGCGTTTGGCAATAGAAGCTGCTCCAAGGAATAACTTGGAAACTAATGAAGAGGATCTCGACATTGATGAATCATTTGATGATGAAGACTTTATAGATCCCGCTGGCGACTCCAATATTGGTTACCTGGACTACGAATCTGATGAGGGCTATTATGAATCTTTTGAAGATTCTGATGGTCACACTTTTGCGGTGTTTACAAGGTCTCAGACACGCCAAAATGCCGAAGCATCCACAAGCGGCCGGAAAGAGAGAGAAGATCCTGGCCCGGATGTTACTATCTTGAAAAGAGGTAGCATTCTTCCTTCTTCATTAGCACCCAAGGAGAAATATTCTTTCAATCCGCAGCAAAGAACCAACGCACATCCTGCTGAAGCAAGTCAAGCTTTTGACATAATTGATCACATCAAGAGAAATAAGGTCCAAATGTCAGAAGCTGAGTATTTGAGGGCATTTCCTGATCAGTTGAATAGATTGGTCAAATATGTGCAAAGCAATGGTCCTAGCCCAACGAACAATAATCCACGGGGTATCTTGTCAAGTCCAAAGATTACTCCACCTTCAAATAATGCTGCTGCAAGTTCTTCTTCTTCCACCCCTTCTCCTGCTACATCGGAAAGGATTGAGCCATTCTATGTGTCTTTGCTCATCAACGGACATAAGCTAAGCAATTGCATCCTGGATTCTGGAGCTTCTGACAACGTCATGCCTGCCAAAGTTGCTGATGCCTTGGGTCTTACATTGACAAAAACCATTGGAAGATGTTATTCCATGGAAAGGCAAGTCCCTCTTGTGGGGCAAATCAAAGATGTGCAGCAAAGCCTTTGCTTCCTTCCCAGACAAAAGACTGAAAATGACTATCCTTGTAGCAGACATTCCAGTCTCCTATGGCATGCTATTGAGTAGAAATTTTTGCAAGGAGCTGGGTGGAGAAGTGAAGATGGATTGGTCTTGTGCGCACATACCAATCAGAGGAGTAAATCAGAAGCTGGAACCTGAGAAGAAATCTAAGTACACAGTATCAAAATCTGAAGATCCTAGATCTCAGATCTTGTTTCAAGAATCGGATCACGGAGTCTATTACCTAGAAATGGATAAAGAAGAAATTCAACCGGTGATTCGAGAATCACATCAAATTGATAACAAGATTTGGACTCTGGAATTTGATGGTAGCTGCTGTTCATTTGGATCCGGTGCAGGTGTTGTTCTTATCTCTCCTGAAGGGAAGGTGCATGCGCACTCCTTCAAATTGATGTTCGAAAATACTAACAATACGGCTGAGTATGAAGCATTGTTGTTAGGCATGGAGCAGGCAAGAACAATGGGAATCAAATTATTACACGCAAGAGGAGACGCTGAGCTGATTGTAAAGCAGATAAGAGGCCTCTACCAAGTCAAAAAAGACAAACTGCGGCACTATAGAGATCGGGTCTACTCTGCTATCCTGGATTTTTCAGCTTTCTCGGTATCTTACATTCCGAGAGAACAAAATTCAAGAGCTGATTCGCTTGCGGTTACTGCAGCCTTGTTGAATCCGGATCAGCCCCCTGCATTCTTTAGACAGGGAGATTACAAGGTGGAAATGGTTTTTCGCCCAAAGGTTCCTGACAACGTCCAGCAATGGCAGGTTTTCAACGATGATACACAGATTGCTGCATTTCTCCAACAGAAAGATAACTTTGAAGAAATCTACTATGAGGGAAGCAATTCACCTCCTAGGCAGACCACTGTCGGAGAAATGGATGCTGACGTCTCAGGAGGTCAGGAGATTATCCAACTAAAGGGAAATAAAATTCCCAAAGGCTTGGTATCTCTTGAGGAAATGTTTGATAAGCATGATCAGATGCTTAAGAAAAATGAAGAAAATGAGGAAGGCTCTTCCTCCGACACACAATTACTAAATTTGGGAGCCGACAATGATCCCAAATTAGTAAATCTGGGTAAGTGTTGTTCGGAAGCTGAAAAGGAAGCTTTTACTAAGCTTCTTAAGAAATACATGGATATTTTTGCCTGGTCCTATCAAGATCTAAAAACATATCAGCCTGCGGAAGTTCAACATTACATCCCACTTAAATCAGAACAGAAGCCTTTCAAGCAGAAGCTGCGGCGGCACAATCCAACCATTTCAGGAACCATCTTTGCAGAAATCCAGAAGTTGTTAGATGCGAAGATTATCTATCCCATACACCATTCGGAGTGGTTGGCCAACATAGTCCCTGTAAGAAAGAAAAGTGGTGAGATTAGGTTGTGCGTGGATTTCCGCAACCTTAATCAAGCTTCATTGAAGGATAACTACCCTATCCCCATCATGGATCACACTCTGCAGGTGGTCACTGGATCTGAGATGCTTTCCATGCTTGACGGCTTCTCAGGATACAATCAAGTCAAGGTGGCTGAGGAAGATCAATACAAAACGGCGTTCATCACACCTTGGGGAACCTTCGCATACCAGAAGATGCCGTTCGGCCTGATCAATGCTGGTGCTACATTTCAAAGAGCTATGGATCTAGCCTTTGCTCATCTCAAAGATATAAGCATAGTTGTGTACCTGGATGATTTGACAGTCTTTTCTAAAGATAGAAGCACACACATTTCAAACTTGGAAGAGGTTTTCATACAATGCCGCAAGCATGGTATTTCTTTGAATCCTAAGAAATCTATCTTTGCTGTAACTGAAGGAAAGCTGCTTGGGCACATTGTTTCCAAAGAAGGAACAAAGATAGATCCAGAGCGTGTCAAATCCATTCAGACATTGCCTTTGCCCACATCCAAAAAGGGAGTTCACTCTTTCTTTGGAAAAGTGAATTTTCTCAGAAGATTTATTCCTGACTTTGCTGAGCTAACCCGTCATATTTCAAATATGATGAAGAAGACACAAGATTTTAAATGGAGCAGCGAAGGGAAGGAAGCTTTCGAGAAAATCAAAGAGGCCCCGCGAAAGCACCAGATCTTGGTCTCACTCGACTTCAATAAAGAATTTATTCTTTATTGTTATTCTTCCGAACATACTATGTCAGCAATATTGATGCAGAAAAATCAAGAGGACGCAGAAACTCCTATTGCTTTCATGAGCACGCCACTCAAAGCCTATGAGTTGAAATACACTCCAATGGAAAAGCACGCATATGCGGTGGTGAAGGCGTGCAAAGCATTCAGGTACTATATTCTTTCCTCACATACTGTGGTTTTGGTCCCAGATACTGCAGTTAAATCTATCCTTACTCAGCAAGAGTTAGGATTATTGAGAGGCACATGGGTGACAAAAGTTCAAGAATATGACCTGGACATTAAACCAACAAAGCTGGTTCGAGGAAGAGGTCTGTGTGAACTAATGACAGAGATGAAATCATCAGTACCTGAAGCAGATCAGGATGGGATAGATGAAGATTTACCTGCAGTACTGTTTATAGATCTGGTAGAGGAGTGGTACAGTAACATTGCTTACTTTCTAACGTATGGAGAATGCCCAGATCAACTTTCCAGAAAAGAGAAACGAACAATCAAGCTTAAATCCAAAGATTTTGTTCTTTGGGATAATGGTTTGTACAAAAGGGGAATTGATGGTGTATTTCTCAGATGCGTGGATAAAGCTCAACAGGATCAACTACTACAACAGTTTCATGACATGGCTTGTGGTGGTCATTTCTCACCCAGTCACCACACACAAGATCCTTAGAGCAAGGTATTATCTTGGCCCACCCTTTTTCAAGATCTTTGCAGAATGGGTAGCTAAGTGTCAAGCATGCCAACATTTTGTTGGGTGTGTGAAATTGCCTGCATTACCTCTAAAACCCATTGTGATTGAAGAACCTTTCCAACAATGGGGTATGGATTTTATTGGAATGATTAACCCGGCTTCCGTAGCGCGGTCATCATTACATTCTAACAGCTACTGATTATTTCAGTAAGTGGGTAGAAGCTATTCCTGTGAAGAATGCCACTTCCGAAGTGTGCAATTTTATAAAAGAAAATATTATTGTCAGGTTTGGCGTGCCCAGCAAAATTGTAGCAGACAACGCTCCGAATCTTTCTTCTGAGGAGTTGGTGGAATTCTGCTACACGTATGGGATTCAACTTGTTCATTCCTCAAACTACTATCCACAAGGGAATGGTCAAGCTGAATCTAGTAATAAGAACTTGGTAACTATCGTGCGCAAGCTTGTAACAGAAAATCAAAGGACTTGGCATAAAAAGTTGTTTGATGCATTATGGGCCGATAGGATCACACCAAAGAGGGCGATAGGCATGTCTCCATTTCAGCTGTTATATGGTAGAGACACAGAGCTGCCTCTCACCTTGGAATTGCCTGCCCTACGACTTTCTAAAGCCCTGGAAGATTCCACGTTCACGGATGCTATTGATAAAAGAATCATGTACCTGACTGAATTGAGGGAAGTACAAACTCAAGTTGCAGATAGGTTGACAGAGCATCAGAGGAAGGTGAAAGTCATCTTCGACAAAAATGCCAGGGAAAGAAAGTTTGAAGTTAATGACTGGGTCCTTCTATGGGACAAAAGAAGAGAAACAAAAGGCATGCATGGAAAGTTCGATTCACTATGGAAAGGGCCTTTTGTAATCAAAAAGATCGCCGGAGCAGATAGCTTCATTCTTGCTCATCAGGATGGAGTTGAATTGCCGTTGCCTTTCAATGGGCAACACTTGAAGCTGTTCCGAACATGAGAAGCAGGGTAAAACCTGTATGTACATAAATAAAACCTTTGTTTGTTTTTCCTTGTTTTGTCTTGTTTTGGTGTTGTGTTGTGTTGTGTTTGTCTGCTTGACCCCGTGCCCAAAAGACAAGATACGAAACCAGAGATGCTGGGATCTCATCTTTTCCCTTTTCCATTCTGTCAGGAGAAAAAGATGTCCACAGACGGAGCCAACTGGTGTCACTCGATTTCACCCGAAATGTGACTACCCAATTTGAAAAAATTTCGTACTTTTAAAATAGTGGGTCATTTGTTGTTTTTATTGCCTGAAAGTTCCTGTATTGCGTCAAGATAATCCTGAAGAGCCATATTAGCCCTTTTCGCCAAATACCCAGATGCCCAAAATTGTTTTATTATGTCGTCGGGATTTGTCTGCGGGAAATTTGTATTTAATTATTTTGAGCCCCGTATGAGGCTGTTTGCGCTCTGTTTTAACTCTATTATGAGCGAATATGTTATTATTCCTATATACCAGAAGGATTTTAACTTATTTTAAGTTTTGGGCTTTATTTGTAACTTTTGGCAATTTTTCGTGTTTTTGTGGTGTCCCGTTTTGTTTTACTGAAATTTCTCCGGAACAACTCCTTCGCCGGGTAAGCCCGATTTTTGGCCTGGAGCAGCTGGAAAACATACACGCACATTTTGCCCGGAGGAAGTCATCATCGGAGGTCTGGATCACTGGGAAAAAGCGAAGTCGTGCACAGGAAAGCCCCTGCGGGGATGGGCGCATTTTTGGAAAACAAAGGATTTGAGCTGCGATGGGAAAAATATAAGCCGCAGGTAGGATGGGAATTGTATACCTACCTTGCAGGGTACTTTTTCCCGTGTTATAAAAGTCACTTAAGCTGCAGTGGGAAAAATAGAGGCTGTAGGCAGGTGGGAATTTATTGCCTACCTTGCAGGGTGAAAATTCCCATGATATAATAAAAGGAAAGTGACTTAAGTGAAATCATGGGATTTTAGTGCCTACCTTGCAGGGTAAAGAATCCCATTGCAAAAGTCAAATCACTTAAGTGGATCATGGGATTGTGGTGCCTACCTTGCAGGGTAAAGAATCCCATTATGGTGAAAATTCTTAAAAATAGAATTACATGTGCAAAAAAGTGCGCCCCCTTTGGTGATGGATAAAAATAATTAAATTGATTATTTTTAATAAATTCTATCCTTGGAAAAAGTGCGCCCAAGCTTGAGGAGGTTGAAAAGTCAAAGGAGGATTAAAATAGAGCAATTAAATTAATTAAATTTAATTTATTTAGTGGCTGCCCCTCTCCTTGGAAAAAGTGCGCCCCATTTAGGAGTTATTTAATGATTTTAAATGCATTAAATCATTGAATTAATTTCTATTTTCAGTGGCTATGGTCAAAGCACACTGTGAGGCTAAAGTTAAGTGCTGTGTGGAGGATTAAATTGGATTAATTTAATTTATTGGATGGCTGTCCTTAAACATGCAATTTTTAAAAGAGAAAAGCATGATTTTTAATTAATTAATTGCCTTTAATTGTTAGGGCAATTATTAATTATAGAATTGTGAAGGTTATATAAGCATGGGCAGCCATATGGATTTATTATTCAACACACAGGTAAAGAATTGCAGCAAGGAGGAAAAGTGCGCCCCCATTAGAGGAAGGATTTTTGCACAGACAAATTGCTAACAAAGGCTAAAAGCTTCCAGATTTGGCGCATGCTTTGGAAAAGGTTCATCTTCGTCTGCACAATTGTTTTCACAGGTGTTAAAGGAGCTCAGGTGTTGATTGAAAGGATTCATGATCTCTTTATGTGCAAATTAAACACCATTTTTTGGGGCAGCAGGCTTGAAAAGTGCAGATTTTTATAATTTAAATTCACTATTCATGCTCCGGTGGCCATTTTTGTCTGAATAAATTGTAGGAACTCATTACAGGTGCTTTATAAAAGAAAAGGAGTATTTATCAATGTCCAATACATTGCAAATATCCTCCGAATCTGAAGAATTGTCCAGATCTGCACCAGTATTGAAGAAAGCAGGCCAAATTAGAAGAAAAAGAATTATTCAGACAAAGATTGATAAAGCTATGGCGAAAGGAGATGAAAAAGAGAGCACGATGGATTCATGCATTGCTTCTAAACTTTCAGACATAGGAGACACGGATCTAGGCCCAGAACCTCTTTCTGATTTGATTGATAGATCCAGAGCTGGAAAGACTTCACTCATGCGTGCGGTCAAAAGTAGTGGAATTATTCGAGCTGCAGCTTTCCCGTGTACAGCCCAATTGCCAGAGTTTGTGATGGAGTGTGCTAGATCTTATCATCCTTCATCCAGATCAGTACGTGATGTTGCGGGAAAAACAATAATTCGTTTGGATGCAGAATTCTTCGATTATTGTCTGAAGATTCCAGTGCGAAAGGTGGTGACTTCTATTAGCATTCAGGATGCTGATAGTAGGTGGGAGAAACATAAAGCTGACTGTGTGAGCATCATGAATAGCCGGTTCATGAAGAAGCCTAGATCCCCTTCCAGGTTCCCGAGAACTCTTCCACGATCCAATTTGGTGCAGGAGGCGGATGATATTGTCAAATTGCTATGCAGGTTGAATGGTGAAGCGAATGCCTACACTTTCCGGACATGGATGTATGCTTTCATCAGGACCATTGAAATCAACAAGGTTGATTCTATAATCAGTTGGTCAGAAATTATTAGCAGCAACATCGGTGAGCAACTGCGGAACGTAAAGCGTACCTTCAGCTTCAAGATGACTTCATACTTGGTATATGCTGCACTTCACGGGTGTCTTTTCCAAGCTGGATAGATGTGGTATTCTTTCCAGGGATCCCATTTTCGAGTGCTACCCACAGCTTACTGCACCTGCGTGCGAGAAGGACTTCAAAGTGATCAACGATGGTTTCTTCTACGATTTCATCTGCAGGTTAGACAAAGACTTGAAGACTCACAGAGTAAGCAAGGAAGCATGGGAAGCAGTGTCCAAGATTGGCAGTATATTCATCCAGTTTGCAGATTTCACATACCTCAGGGTTACGAGCTTTTCAGGTGAACCAACAAAGATGCCAAGGTACCCGAGTGACAGATTGATTGCCATGGAGCTAAGCAGGCAACTTGTGGAGTTACACGACCTTCAGTCGAAGCGGCACAAGTCTACGGGCTACTTCCCACTCACTGTGGGATATTACAGTTGCATCAGCATTCACAGAGCTCGAAGAATGGAAGCACAAATGTTGTCCGAGTATGAGCAAGAGTTCTTCCCTGCACGGCTTAATTTTGATCCATTTGGAATAGCCAGGAAGACAATCTCCCAGGAGTACGCACATGTACCTTCGCTAGAAGATTTCTGGATGAAGTGCAGAAGTGAGTACGAGGTCAGAAAGAAAGATTTCAGCAGGCTGTCGGCAAAGCAAGTATTTGACTTTGGTCTAGCGCGGATACCTGCGGATCTTAAAGATGATGGGAACGTGGTACTGGACACTTACCATCAAATGGGAGGAGATAAAGCTCTACTACAGGATAGCAATGGCGGCTGCAGCACAATAGAAGAAAGATCCGGGTCATGTTGGTGAGTACTTCGAATCGGGCCGCTAACGAGGGGATATCTTGCCTTGATGAAGTATTGATGAATCAAATCACGGCAACTTCGCGCGAAGATTCCCTCAAGCGAAAGCATGAAGGAGAGAGCAGCAGAAGGTCCGAGAAGTTGAAAGTACGCAGAAGATCTCAAGAGAAAGAGAAGACCACTTCTACGACCATAGCTTTGACTCCGACTTCTCCAGTACCTAGTGGATCACCAACTATTGCACCACAGCAGCAGGATGTTTCCATGCCTTCATTGAAACCAGCAACGTTCATCTTCTCTCCGCAGCCACTTCGTTCAGCACCCGTTCCAGAGGAGATGTTGAAGCTGCAGATGACGGAGTTCGAAAGAGCTTTGTCCTTGGATGTTTCAGAGGATGGCAGCCATGATACTGTGGCACTTTCTGATGGAGAGGATGCAGAGCGGGAAATAGTAGCGCACTCAGCAACTTCTCATTCTCCGAGAAGTAATTTCTCGGAATGGTTAGCTTTGCAGTTGGTTCCGGAAGCAAGAATAGAGATGAACTTAGAGGAACATGACTTGCAGCTACTTCAGGATCTGAGCAGAAGAGACAGAAGGCCTAAAGTTGCTAAAGCAACTTCTAGGTTGATCATCGAGGATTCGGGAGAGAAGTTTGCTGAGATATTAATCCCGGCGGAAGGAAAGGTAGAAGAGGAACTCACGGCAGAAGATGTGACGGTGACCAAAATACCACTCGGTCAAGCTACCACTGAAGGATTGAAGCAGGACACGCAGACGTTGCTGGATGCTTTGTTCCTTAGGCTTGACAGTGAAAAGGCGGAGAAAGAAGAGCTGCAGAAGCAAATATCTCAATTATGTGAGATCATAGCCAAGGTTGCTAAACCTTCCGTTCAAATTTCCCATTTCAAATAGCAGGTGAGTGATCATCTTATGCAGGAAATGGAAGATGCAAGCAATCAAGTAAAGGCTATTGACGAATGGAAGGATCTGATTATTCGTCAAGCTTCTGTGCAACTTGGGGAAGTGCCACCACTTAAAAGGTTATGAACGATGCGAGAAAATCAACTAAAGCAACTGATAGAAAGCATAAAAGGAATAAATACATTGCGAGAGAGAGTAACCCGAGTGTTTTGGCCGAGATCAACAAGTGCACGGAGATGTATTGGTTGCGAGCAAATTGTGCCGGATGGATCACTCGAGAAGGGGAAGCAAAATAGAGTTTGCGGTATCTTTCCGTTTGGAGATCTGCGAGTTTCTTGAAGAGGATGCGAGCACTTGAGAGAGCGTAACATCGATTTGCCGGATAGTGTTATTTCTTTCACTGAGGAAAGAGTGGATGGAGGTATTACTTCATACGTGCGGATTGTTTCTAACGAGGTGCATGATTCTCTGGAGGGTTCTCTTCTGATGGTGCAAAAGAGGATTGATAAAGCCACCAAGCCTTTCACGATGAACTCTATCAGTAGGCTGGTGACACTGCAGGCACATTGCGAGATTTGGGCCAAGTTTGGAAGAAGTGGAAGCATGCAGCAAAGTGTTGAATGAAGGATTGCTGCAATTCAGGACAGAAAAGGAAGCAGTAGCTAAAACAGATGGAAAGATGCTGAACTATATGTTCGACAAGTATATCAGATATCAGAACAAGAAGAAGATGTAGATGTTACAGCTGGCATGACTTCTTCTATTTCTTTCTTCTTCTATTTTCTATGTTCCCGGATGGAATTGTAAACTTCTAAGTTATTGGTTTTGCAACCATTACTCGAAGTCATGTGGAACCTTTCTATTAGTTAAGTGATACATGTGTCACTTAAGAAGAAGTTAGTTGAGGATGATTGCCAAATGTCATCTTTACTTGTTGTTCATACTTTAGTTCAGTTTGAGTCTTCTATTTGTACTTTCCCTCCTACATTCTATAAGTAGGAGAAGAACCTACGGGTTAATCATCGATCAGAATTTGTAAGAAGCAATCTTGTGTTCTAGACTTTGTGCTGAACCCCTGAGAGCCACTTGTTGCAGAGGAATACAAAGAAGCAGGTTTCCGGAGAACTTTGTGTCACGGTGTATTTTGTTTCTTGCTTCTAAATCTTAGATCTCTTAATAGACTTTGTGTTATTTTAGATCTAGATCTAGAGCTGCCTTTGCTTTATAATTCTGTGTGTTCAAATCTATTTGAGTTTCTTCTATGTGCATGCAATTAGCTCTGCAATCTACTAATTGGGATGCACATCTTCCTCATTTCTTCTCTGTAATTCCTTTACTTCCTTCTTCTGTAATTTTCCTTTCTTAAACAGCTGCTTACTTGCTGCAGAACTTCTTAGTTATGGTTCATGAACTAAGTTGTTAAAGTAAAACCCCTGATAGATAAAAACACATTTATATTGACAAATCTGACACGGGAGCCTCACCGGTTAAATGAGGGAGATTTATCTCATGACTGCCTAGGTTTGATGCTATGCAGAAAATCTAGCCAACACAATCCAATGATCATGAGTTGATTATTGAAATATAGAATGCCATACCCGACTACCATCTTCGTAAAATTGGTGTGCAAGCACTCCTCGATGGTGGAATTACTGAAATGGCCTTTTAAAACTTATTTCAACCAAGACAAACCCCGGTTAGGGTATTGACTCCTCTCCCCCAACATTTGCAAATTGAGACTCGCTTGCTAGAAAGTTTGTTCTTTTGAACAAGTTTGGAAGAGGAGATTTGCCCAAATCTAGGTGGTCATTATTGAACTCAAGCAAGCTCATTTCCTTAGGTGCATCCTTGATCAAGGTCTCCTAGTTGGCTCTCGCCTGGTTCACATTGGCATGGCTCATCTTGTGTGTTGTTGCCATAACCACCCGAGTTTATTAAACACATCTTTTTGTTTTGCAAGCATGCTCAATCCGCTTGGCATTGGACTCATACCCTTTTTCACCCTTTTCACCACAAAATGTTCATATGGAAAATGGTGCTTTTGGGAACTCGGCCATGCTCCCTGCAAAATGAATGCAAATTTGGCACATTTTTCGCTTCATAAATTCTTTATGAACATTGGAAAGATAGAACTGAAGCTATTTTTTCTGTGGCTGATAGAATCAGTGTGTTGTCCAAAGTTACTCTCTAGATTCAGGTGCAAATGGAGAAAGTCCACTTGGAGGTGGCACATCTCCAACAATTGCTTGACCATTGGGGCAATGCACCTTGCGCTATTAGCCAGATCCATTTGACTCACCTCACCACCATTCCCTTCCTCGGGGCTGTGGCTGTGGCCAGCATAAGAGATCTCATTCTCGCTGCAGACATTGGAGTGTCACCCCATGGCAGTGGTATCCTTCTCTAGCTCGCAGCTCTTAGAGCAGCATAAGTGGTGGTAGCAGCCACACCAGGTGGAACTCTACTGGCTGGGTGGCGCCTTTGCAAGGGACATCCCCTTGTGTGGCTTTGTCCATCTCTCCTTCTAGCCAGCATGCCAATGAAGAAGAAGATAAAGACGACGGATGGAGTTCACCAGATGCTACTGCTCCACCTCGTAGCAGATTGGCCCCGTGGCGTAATTTTTTATGCTCTTGGTTTTTCCTCTCCTTTTTGATTGAAAAACTTATTTAAATTGCTAAGTTGTTGGCTTTCTTGGACTGGCCGATATGACGTGTGGAGTGTGATTCATCCGCCCTGTTTTTGTAAGATTAGCTTGTACTTTATATTTATATATGGTAAAATATTTTGACTAAAAAAAAGCACAATTAATTTTACTAATGTGCAAAATTAAGAAAATACATCTAAACCTAAGTGAATAAACAAGACGGGTGAATTTACATATATCAACATAGACAACCTCCTGTATTTCTCTAAATAATTTAGTGGTGTCGGCATCTTGACAATTCTTAAATGTTTTTTAGAAAAATGTTGCGTTATTTACAGGCTTAAAATATGCATATAAGTATGGTACCTGAGATATAATCTAAATCCACATCTACATTAAAGCAAGAAATAGGTCTAGTATCCTTACACTACCATGTATACAACCCAGTTACTTAGTACGGCATAATTCGGGGATAGAACCACAACCCTTAATCCTTTAGACTCTTATTCTATCCAGAAAAAGTACAGAATTCTCCACAGAAAGAGCTAACATAGAGGTATGTAATCAAGCAAAAGGTGAATAGAAAACCATAAATCAACTGGCATGAGACTGTAAATGCCTGTCTCCATAATATTCTTGCCAGTCACAGGTTTGAGATCATGCTTCATAAAGAAATTATATTTGTGTCTAAAAATGGCCAAAGTAGGTTAATGGGACTCGAGAGTAAAGGAAGTTACACCAGCAAGTTGGCAGTGCTACGAAGAACTTCAAAAACATAAATAAAGTATAAAAACTACAATCAAAAATCAGAAGAGCCTAACAAAAGGGGGTAAACCTAAACGAGTCATGCTTTATGTCTGTGACATCAGAATGTCCAGACACCTTTGTTAATTTATCATGCAATTCTGGTTGACATGGATTGAACATCCAATTCAAAAACATTTAAATGTTGACCTGATCATTGACTACACAGTGCAGTCGAAACATCTGCGCAAAGAAATCAGATCCTTTTATACTCCTTTCACACAACTCTGACTGTTGAAGAAAAGAATCTCTTTCTTTAAGTGATATTCAGTGGAAGACATTCTGATTCCGATTTTCTGATAATCCCATTGCTCCCAATTTGGGATTCCATTTGCAATTCAGTCCTAATCACAGGTTAGCATCTACCAACATAAAATCAAATTTCCGGTTCATTACTGTTAATTAAACCAAATTATAGAAAAATACAGTCACTATCCCTCAAGTGAATTTTTCACAAATAGGCCCATAAAAATGGCCTCTGCTCAGATTTGTATGGCTCAACCACCACACCAGTTTCATGTCAAATTAGTGCACCTTAAGTTAAGGAAAATCCTTTTGGGCTTGCAACATTTGTTTGAAATGTATATGACACCTCCCGATTAACTATCTTGGAATGGCCTTAACCATAAAATTGCGTAACAATTGTTCCCTCCACAATTTAGATAATGGCCCTAAGAAGGGGGCGGATTTATATTATTTTTAATAGTAAATCCAAAGTGAATTCATACAATTGAC
The DNA here is from genome assembly GCA_018340775.1 of Taxus wallichiana var. yunnanensis. NCBI lineage: Eukaryota > Viridiplantae > Streptophyta > Pinopsida > Cupressales > Taxaceae > Taxus > Taxus wallichiana. The sequence goes on from CM031237.1 coordinate 780,373,201, forward strand.
AACATGAACGTGAAAGGATGTGAGTAGTAGTAGAGTCCTTGTGATTTACAAATGGCATGCCAAAAATTGTCATTGTATTCTTCATAGCATGTAGAAATCAGTAATAGTACCTTGGTTTCTTCGAATGAGTTCAACAAATTAGGTTAGCTTCTCACAACATGATTTTGTTTCAATGTTTACCATGGATGTGATAAAAGTATAAAATAATTGAAATAAGATAGAAAATTCAGTGTGCATCTTCATTCCCCAAGACAGTTTAAATGCATGATCTTAGCCAATGGTGAACACATTTCTTCATGTACTTAGTTTCCTGTTTGAAAGGAAATCTTCTAACTTATTTGATTGCAGGTGCGTTTTCTTCATGCACAATAGCAGAACTAGGTCTTGAATCTGAAATGGAAAAGACTAGCAATGCACTATTGGAAAGAGCATGGTCTCCAGGGTGGAGCCATGCAGATCAGACCTTAGACAGGTTTGTGTTGGGGCCCCTTCTGGAGTATGCCAAGCAACGAAAGATGGTTGATGATCTCAATACTTCGCTGCTCTCACCTTACATACATTTTGGAGAGCTATGCATAAGGAAAGTATATCACTCAATTCGAAGGAAGCAAGCCATTTGGTCGAGAGAAGGAAAAACAATGGCCGAAGAGATGTGAATTTGTTTCTTAGATCAATTGGTCTGAGGGAGTATTCAAGGTATCTTTGTTTCAATTTTCCTTTTACGCATGAAAGGCCACTACTAGGAAATTTGAGATTTTTTCCATGGAAACCGGATGAAGGTTTATTCAAGGCATGGAGACAAGGACGTACAGGTTATCCATTCGTAGATGCAGGAATGAGACAATTATGGGCAACAGGATGGTTGCATAACACAATCCGGGCGATTGTTGCTAGTTTTTACGTAAAATTTCTTCAGATTCCGTGGACATGGGGAATGAAGTACTTTTGGGATACACTGTTGGATGCAGATATAGAGTGTGATATTCTTGGTTGGCAGTATGTCTCTGGCAGTTTACCTGATGGCCACGAACTGGATAGATTTCAAAATCCTCAGGTACGTTTGAGAGCTCTTGACACAGTATCCATATTTAGTTTCTGTTTTTCTTTGTACAGAATACAAATACGCTTTTAACTTATTTTCTCATTTGTTCAATATCCTGTGCACTAGGCTGAAGGTTGCAAATATGATCCCAAGGGAGAATATGTTCGCCGATGGTTACCTGAACTTGCAAGAATGCCAACACAGTGGATACATCATCCATGGAATGCTCCAATAGCAGTACTCACTGCTGCTGGAGTTGAGTTGGGTACAAATTATCCAAGGCCAATTGTAGAGAAGGCCTCTGCTCAAAAAAGTTTGCAGCAGGCACTTTCAGTAATGTGGGAACAAGATGCAGCTGCAAGAAGAGAAGAAGGTTCAGTTGATATGCTAGAAGTTCGAGGTACAGGAGGTCCATTACATGAAAAAATGGTTGTTCCCAAGGTAGTCATAATGAGGAAACATGACCTATCAGCTAGTTCATGGAGCGATCAACAGGTTCCTTCTATTCCTACTGCTTCCAAAGTACCAGAAGCCTCTTGTGTAAAAAAATCATTTCGTAAGCAATTCACAAACATCTCCTCGAGAGTCGCAGAAGGTTTCTAGAGCAGTTACTGAAGATAATTTTGATGGCTTAAAAAAGTGAGGAGCAGAGCCACTTACTTATGCTAAGACTTTTAACTGCAGACAATGAGGAACATTCTACAGCAGAATCTTCATCTGCTAGAAAATCTACAATTGTGGGAAGAAAACCAAGTGCTATGCCACCGTTGTCAGAGTTCACAAATACTGACCTAGAGAAGGCAACAGAACAAGCTGGCCTACAATCGTCAGATGACGCGTATGGACAAAAACATACCCTACAATTGTTCAACCGTACCCTGCCAATGGTTGCAAACAAGGTACTACTATGCACTATAAATTCATTTCTGAGCCTGCACCCTTTTGGGGCTCCCCCAGAAAATGTTAATGTTTTAACTACTATGGAAACACGGATATTCATACCAATGCTGTCGTTATCTTGAACCACTGCCACAAATTAGTAAAGGGGCCCTCATTGGAATACAGTCACTTTGGTATTAGCAATTTAGCATCTTTAACATGCCCTCTTGTAAATCATTAAATTATAGTCAAAGTAGCCGGATCGACTCTAAAAGAGAACCAACATTCAAACAAATTTGATCTCTTCTTCATTTTTGATATACAAATACTCAGTCATTGCTCCTGCCAAAGCCATCTAAATATTCTGCTGTGATGGTTGTTGGGAGTGAGAGTAGTTCATATTGCTCTTAACCATTCACATTTCTATTCTGTTATAGTTTTTCTCTTAGAGTCAGGGGTTAACAATAATGATTGAATTTTTTATTAAAAAAAATTGTATGATCTTGTACAGGAACATTTCTTTGTTTTTTGATCGGTGCAATGTGCCACTGTATTTCAGGTTGATGGGGAGGCTGAAACTTCAGTTAACTATAGTTGGACAAGACCAACAAAGAGACAATCCAGGATTTCTAAATGAAATTAGCTGTCTAATTGTGGGTTCCAGTTGCTTCACTATTTCTGCGATCTTGCCATCCATCAAGAATAACAGCTATACAGTGGTATGTTCTGAAATCAAGCACATCCCAATTCAAGAACATACAAGGAGTACTAGGTGCAAAATCAGAACACTGCACTTTGTTGCAATATGAGCAATCCTGTTGCAATGCTTTACTGTGTCAGTGCTTCACCAATCTCACTTTATTGAAGTGTTTGTAGAAATAGCAGCAATTTCATTTTTGCATATTACATCAATAGCCAGAGTGATCAGATGCCGTGTAAATTTGTGGTATGTACATGTTTTTGACCTCCCTTGTATGAAGGTCCATTGTAAATATTTTGCTTCTTGGGGAGAATGCATAAGTTGCTCTGTATCTGAAATGGTTTATTGTATTGAATAATTTACGAATCAGCTATATCATCTGTTACAAAGGAAAATTGCAACTATTATGCTAGAGATTTTTCACTTAAAGCATTTGGCTCTCAAATAGATAGACTTGTCAAGCACATAAAATCCATTAGGCAAGCATGTGGGTACACATATGTACAAATGACAAACATCATGGAAGGCATTCCACATAGACATTAATATAGGAGCATCCCTGAATCTCATATGTATCTTGCATTGGAAGTTTAATGGATCACCTTTGAGAGAAGCTGAGCATTGGTGGGCGAAGTACGAGAATTCATTCTTCAAAGAGCTTAATTCGAGCTTTGCAAGCTGAAAAGAGCTTCGCAAGCCTAAAAGAGCTTCACAAGCTTAGTTTAGCTTCACAGGTATATGTGAGCTTCTTAAGTCTATTTGAGCTTTACAAGTCTACACGAACTTTGCAAGTCTAGATGAGCTTCTCAAGTCTACACAAGATTCACAAGCCTAAAAGTTGTGCTAGCTTGAGAAAGCTTTGCTGGCCTAAAGAGGTGCACAAGCTTGAAACCGCTTTGTAGCTTGTGAGAGCTTCACAAAAACAAAATTTTCTTTGGTAGCCCAAGATGTAAACATGCTTCACAAGTCCAATTCCACTTCACAAGCCTATTTTTCCACCTTGCGATGTTCAAATAAGTTGTTTATGATGTGTTAGTTACAACAAGCCAATTTTCTTAAAGTGTGTGTATTTCGCATCGAGGAATTGGGAGAAGTGCCGATTCAACATCTTCTTGGCGAATCCTCATTGTCTAAAGGAAAATCCACCACCTTTGTAACATCGTGATGCCTTATGCAATCGAATTTTTATGGGACTTGTTATGTTGTGTAAGTCGCATCCACGGAAAATGTTTCTATGCAAGCTTTTAATGTGTGGAGATTGAGTCAAGAAAACGAAGAGGCAATGATTGAAGTGACACAATCTGACTCTTCTTGGAAGCATTGCTTCGCAAGAAGATTTTGTTCAATGGCTCACTAGAGGACCTTTGGTCTTGCAATAGCAAAACAAGGAAGGACTAGAAGTCTCAAAAAATGGCACGAGTCAAACACAATGCAATAGAGAGAGAGAAACTCCATCGAGAGTGTTGGCAAAATATTTTGTCAAGGACAAAATATGGGCTTCGTCAAAGCCCATTGACACTGATTTTGGAAAAGCAAGTTTCATTTCATTTACCTTTGATAGATTCCATAGAAACACACAACTCAAAGATAGGCAATTACAAATCTTGTAAAATAAATAAACTTTGCACACTAAGTAGCACGCCAATAGGAAACAAATCCAGTTCTCTTGAAAAACCTTGTTTTTGTAACATAAAAAAATAGTAAAAAATCAGTGCATTGTTCAAAGAGAAATATGAAACCACAAAATACAATGTAAAATAACATGTACATGATAGCTAACAATGAAACTAATACAAACAAATATGATCAACAATCAACATTGCAAATAACAACAGTGAAAACATGCTCTGCATTAACAGCTAGTATTGCAGAAAATGATATAAGAAGCGCAAAAATATTACAACATTTAGAAGTAGGCATAAGGAAAATGATAACGACATAACATGAGAATAAAATATGAAAAGGCAAATAAAACAATTATAATATATCTAAATGTTATACGGATACACCAACAAATGACTGTGCTCTTTATGAATGCTTCCTCTTTAAAAACACAATGAATATTGGTGATGCTATTATCGATACTTTTTCCTCGATTAGTATTGACATATCATTAATATAACTTGTATTAGGACAATAGATATGTAAGCAATGCAAAATGTCATTGAAAATGAAAAGCTCCTACATTTGTTATTCGTTTTTATTTAAGAATAACTACTAAAATAGTTGCAGTTCAGAGATTAAGCTTCTTAGAAGAAAGGCTAGTTTTTATACGTATGACATTTACACAGATAAGGAAACTTGGTTACAAAGGGCCACAATTTGTCTTTACTGGAACATTTATTACTGTTTCTGTTGATTTTAACCACGCTTGAGAAGCATTACCAAGAAAAATAAATGAATCCAAAACATTTACAATTAAGATTAAAAGAAAATTGGAATACAAAATGCATATTTGAGAGGCAATGTCCTACCTACATGTGTCATAAATGCATTAATCTAAATTTTTAAACGCCCCTTGTATATGGAAGAACATGTAGTCATTAACAATGACTGGCAAGTTATTTTCAAAAATACAATTACAAATGTAATGGATGACATGAACAATATCGAAGAAATCGACTATGACCTTAATGATATCAAATTTGAGTCAATTACAGAATCAATTGTGCATGGTTACGAAGATGCCCATTTAATAAAATACCTTCAAGAAAATGTTATTGCAATTCCACCATCTGAGGGATTAAAACCATTGGGCATTTTTGAAGACAAGTTCTATGGAGAAATGAGGTTACCTACTTTGTCCTATGGAATGCATCGTAATGATGATATTACAAAAAGATTTCATTACCAAAAATACCAAAATAGGAGCTATTGCATCATAAAAATTATTATGTAACTCATATTACAAAAGTTTTCTTCAAAGTAATTAAAATTATTCTGCAACCTGTCTCTAGTTATGTATGGATATATATATACATAAAGGAGAACTACAAGGGAGAAAACTATATGCTAAAGACGTTAGATGCAACTCGAATCTAGCCAAAATCCTCAACTTGGCAGTAGGATTTAGAAGTCTAAACAAAATTTGAACATCCCTTGACTATTTAGAAAACATAAGCCAAAATATATTTACAATTATTAGACAACTAGGTCCACCAACTTTTTTTATCACATTAACAAGTGTAGAACACGTGGACGCCATTATGTAATGCATTGCAAGATTTATCTAAAAAAAGGCTTAGTGAAAACATTAACAAAGAAAATATCAATGCAATTATTAGAAAATCCAGTAATTTGTAGTCATTACCTTAATCATATAATAAATTCATTTAAGAAATTGATGTTGCATCACAATGAGCTATTTGGCAAAGTTTTAGACTACTGTTTTATAGCAGAAATTCAATTGAGGATATGAACATGTTCATTTCATGCTTTGGGTACATAATGCTCCTATATAGCGAAAGAGTTCAAATACATAAATAGAAACATTTATAGGCAAATATATTTCTACAAATTCATTACTACTTGATAAGACTTTGGCAAAAATGCAAACACACCATCATAAACATGTAGAAAATACAAAAATTGCATTGTAAATTTAATTTTCCATTTCCTCCTATGGACAAAACAATGATATTAGAACCTTTACAAGATAACAATCAGATAACTAAAAATACAGTGAAACACTTTTTCCAAGGTCTTTAAAATTTAAAAAAATGACACATGTATAACATTTAGCATGCTTTTATGAAAAAAAAACTTGAGGGAAAGATATCTTACACTATTTAAATCTCTCATTGCACATCTTATAATAATATTACAAAGACACCCACATTATATATGGATGAATTCTTTTGCAACTAAAGTACCCAAGCTTTAGTATGCAAATATAGATGCACAATTCTTTGGATGCTTATTCAGGTTGCAACTTATTTCATATTATACATGATTAAATTAGATCGTAAACTAACGATTTCTTTTCACAAGATATGTGATGAATTAACAAGGAATAATGAAAAATAAATCAATTTTATAAGGAAGCTAGGAAATACCCTTCTTAACTATTAAAAAATGTCTATTTTTCAAGCAAAGGCATATTGTCCTTTCTTTTACCCTTGCACTATGGGTCAAGAAAAACTATCTTCATAAACACATCTCCGATTTCAAATAGGACATTCATATTGAAAAGCCTAAAACTTCTTGTATAAGAGAATGATGACTCTAAAAATATCGTGTGCACTTCTATTACTCGACAAGTACAATGCAAGAGTTGCATCATTAGAAAACATTTGTCTAGCGAGAATATGCAACATACTAAACATGAACATTAGTAAATATAAAACGTGCTTTGAAAGGCACAAATTATACAATGCGTTTTATACAATAAATATATTGATCTTGAAGACTATTATAGAGAAAAATGGTGTTATTTATGACATATCATGAACTTGAATATTCATTGAAATAGGACATTGACACATGTTACACAACAGCTTATTGCTCACAAGACATTTGTAATTGATAATGAAAAACAATTCACCGCAAAAGTAGATCCCGATGGGGAAACATAGATACATCTGCTTTCAACATAAAACAATCCCATTTTAACATTTGACTTTGAAAATGAAAATGAAACCAATGGCTCCACTACACATTTTGAGAAATCAGCATACATCATATTTCTAAGAAAATAATTGTTTGCCATCAATTTACTTTGCAAATAGCTTGTGCACGAACAATACATAAAACATAAAGCTTGACAATGGATGCATTAGCTTTTGATCCTTACAAAGTACATTTCCATGGCCTATGCACTACCCTTTCACAAGTAAAGAGAACTGACTCATTTTACCTTATAGATGTTCAATACATAAAAACATTCAATACAAACCAAATTTAAATACAATCAATATGCTATATATAAATACCTATATATGAATATCAAATATATATTTGAAACCATCAAGTTAGCTAATAAATATTTTAAAGTTTTTAAAAATTGTTACATCTACTTTGGTAACCAATATGCAATTCGTTATAGTTTGAGACTTTAACTTTGACATGAGACAGGACCAAAAGTAGAGAAATATAACTCTGCAAACATATGCACCGACATAATCTATTCCTTGTACCAAGCACATGAACAACACATGTTAATACAAAAATAGACTATTGTTCGACGCATATGAATATGGACAACATGCATCTCGAACTCTGTTATGCATACTTTGGATTGACCACAATGCACTATTGATTTCATTTCCTATTTTATGACAACAAAAACTCATGCATCTTGAAATAAAATTTGTTCACTCTTTATTTCAAAGTTTGGTCCCAAAATGCAATTGCATATTGCAAAAAAACTTCAAATGCAAAATAAGGAAGAAAAAGCATAAGTAAATGACATTGAAAAAGGTATGCACCTCTTTATTTTCCATTGTCAATACCAATACACATTTCCATAGGTTGCATAAGATATACAAGTTTATACATTATTTTTGTATACAATGCTTATTGTTTGATTCATATTATTGTAGACAATATGGAAGAGACTACTTCAATCGAACAAGGTGACATGCCACTAGAACATCAACATAAGAGGAATGTGCATTCACAATTTGTTTCATCATTTTAGTTTGCACATGCATTATTAATTGATTCCACTCTCTTAACAATCTATAGACCAAAAATGCACAATCATTTTAATATTTATTGATGACATTAACAACTACAATGTTCAAGAAATTTTTGAAAGTGACATTGTTGTCATATATAGAACAATTCTTGATAAACAACAAGCAAATTAAATCTTGTGATTTGATCTAATAGATAAGAAAGGTGAACTCACAAGAACTCTCAATTTGTTGGAAATTTTTATTAAAACTCATGAGCATAAGATCATTCCGAAAAAAAAATCCTAAAATGAATTTGACAATTGCTCCCGAACGTGAGTATGACCAATGTGATTGTGATTTTATATTACTAATGAATGAAAACACAAACATAGAATCTATTGATTTTTATGCCCCCAACACATGCTCATACCAAATTCAACTATCTATCACCTTTTGGCCACCACGGAAAATTATGCAACTACCACTATAGCAGCAATATGTACATCTACACAAAAAAATAGGCAACCAATTCATTGTAGATATTAAAGACGGTAATTCAATTAATGACAAAGCACATGATGTTAAAATTATATATATAATATTTGTTTCATTTCCATTTGAAAATAATGTAATTGTTGTTTGATCTTCATAATTCAAAATAGCTATATCTCTTCCAAACACTTACAACATAATACAACATAATTAAAACAAAATTAGAAGAAAGGAACTTGTCACATGCCTCTTCAAGAACCTAGCAAAGTGAAGTCAAGGAATAGAAAAACATTGCATATGACACAATCTACCTTTATCACTACCATAAATGCAAAAATATATGTGGACCACTGTACAACTACTATTGGACACCACAATGAATGTAAAAATAACACACACACACACACACACACACACACACACACACACACACACACACACACACACACACACACACACATTTTTTATTACATATTCATTAACCTTAGAAATGACATGTAAACGATTTTACTTGAAATCAACATGATTTAAGTATAGTCTACTACATCAATACATGTCCTTGGACATTTCTGGATGCATGTACATAACATTACAACTGATTGTACATGAAAATACACATGTCTAGAACATTTTTTTCAAGGCCTAGGTCTTAACTTTTCATATTCCCCACATTTTGCTTCCGCTTCTCAAGTCATGTCATTAGAGGTTGCATAAGTGATACCATGACATTATGAAAATATTTCTTGTGCTCTAGAACAATTTCATTATTCCATATTACTACCATTGTTCCATTGGAACTTGAGTCACATTCTTTGATACATATGAGGCTTGTGCCTCCATCATTTACATCGGTTGATTCACCTCCTTCGAAGGTCCTCATTGGGTAGCCTTCATGTTATCCATCTTCTTCTACATAGTTATGCACTTGAAAATTCCAAAAACATTGATATAATCACAAAATGCAAAAACACTCACATATTTGCAAAAATGTAAAAATCGAGACTTATTTATCCAAAGACGCATTATTTGCAATTTACATTATACATGTTGTTTATCCTTTTGGTTTGATAGATAGCATTTTTCTTCTTTACACACATGTGTTCATGGGGTATATTGAGCTTGATGCAAGACATATATATTGATACATGCTTATGGGGGATATCATTGTTCCTTACATACTTCTTTTGGGGGAATCCCTCCACACAAACCAGTGTGTTATTATTTCATTATAGTACCTTTTCACTTCCTCATTACACTTGATTACATACATAATGTATTTGTTATCTTTTGAACTAACAATGAAATCGACACATGTGTCGTGTGTAGTGTTGACATTTTTGGTTTCATATGCTCTTCTATATCACTTGTTATGTCATTTTATCACATTATGATACTCTAGTAAATTCGATGCATGCTTTCTAGTCGTGCATGTAGTTCATTATTTACTATTCGATTGTGGCCTAAGGGTCTTGTTTATCTTACTGCAACACCGTGGTTGTCCCATTTTTGGCATGATTTTTTTCTTATGTAATATGACATCTCTTGTTTGCAAAGCCCAAGGGCCTTGATTGTCTTATGAGTTTATAGGCGTTCAACCTTTTGCGTCACACCATTTGCATTGATATGTTTTTACTTACCTCTGCATTGTTGTTTGTTAATCGCTACTAGTTCTCTTGTTTACATTGTTGTTACTATTATTCTTTTTGTTATGGGTTTTTTTGATTATGCACCATGGTCACCACCATGCATATCCTCTCTATAGGTACAAGTTCTTTTTGGTGGCCACTACATTGGCCCTTCATTTGTTTTCTACATAAATTGTCAAACTTATCCGACATGATTACACATTTATTATTTTCAGCCATGTACTAAAAATCTTCATCACACGTGCCTCAAAAGATGGGGCATTCATTCAGGTATATTCTACACCTACAGTAGACACAAACATTTTTTTGGTTTCAAACAAAACCACAAAATAGGAAAACTCACTCAAAAACAATATTAGACACTAAAACTTAGAAAAGAAAGCACATGGGGGAAAGTGCACAGAGATGGGGGACCAAAAAGCATACACATTTTCGATTTGAAGCAAAACAAGAGCATGTTTTGGGAAAGTACGAGCGCGTTATGAATTTCTAGGGTTGGTAATTACCAAGCTTAAAACGTGAGCATGTTATAGCGCACTCACGTTCCTATTTTTGTGTGGTATATGTGCTTATGGGAGAGATATATTCACTATAATAAATGGTTTAAGTATAAGCTTTTCTTTTATTAATATTTATACTTTATTATTTCTTATACTTTAAATTATGTTAGTAAACATAATAAATTAGGGTCACTCTGCACCTTATGGAACTAGTCTCACAGCTCCATCTATCACGATTTAGAAGATAGTTTTTCATATTCTAATATGGTCAGTACATAGGTATTTTTCAAGATTTCAGCATTCAGCCTAAATCTTTTAGGGTTTAAATTCTACAATCGATATATGTTTTTTGAAAGAATATAGTCATTGTTTAGGTTTTGGGGTCTTCTTGATTGGTTATTGACATTTGTAAGAGTTTTAGATGTGTCAAAACTATATATTATAAACCTCACAACTCCTAAAGGTAGCAACAATTTCTCAAATATATGGACTCGTGCAATTCCTTATAACACATAATAAATCAAAACACATATGTAAGTTTTTATCGATTCAAATAATCAAGGGAATGGTCATCATGAGGTCTATGAAGGATCTGAAACATCATGAGGTGATGTAGAGCTCCAACACATTTTCATGCATTCATCAACTCATAACAACCAATTTCAATCATTCTCATTAGTATCTTGTTTTTAGAAGTCTTTCCAATAGTCTCTATAGGCTCAAATATTTTAAAATGGCACAATCAAACTAAAATTTACCCTTCCAACCCCCATATTCTTCTCTCACATTTTTGTACACAAGCCCAATCAATTCATAAAATGACTCATTTTCTTGTAAATCACATTTGCTCAGACTTCCACTCTATTCCTCTCACTAGCTTTAAGTTTCCTAATTCCAAATCAAGCACAAATTTGGAATTTTTGCTTCCATTTTCTCCTTCCAACTCTTTATATTGTTTCACCATGCTCATACTAAAATGAAACCATTCAACAAAAGTGATAATTAATCAAAGAAATCATTAATCCTCTCAAGTTTAATCAATCCCCACCTGCTTTTAGCTCTCAAGAGACATTCCCATGCAAGATCCATGATTATGCACATCTAGTCATATCCACAAATAAAAAACACATCCTCATATACCCTTTGGGCTCAAGTGTAATGCATGAAAAATTTCAAAGTTCAACCCTTTAAACTTCTCTTGTTATCATTGTTTCTAATTTTTAGCCTATTAACTCTCTTCTAGCCTTTGGTCTTGTGCATTTTCTAGTGTACCTTTCAATATAGGGGTTTCAAACCATACTTGATGGGTTTCCTAGATACCCATTTATGCCTTCTCCCTCTATGCAATATTTCAATATGTGCTTCTTTGCAAAACATCCCTCAAAACCCTCTGTCTCTAGTCTCCCTTTAGGTCTTCAAACTATGACTGTAACTGTGCATACTAACTATCAATGATATCTCTGATTTTGACCAAAGAAAACTTAAAATTCCTTCATATTCCTTTCAAGGACTTTGTCTTTGTTTATTCTTGCAAATTTGGGGTCTAAATTCCCTGATTTGGGTTTTAAAAACCTAAGCCCTAGTTGTACCTTGTCTTCACCCGAGAAAGCAAATAAGCTTGTAAAAAGAGTTATAATCATTTTTAAACCTGGAATTTTGGACACATGAATGGTCCCAACTATTCCTTTGTTTCTATCTTAGTAGTGAAGGTTCTTGCACTAGTTAATCTTCTAGATCATGTTTGACTTGTAGCTACAGAATGTCTCAGTAGGGTTTGTCTATTTAACCTCTAGTTACATTCAGGATAGATAATAACACAAACATATCTCCATTGTTTGACCTTAAAAGCATCGAAAACAACCTTGTAAAATAATATTCCTCTACTCTTCTTACTGAATTCAATACTTCTTCCTACCTCTACCTTAGAAAGCCTTCAAAACACCTTAGACACCATATTTGTCACTTTTTACATACTTAGAGATTTTGAATTTTTGACTTGGAGGAAAAACCTCTAATTTGAAATTATGAGCATTTTGGATTCAACTAGCACTTGGTTTTGCATCTTATATCCCTTCTCATGAATTCTTGATTCCATAAACATGATGATAATAAATTTGGACATTCTTGTAACCTCTTTCTTTTATTCCCCTGCATCATGAGGACAATGGGTGCAATCAGAAAAATCATGAGTTCTGTGAAAGATCTGAAACATCAAGAGCTTCATCAAGATTCAAATCATCAAGGGAATGGTCATTAGGAGAATGATATGAGAATCTCACCATAAGTGATGGTGGAAATCATCTCAGGCTCACAAACAATGCATACTTTATGAGAGTGTTTCTAAACACTTAATCAATGCTTGGTAATGAACTCACATCTTGCAAGTCAGGGAGGTGGAATTTGTAGTGTTTCAATACATTATGGAGGTCAAGAACATGGAATTCATTCTCAGACATTCCTCCAAGTTTCATTTAGGGTTCAATCCTTCTATCATGAGGAGTAAACATATATCCATGAGGAGCAATTGAGAAAGAGGGTGTCCAGACATCATAAACATGCTTCCACTCGGGAAATCTTGGGAAGGGAGGTGAATTATGAGATGAATAAGAGATCATCATGTTCAAAGGTGAAAAGTGAGGCTCAAGGAGTGAATTTATGATCATCATATCTTGACTCTACCATTGTGTCCAAATCTCTTCGAGAAATAAATAAAAATGAGCTAGTCGGATACTGAGGCATCTAGGACCATCATGTGTGAAGGATCAAGAAGTCACATATTCTCATGAGAGGGATATGAGAAAGAAGTGTATGAGCATCTTAAATCTGATTCCATTCAAGGAGGATTTTGAATCCTGGAAGGGTAAGAGGATGATCTTCATATGGAGATGTTGTCATGTGAATTGACTGACCCAAAAATGTAAAACTTAAACCATGAAAACCAAGCCACAATGTGAAATATTTCTCCCAAATATTCTTGAATCCCTCTCTCGGGATAACCTGCCTCCTGTGTCATGATCACCTTGTCCTTGAAGGTATTCCTAATGCATTGGGTGAACATGTATAAGTTTTCAAAAATGTTTAACAAGGTCCATTATTCCATTCATTGAAGTGCAGTAAAAGACTAATTCTCCATTAAGCCTAGAAAGGCCAATTTTGGCCATTTCGAGCCTATGTGCATCCTCCAAGAGGGTTATGAAAAGGTATTAAGTATCCAAATGTGGTATTTGAAATCCTTGAAGGTGTTGGAATAATTTTAGGAAGATTTAGGAAATTTTTGATCATTCGGGATAGTTTGTTCAACAACGGGTTTTCAGGTGCAAGGAATGAGTAGTCAAATTGTGAACCTTGACTTCTCCGGTTGATTCTGGGAGCTTCGTAAGGAGTTAGGAGGAAAACAATTAGGCACCAAAAATCTTGAATAATCCTTTACATTTTGGGAGCATACATTTTTATCCAAGGCCACCAAAGATGATGTTAGTAATCATCTCATACTCTCAAGAAATACATACCTCCCAAGATTGTTTTTAAACACTTAATTAGTGCTTGGTAATGAGCTCAATACATTGTAGAGGCCGAGAACATGTGATTCACCTTCAAGTTCTAATTCCACATGGATAAAATTGATCAAAAGGGTGTTCTCCAAAATGGTATTAGAGTCTTCTCCGCAATGGTGTGACTCAAGAAGACTCCTAAGTTTTATAACCCAATTCTAGGTAGATTTATCTTCTAAGAATCCTTATCAGCTGAGATATCAATATTTTCTTGTTGAAACCCCAAAATAGGGTTTTAGATAACCTAATAGGGAGAAAATTCAGATTTCTTATCATACACACCCTTCTTTACTCATTTACCCATTGAATAAGCTTTAGGAGGATTAAATTCAAGTTTCTTCTTTTTGTAACCCATATCTGTGAAGGCTGATATGCTCCCAACATTAAGCTTTAGGTGAGAAAAATCATGAGAGTTAATAAAACACAGTCAAGGTTAGAAGTAAATGCTAGATGTCATGAACTACCACTGTATATTTGTAATGAAATTACTTAATAGATTTGAATATCAACAACAATAGAACACCAAAATGTAGATAAATGATCACAATATGCAAGTATAAGTTATAGGACTAAGGGCATAACAATATTAAATCCCTTTCCTCTTGATAGACATCAATATGTGCATCCTTCCAATCACTGTGCATCCTTCCTTTGAATAGCTTGCCTTCAGTTCAACCTTCATTCTAGCTCAGAGGAAATTCCTAACAAGGTTTTAAAGTTGTTTTAGTGTGCAAGGATGATTACCCAAGGTGATAAATTAATTCAAGTAAGATTCAATGAAAGATAACTTCCTTTGAAGGCCTAAAAAAGACATTTTTGCCATTTTGCAACTGTAAACACACTTCAAGAATGTTTAGGAAATTCTAAAGCATTTGAGGGTGATTTTGAAGAGAATTGAAGGTGTTTGAAAGTAATTTAGGAAAATTTAAGAAAGAAAATATGATTCAGGATCCATCTGTTCAACATCGGGTATTTAGGGTGTAGGGAATGAGAGATTCAACGGTGAATGTTGTCTTTTATGGAAGATTTTGGGAGTTCTCGAATGAGTTTAGAGGGAAATAATATGCATTGAAATGTGTAATAGAAATTCACTTGGACAATAGGTGTAATCAAGAGAATCATGAGACTGTGAATGATCTAAAACATCAAAACCTCATTGAAATTCAATTCATTAAGGGAATGATCATCATGAGCATGATGAGAAAGGATCACCATGAGTGGTGATGGTATTCATCTCAAGCTCACACATGGCGCATATCTCTTTAGATTGTTTGTAAATACTTAATCAATACTTGGCGATGTGCTCACATATTACAATTCAAGGAGTGGCTTTCACAAAGTGATTCAATGCAGTTTGAGTTCAAGAATATGGAGCTCACCCTCAAACATTATTTTAATTATCATTCAGGATCAATCCTTCCATATAGATGAGGAAACCTATTTCCATGAGGAGAAATCAAATGAAATGTGTCTATATACTATAAGCATGTTTCCACTCATGCAACATCTTGGTCAGGGAAGTGAATTATGAAGTTAAAAAGGGTTTCATCATGTTCAAAGGTGAAATGGGAAGCTCATAGAGTGAGTTGAGGATCATCATATCTTGAATATTTCATCATGTTAAAACCTCTTTAAGGAACAAGCAAATATGAGCTAGTCAAGCTACCGAGGCATTTAGGACCATCATGTGTGAAGGATCAAGGAATCATCTATCTCCATGAGAGGCATATGAGAAAAGAGGTGTATGAGTATCCTGAAGTTGATTCCATCTAAGGAGAATTATGAATCCGGAGGGGTAAGAGGATGATATTCATAGAGAGCACCATGTATGTAAGAATGAGAAATTTTCTTTGAGTTTCACTTGATGTCACTCACTTGGTAGTGTTCTTAAACACTCATTTGAACCTTGTAGTGTGATCACACTTCAAAGGAGGAAGGACATTATAACCACATCATTTTAGTCCAATAGGTGGCCACATGAAAAGAATCTCATTCAGTGAAAAATCCTTCCATCTACATGGTGAATACCTATTTCAGTAAGTGATAGATAATCAGAAAATGGTTTGAGAATCATGGATTTGATTTGTGATCACTAGGGTTAATTGTGGAGGCCTTGAAAAGTAAGAGAGTGATCCTCGCTCTTTCCTTGTAATTAGAAGAGAACATCATATTCCCATCACAATGTAGGTCTCATAACAATGTTTCTAAACACTTAAGTCATCACTTGAGGTTTTAAAATCATGCTTTCAACTCATGGTAACTCATTTTTACCACCTTTTCATGTTAGAAGTTTTGTCACTCAAAAACACAACCCGAAGTGTTAGGAAGGTGTTTTCAACTCACAAAATTTGGCCCCATCCTCATGAGATCCTTACCCATGGTAAAAATAGTCTATTTATGACAATACCAATTTCTAGAGGTACTTATCAACGTTTAAAAATATTCACCTATCACCATGTGGTGATCATCTCTCTAGATATTACAAATTTAGGGCCATTTTTGTCTTGGGAACCGAAAGGGGAAGCTATAATATTTTGAAATTCTTCATGAAACCTTCAAGTCTTAGATAAAAATGGATGTTACCAACATGTATAGGATTCACATATCTTTCCAGTTCCTTTTTTTTTCCTAACTCCTTATGGAGCTCCCAAAATCATCTAGAGAAGTCAAATTTCACCATTAGAATGTTTGTTCCCTGCACCTAGAAAACCCGTTGTTGAGCAATTTTTTTTTGAATGAGAAAACATTTCCTAAATCTTCTTAATTTTCCTTGAAACTTCCAAGATTCCCCGACATCACCTCTAGATGCTTAATGTATTTCTTGAACTCTCTAAGACCCAGAGGGGGTTTGATTAGCTCATAATCACCTTTTTAGGCCTCCGGAGGAAGTTATCTTCAATCAAGTCACATTGAACTCATCAATCATCGTATCCAATAATCCCTACACATTAAAACAAACTTAAAAAACCTTACTAATAATTTCTTTTAAGCCGGGTTGAGAGTGGTAATGATACGACACAGTTGGCGGAGGAAGGATGTGAAAGAGGGTTTGAAAACCTGCAAGCGAGGATCATGAGGGACGACGTGCACATCAACAGACGTGTGAACGATAACGTGAAGAGATCTCGAGAGGAGCGAGCATCAACCGAATGTGCATGCAAAGATTCGACAAACGGGCAGAACTTGGTTAAGCCATAAAACTCTCCTCTATCTCATAGATCAAAAGACGTGTACATATAGGAGGTGCTAAGTAACCCCCAATGCTACAATCATGACAACTCGAGTAGAGAGGGGGAGTTACATTCCTAGAATAGAAGTGTAACTCCCAATGACGCATATGATGCACTTGACGCGTAAGGGAATCTCATAATGACCCCTAAATGACATGTGGACCTACGATCTCACCTAAGTGAGATGACTCACCTGATGATGTGGAAAATACACACACCAACACCCCCCCTTCATCGTAACTTAGGATGAGGCGGAAAGTCAAAAACAAGAAATGGGTCCCGACACAAAGCCTGATGAGGTACCCATGTACAAGAAAGAAGTCCCAAGCAGTGAAGGAAAACCCAGTGGGAAAAACATCCACCACAAGAGAACAAAACACTCTCTAATCTAAGAAAGATGCCAAAAATGGGTCCCGGCCATAGACGAGCCTAAAAGGGTACCCATGTACAAAGAGGCAATCTCTCGGAAAAGAAGAAGAAGAGAGAAGAAGAGGGAGACGAGAGGAATGCAGAAGATGCCATGGACGGATCTGAACTCTGCAGCTCTAGGAGGTCTCCCAGAAGAATGTCGATGACGAGATCCTCTCCTCTCGGATCAAGAAGAGCCACCGCACCAAACTATGTGTCTTCCCTTAGGAAGGATAGAAATGACGTGTTGGAAGTCCGCCCACTCCACAAAGGAAACTGAAGGCAGCAACACAAAGAACTCTGAGTCTAGTGCACAGAGTTTTACATAGGTCTAGCGAGTGAGTGCCAAGGAACCAAAGGTAATGCCACGTGCGTAAAACTGTCAGAGTGAAGAGGAACACCCATAGAAAGGATGTCCAAGTGATGTGAAGGGAAAAAACATCCTCCACAACAAAAAAGGGATCCGCAACTGAGGGTGGATCAATGAAGGTCTCCGAAAAGTGGAAGTGGTAAGAGTCCCAGAAGGGGCACTCCCAACAACGGAGATAATGAACTCCTCTGAAACACCTGTAGATGGATGAGGAACTTGTAGTGCATCACAAGTAGACTCTGTGAAAAGACGACCAAGGTCAGGTAGATACTCATCCCAATGAGGGGGCTCAACAAACAGAAGAGTGATGTCAGATAGGTATGAGTCATCCAATGAAGGTAAAGGAGTGAAAGGGGCCTCGCACACTAAAGGTGGAAAGGAGGCTGGTGTAATGATGGTGTGAGACTGAGTAGGAGACTGCTCGATATCTGATGAGATGTGGGATGTGACAATACTATCTGGAATAGTGAGAGAAAGAGGAGAGAAGTCCTCTGTAATGCTCTCAACATCAGAACTGGGTGCACAATCCTCGGCATCAGAAGTAGAACCAAGTGAGCCTGTGTCAATGGAACTGTCATCACATGAAGAAATGGAAGAGATGACTAAATCAGCAGAAGAAACAACGCATCGTAGTATGTGAAACCGAGAGAACGAGAGATGTGCATCATCATGTGACCAAAAACATGGTCACAAGTGTTAAGGAAGTCCTCCAGATGACGATGATCAGCGGGTGCAGGAACTGGCCCAAGCAAGAAGGGTAAAAGACCCTCGTGGGCGAAGTAATGTTCCATGGAAGCATGCCAAGCTGAATAGTTCCCTCTCCCGGTGAGAAGTGGCGGAGGTTGTAAAGCGATCCTATGACACTCACGTCTGGAAAGAGCACTCTCCATGATGAAAAATGCAAGATGCAAAAAAGAAAGACATCGGACTCGGCCGATAATGCGTCTGCGTGTGTAGGCCCAAGAGTACAAGCAACCCCCTAGAATGCGGCACTTTATAAAGTAGTGTGTTTACAAAATTGGCAATGCCATCACGTAATGTGTGAAAAATCATGCAACTTTGACCAAGGAAGTGTTAAAAAACGAGCAGTGAGTCAAAAGTTATGGCATTAACACGATTCCCACAACTGATGGAAAAATGCACTAGATGCTGCAAACACATTAAAAAAGTACACAAGATGGGTGCAAAGGGTATCATGTGACTACTCGTTGGAAATGGCACAGAATTTTAGTAGGGGTTTGTTTTGACTGTGAGGGGGGGTTAGCCTCCTGCCAACCTTGGACCTTTCCCTCCGTCTTCGACAAGCGTAGGAAGGTCAAATTACAAGCAAAATACAGCCCAATAAATTATTACAATGCCGTTAAAATTAAATGTTTTGTTTTTTAATCACCCTAAAACATCAAAAAGAAGGTGGGGGCCCATGTTGGAAGTGGAGAGCAGCTGTGACAGTAAATGAAGCCACGTGTGCAGATTTGAGTTGAGCCGAGCAACCCGTGTTGGTGAGTCATATGCAAGTGGTGGTCTCGGCTGCTGAAAACAATCCCGTTGTCTGAGTTGTTGTGGTGTCCACGTGGTGCAAGGAGCTGTTGGCGAGTGACCAATGTGCATGCAAACAGTGCACTCAACAACCAAACACAACAATAAAAAAAAACATTTTTTTAAACGGCCAAGCACAATTCAAAAACATTTTTTTTTCAATGCAGGCCACGTGTTGGAAGGGTTGGAGAGTGCTGTGCAGGTGCTGGTGGTCCACGTACCAGAGGTTTGAATGCAGCAAAGGCCTCCAAAAAAATGCAAGGTTCCAAAAAATGTCCAACAGAGTGAAAAAAATGTTTTCCAAATGTATTGCATGCCCCAAAAAAACGTTTTCAACGCATGTTTGAATCAAAAGCAGGTTTTGGAGTTGTTGGTGGTTGTAGTTAAAAATGAAAAAACAATCTCAAACAGATGTTCTTTTGGCATTACAGGCAAAACCGCCGCCCGAGTAGGGAGGCGGTTTTGTAACCGTTTTAAGGGCGACAGTACGTGTAACCGCCACCCTGTACGAATAGACGGCGGTCACACACCGCCTTTTGTCCCTGTTCAGGGCGCGGTCGTGGCACTGAAAACCCACGTGGGTTTTTAAACCTAAAAATCCTAAAAGCACTAAAAAAACCATTTTTCCTAAAAACAAAGCCTACCCAAGGCGCCCCCTAGATGGACCTTTTAACACTAACATTTTCAAAAATTACCCCCACGACAAAGATTTTAACATTTCAAAATTAAGGGGGTAAAAAGGATAAATTGAAGAAAACTAACCTGTGATCTCGCGGGTTGATGTTCTGCTCACGGAGGCATGATCACTATCTCGTCATGGATGTTTTGACTCTACTCACGCAAGAAACCGTCACCATGGGTTCCAGAGCTCAAAATCAATCAAAGCAACTCGCGCAAATGAATAGGAAAATGGGACCACTTTCGTATATATAAGCACTCCCGATTCATTTTAAATGCCTTTTGCACAGGTTTGGAGCGCCGACGGAGGTAATTTCTTATCCCCGCACAAATGGTACGTTCTCATTTCCTATTATTTTAGCGTTTATTTTCCAAACTATTATGTCTATCTTCACTTGAGTTCCCTTTTCGTTTTGCAGGTAGCGGGAATTTTGGATGGCGTCATTTCAACACACGGACATATCAGGTATAACTTCTAACTTCCCATTTCGAGACCACCATACTCGGACCCATCATTTTACGCCTCTTCATGGCTAAAACGCTTCTCCGAGGGGGCAATATGTACGTACCCAAAATTGTAAGGTACTGTACTGCCGAAACAACGTAATAGGTGCCCCAATGATGATACAAGTCTCCTCGCAAGGTGTTCGGGATCCGAAAAGATCTCCAAGTATGCGTTAACATCCCGCATTCCCCGCTTAGCCCCCGCGTGCTTTGTTTTTCCCTTTTCCCCTCTTTTCTTGGCCTTTTGCTCTTTAGTGACGAAACTGCCGCCCTGCCTGGGTGGCGGTCTCGTGACCGCCGCCCTAAACAGGGCGGCGGTCCTTTACACATTTTCCAGAAAGCTCTTTTAACACGACTCATGTAATTTCAACGTTTTACTAGCTTTCTTTCACCGTCATAACCTTGCATTTATGATTTTGGTTCCCTGGAATAGTGTTTTGCCATTGTTTATAGTTTAAGAGTTCTATTTGGTTTTTACCTTGGGTAAATGCAAATGCTATAAATAGTTGGCTTTTGCTCAAGCAAATGGCCCCTCAAAATTTGCCTCTGATTTCTCTTTGCAATAGATTTAGTTTTCATTTTGCTTAGAATGCTTAGTTTCTTTCATTGCATGCTTAGTTAGCATTGTTTTACTATTAGTAAGCCACATATCCATCTTGTGCAAGTGTCTGCTTTGTTATTTCATCCAATCCATTGGAATAGGATAGTCTGTTTATCAATAGGAAGCCATTAAAGTTGTAGGTTTTGTTCTTCAAACATGATAGTTTCAGGTTCTGGACGTTTCATGTTGCATGACTCGCAATAAATCCTGCTAGGAATTGCATAAGCCAAGCTCTGTACTCTTGCACTATCCCTCTCCTACTCGCATTGTATTCAGTCTGTATCTTGAGCTGCCTTTGTCCCAATATCTACTTCTGTTGATGCTAGCATTACACACTTTTCTAGATCCACGTGAACACAAAGGAATGAGGAGATCACACTGAGGGGACAAGATCACACACACCGTCGGATTCACCACTGTTCTGCGGAATCTAGGTTCTAGCTTTCAAAGTTCTAAATTAGAATCATATCAAATAGAGTAGTTAATTGCTTTATTTCAGTTAATTTTACTTTCGATATTGCCAGGGAAGTTGTGGGGATTGATAGTTTCTGAGAGACTATGATTCATTCCTCACTTCTGAGGTAGGATCGAGAGTCTTGCAAATAGATTAGATCAATTATTTCATTGTTTAGAGTAGATCTACAAATTACACAGACAAATAGCTATACTCGGTTATCTTGTTTGTTTTAAATTGTTATCTTAGCTATCAATTTCTAGATGTATTAAATTAGTTGCTAAATTCATTCGAATAGTTCATCAGAAAATACAAAAATAGAGAAATCATATATGCTATAGATATATTTCACGTAGTTAAATTCACTTTATTGCAGTTTGTTTACATTATTGCTTTTGTATGACAATCACGGGACCTAGGGAGCCCAGAGAATACGTATTCGAGCCAATCGTGCCTCAACCCAATCTCGTCACAGCAATGGTTGACATAGACCAGAATCTTCGAATCCAAGTCTTCCAAATAACAACAGACTTACAACATATCAGCTCTCAGTTGAGGGGATTAAACATAGAAGACAATCAAGCACATACGTTTTGGTCAAATCAGCCAAATTACAGATTACCCTAGAAAAATATCCATATGACTGTAGAAGGGCTTGAAAGAGAGCAAACGTTTAGTTGTGATCCTTTGGTCCCACAGCCAGACGTAGGAGACATTCTCACAGACATAGATACTAGCCTAAGAATTCAGGTTGCAAGAACGCCTGTGAGGTACTCTGAGAAGATCGCACAGCTATTAATTTTGAATATAGAGGCTGAGAAAGCATATGATTATTGGATACTAGGGATCAGGGACTGAATTCGTACATGACCATAGCAGGACCGCAACAACCAAGAGTCTACGGTTGCGATCCACAAATCCTGCAACCCAATGAATCCGTAAGTGAATCAGACATAGACACTGGCCTACGCACACTAGTATTCAGATCTACTCCACTTCCACCTATCATCATCACACAGTTATCCTTATTAGACATAGCAGCTAACAAAGCTAAGGAGTTCGGACTAGGCGCAGAATCACCCATGTAGTCACTATATTTACCATCTACCCTATGACCTTATCTCGGGGATATACATGAAGCTATCCCGTGAGATTTTCCACGTATTCGATAACCTATAGACCGAATCACGCCGAGCTCGATATTGATTGGAGCCTTCGAGCAGTCATCCTTGCTGATTGATCTATCACACCAGTTCGAGTTAGGAGGACCTTCTTTTTCTTAGATTCGCAATTTCCACTAGTGCGCGTCGAAGACATTAGATTGCCTAACTAGTTTGTATGTATCCCATACATATTTCATCCCCATCGGTTTGTCTCGACACGACCTCGAGAGGTCCAGTGCGAGGAATAATTACTTATAGATTCCCAAGCTCGCTTGTCACTTTTCCGTCGTACATGTACCCATATTTTGGAAAAGCTCAAAGTTTCTACTAGAGAGTATAAAGTGATGGGAGAAGCCCCATCATCTGAGACATAACATGAAAATGTTTCTACTAGATAATCCAATGTGAGAACTAAAAGAACTCATCTTGGAATTTATCAAAGCAAAATCCTTAAAGGGATCTTTTGTAGTGATAAATACTTCCATGGAAGGAAGCTTGGACAAATATTAGGCACAATATCTACACAATCCAAAGAAAATGTTACATCAATCATAATAGCAAGTAAAAACCACCATATATGTAAATTATGTATGTTATACTAATTACAGATGCCAAATATTTTCCCACATTTTTGCAAGTATATGTGGGTATATTCTATATTCATGGGAAACCTAGATCATTTTATGATAGATAACCAACATGAAAGAAAATGAAAACCCATAAGAAAAAGCGACAATCCAAAGCCCATAAGATATATGAATAGGATTCAATATATGATAACCTACAAAACATAGTAAAAACAATAAGTAAATGCATAAATAAGCTCTATGTAATATTGATTTTTGTGTGATTTTATCATATAAAGGAGTAGGATTTCACGCATCTAAGTCCATAGATAAAACCTATGAATATTATAGACTCATATGTTACATTTATGTCTTACTTTATATAAGATTTTTTCATCAATTATAGCCTCATATTCTTTACATCTATAAATTAGTATCGTGTATAAATGTGTCTTCTATAATTGGGCTGCCAGATTCTGAGGATGGAAAAGAGATAAGGGTACCAAGTATTTTGTCCAACTTGTGTTTTTGAGTTATCCGGAATTGTCATGATCCCGTGAGTATAGAGTGAATTCTTATTTAGTGAAGAATTATCTTATCTAATAGCTTAAACTAGCATTCAAAATTCAAATTTATTTCCTTAAAAAAGAAATACCATAAATCAAATGGAACAAAGTAACTTATTCCATTGGTTTTCATCCATCACAATGTCCAATCATAAACCTCAAGTTTGGTAGGAAGATATACAAGGTTTCCCCTACCACCACTGTTACCAACTATACTCCCCAAGCAGCCATCAATGTTAGGAATTAGAGGAAAAATATGCGGAAACAATTCCTCAAATCATAGCTATAGGAAATTCTTTTTAAATTGTACTTGTAATAATATAACAACATATATAAATAATGCATAAAATAAGACAAAACAATATTTAACGTGATTCACCCAATGTGGAATACGTCCAACAAGAACTTGATCGATTTTATTATCAACAAGAGTCAAAAGAACTCTCACAGCTTTCTCTCGCCACAATTTCACAACAATCACTCATGAACTCACAACATAATTTCCAAACATGTTAAACCACATCTAAGACACAATTGACACTCAATTACTCAACCTTTATCACTCTTGATGACCGTTTGATGTTATAAGACTCAAGATCTTTTGATCACTCAAGATGCATTAGGACGCCCCTAACACCTCTATTTATAAGATTACAATCGTTCTTGGTATTAGAATTTGAGGATTCTAATAAATACAGATTTAATCAACTTACATATTACATAATGTTACAATAAATATTACATCATAACATAAGTAAATAAAGAAATACTTACATGAAATAAATAACTCAGGTGACACAATATTTATAGTGGAAAACCCCAATAGCATAAAAACCACTTTGAAAATAACCTTTTACTTTAGAGAACTTATTTTACATCCAAAAGATCACCTCCTCTTTTGAAACCCTATTTACTAAGGTTAAAACCAAATCACTTGATTTGCACACCTTTGATATATTTCTGAACATATCGAATGAGGACCTAAAGTCATTTTTATATAAGGTGATCGGGTATGTCTCATGACCCACCTTTTCAACCTAAAATGGTTGACACATACACCTAGGTTTATAATATTTGATATTAGAAATATAATCATTTCATGATATTAAATATTTAACCTAAAGTATCTACCTAGGTTAGCATATTTAATAATAGAAATATAAATATTTTATATTATTAAATATTAACCTATATATTAGTGATGGACTCATATACATTAAGGGTTGGCGACCACTTAATCATTATGTTCCAACACTCCCCCTTAATGTTAAGTGGGATAACATAACATATGTCAATAGATTACCTGTTCGTGGTACACTACAGATTTACAATCCTTAAACCATAAAGGTTTTAGGCTAGCATATCGGTTGAAGGAATTATAACACCTTCATCATACTCAAATTACCTTTTGGTACAAAATGATTTGGAATCCCAAAGATCATCCCATGATCAGTGGCTAAGTATGATTTGTGAGTTTTACATATTCTCACAGGTTCTCATAAAATGGTTATTGAACCCAAGCATATAGGATCCTTTTACAACCAAGGACCTCCTTAACAATAT
Source organism: Taxus wallichiana var. yunnanensis (assembly GCA_018340775.1). Lineage (NCBI taxonomy): Eukaryota > Viridiplantae > Streptophyta > Pinopsida > Cupressales > Taxaceae > Taxus > Taxus wallichiana. Next base: position 780,399,268 of record CM031237.1, read on the forward strand.
GCTTGTACTGGATGTTTACCAGTAAACTCAATAACACTAAAGAGTTTACTGAAGACCTCCTTTAAGATCTTTCTACACTTCTTTCTATAAAATGAGCCGAGGAGGTATACATTCCCGAGGGTCTTTTTACACTGCCGAGAAGGTTTTTTTTTACATTTGCCCTAAAGTCTTTTACATATGCGCAAAGGTCTTTTTACAAGAACCAAGTTCCATTAGGAGGTGAAATTGTCATGCACACTCCCCCTCAATGAAATCTCTCGACAATCCAAGCTTTTCACGAAAGTGACAAAACTTTCGCAACACTCGGGAATTTGTGAAGATGTCTCGCAACCCGCTCTTCAATCAACATGAACTTTAGATTTATCTCATCACTTTACACCTTCTCACGGGTGAAGCGTATATGTATCTCAATGTTCTTTGTCCTCTGGTGTTGAACTGGATTCTTAATCAAGAGTAATACAACTCTGACCACCACATAGAAGAGAAATAATTCCTTTAGCTTACATGTGTATTTCTACTAACAGCCTTTGCAGCCACATGACTTATTTACTTCTTCCATTGTACTTCTCTACCTTAGTAGAAGAAATAAAGACTCATTGCTTGTATTTTTGTTCCAAGTAATGGTTCCTAGACCAAAAAACTTGAACACATATCCAATATATATTTTATAACACAACATCGGTATGGTTGAACTCACAAATTCCATATAAGATAGCATTTTCATTCTTATTATAATGCAACCATAATTGATTATTCCTTTCAAATATCTAAAAATATTTTTGTAATATTTCAATGATCTCTAAAAAGGTTCCTACATAAACCTTGAAGTAATTCCTACTATATAAGAAATATTTGATCTAGTTATAGTTAGATAAATCAAATTATCAACTAACAACGTATATAAAATAGGATCAACCTTTTTCATAAAGATTTAGGATCAATATGTATTCCAACTTCCATTGAAGTAGAAAATGGTTTACAATCAATTATAAGAAACTTTTTCAATACAATGGTTGTATATTATGTTTTGAAAAATAACAATAGAATGAAATACAATCATACAAATAACATGATGTGAGAGACCTAACTCATTCATTTCAAAGTATTACTTCAATTTTTCTTTAATCATATGAATTAAATCAGAATTGTCACCAAACATAAGCAAATCATCAACATATATACATATAATGATAATATGTGAGCCTTATTGCTTAATGAATATATCATTGTTAGAAGAACAATTAACAAAACCTAATAATTTAAAGAAGGAAACAATTTTTGCATACCAAGCTCTAAGAGCTTGTTTTAAACCATACAAGGATTTCTTAACTTACAAACATAGTTTTCTTTACCAGTTTCTTCAAATCCTTTAGGTTGAAACATATAAAGTTCTTCTTTTAAATCACAATTCAAAAAATATATTTCTTATCCATTTGGTGGATTTCCCACCCAAATTGAGCGGAAATTGCAAATAAGGTCCTAACAAGTACTCATTTTAGCTACATGAAATGTCTTAAGATAATCAATACCAGTTTCGAGTGAAACCTCTAAAGAACAAGTCTAGTTTTATGTTTGTTAATACTACCATTATCATTATATTTTACTTTGTATATCCACCTAGACCCTATAATATTTCATGGCTCATGTTCATACAAGATAGTGCATGGTACATATGATGGCTTCTAGTCATTTTCCTAAGGTTAATAGGATTTAAACTTTCTAACATAGATTGAGCCTAATTTAATTTCTTATCTAGGAAGATAAGAGTTTCGTAAACATCTATAGCATCAAAACATCATCATGACTATTTACTAAATCAGAATCAAAACCATCATTTATAATCATTTAATGAAGTAACTTCAAGAGAAAAAGACAACACATGTAAACTTTTCACTAGATTATATCTAGACATTTTATATAAGCTTCGATAATTATCATTTCCTAATCTTTCATGCCATAGTTTTGAATTATTCAAACTTTGAGATATAAAACAACACACGTAAGAGAAATCATCAAAAATATACGTAACATTTATTTGAACTCCTTCATTTATTTTACTCTCATTACTATCCTTGATATACTGTATCCTTCATGTATGGATTATAGATGTGTCCATACCTCTTTCGGATGTTCGATATTACTAATGTGTAAAAGGTACTCATTATTCACATTGCGTAGAATCATAGAAAGAGCCTCCTGTATTCGTTGCAAGAATGTATTCATGTTATCTACAGTTTCTTGACAACCGGTGGGAGCAACCTTAGATCCAGAAACAATCGTCTAGAGTTTTTTTGCCATAAATTTTGTTTTGACCCAAATGTTGTAGTTGGTTTCATTCAGGATTTGGGTTTTATCAAGATAGAAATAGTTGGATGTCATTATTTTCCTAAACTTGTAAAACACACCCCATTATAATATACAATGTACCATAGAGTTAGATACATATTTATCGATAATAAAAACAACACTTTTAATAGAATCGATCTAAATTTTATAGATCTAAAGAAACTATTTGATCATGTCATTACAATGCATACTAATTAACCTCCCATGATCAAAATAATAACCCACAATATAAAGGGCTTTGCATTATACCCTAGATCTATATAAAAATATTTTCGACCATATAGAAGTGAAGAAAAGACCCCTAAGAATGCATAACAACTTCAAATTTCTGAAAAAAATTAATGTAGACAAAAATTCGCCTGCTTAAATTTGACGTCTAATTATTGTCATAATGGCTTATTTTTTGGTCTGTCATGACGGTCATTTGATCATCAATTTTAACACAATGAAAGTTTCCTAGAACCTACGAGCTTAAATTTGACGTCTAAATGACCATCATATTGTCTTATGTTTGGTCTACTATGACGGTCATTTGACTGTCAAATTTAATTAAGCCAACACTTGTTGTGTATTTCCATAATGTGAAATTCTAAAATTTCTTCTTCTCGTGTTATATTAGGGAGGTTATATTTTAACACATTATAATAACTTATTATAATTTATAATGTAAAAATATATACACTCTTTTTTAAAAAAAGGTATATAGTTTATAGAATGTAAATAAAAATAACATATAATTCATAAAAATGATAAACTATAGTATTTTTATATATAAAAACACATAACCCTTTTTAAAGAGATTTAAAGGACATAGACGAGGTTAAAATAATTAAATAAATAAAATAAATACACAACATTTGATCTTAATTTATTTAATTTACTTCACTCTGTTACCATGTTAGAATTTGAGGATTCTAATAAATACGTATTTAATCAACTTACATATTACATAATGTTACAATAAATATTTAAATAAAGATTACATCATAACATAAGTAAATAAAGAAATACTTACAGGAAATAAATAACACAGGTGACACAGTATTTATAGTGGAAAACCCCAATAGGGTAAAAACCACTTTGAAAATAACTTTTTACTTCAGAGAACTTATTTTACATCCAATAAGATCACCTCCTCTTTTGAAACCCTATTTACCAAGGGTAAAACTAAATCACTTGATTTACACACCTTTGATATATTTCTCGAATATATCAAATGAGGACCTAAAGTCCTTTTTATATAAGGTGATTGCGTATGTCTCCCGACCCACCTTTTCAACCTAAAATGGTTGACACATACACTTAGGTTTATAATATTTAATATTAGAAATATAATCATTTCATGATATTAAATATTTAACCTAAAGTATATACCTAGATTAGCATATTTAATAATAGAAATATAAATATTTCATATTATTAAATATTAACATATATATCAGTGATGGACTCATATACATTAAGGGTTGGCCTGAGACCACTTAATCATTATGTTCCAACACTTGGAAGTTCTATAAACGACCTAGAAGTTTGAAAGACGTGACCTTTAAAATTCTCACAAATAGATAATCCGTCACTATGACAATAAGAAAATTATAGCAAATACGCAACATGAAAACAACACGTGAATGCAGAATGCTCCTAAAGTCTCCAAGCTTAACTATTCAAACTCTAACACTTCAATGTTAACTCCAAAAGACTAAAAACAGGCTCCACACCTTAACAATCTCCCACTGAGATTGTTCCCACCGAGCAAAGTTCTCAACCCTTCATTATCATTCATGAAGGCCAACCAAAATTGAACACAACTTCAAATTCTCCTTGTGAACGCTTTGGTCATCATATCCATAACATTTTTTGGTATGATTTTTTTCCATCTTCAACTTATCTTCTCCCAAGGTTTCCTCGATGAAATGATATCTCATCTAAATGTGCTTCATCCTAGAGTGGAAATCGGAGTTCTTCACTAAATGAATATGTTGGCTAGATTTTCTGCATAGCACAAAACCTAGGCAGTCATGAGATAAATCTCCCTCATTTACCTAAAACAAAACCTAGTGAGGCTCTCGTGAGGCTTAGATTTTTCAATTAAAGTATGCTAATATCTAAATGGGGTTTTACTTTAACTACTCAGTTCATGAACCATAACTGAACAGTTCTGTAACAAGTAAGCAGCTGTTTAAAGAAAGGAAATATTTATAGAAGAAAGGAAAGGGAATTATATAAACACAGAGAAGAAATGGGGAAGATGTGCATCCCAATCAATAGATGGCAGAGTTGATTGCATGCACATAGAAGAAATCAATAGATATAAACACAAATTTTAAGTAAAGGTAGTTTTAGATCTAGATCTGAAATAACACAAAGTCTATTAAAATATCTAAGATAAAAAACAAGAAACACAATACACCGTGACACAAAGTTCTCTGGAAACTTGCTCTTGTATATTCCTTTGCTTCAAGTGGCTCTCAAGGGTTTTAGCACAAAGTCTAGAACACAAGGTTGCTGCTTACAAATTCTGATCATTAACCCGAAGGTTCTTCCTCTACTTATAGAATGTAGAGGGGCAATTACAAGTCGGAAGCTTTTAGTTGAACTAGCACATGTGGAAGTGGGAAAGGAAACAACTGGAAATCTCCCTCCCCGGAATTCCTCCTTGCATGACATGTATGATTTGCAACTAAAAATAGAACCTTCTATTTTGCACATCTGCCACCTATCTCCAAGTAGTTGACTTCTTCAAGTAATAGCTTTTAAATCAATCACTTAAGTTGTATAATTTAATTGATCGTTAAATTACTTTGTCGAGGAAAGAAGAAGGAAGAGGAAAGTTGCAGTCTTGTCATTTTTCATGTCTACATGCAACTGATTCTTTTGCCTTTGATTCTCACCAAATTGGATCTGGGAGTAGCTGGATCTAGAAACAAGCTGGAATTGGAAACGACTGGATCTGAAACAACAAGCTAGATCTGGAAGTGAGCTGGATCTGGAAACAACAAGCTGGAATTGGAAACAGCTGGATTTTGCCTTCGCCTTGTCTTTCCTTGAAGCTTTTGTAGTTCTTCTCAAGTACATGCATCAATGCAATGTTTGCCGTAAATAACTCTTTATTTTTAATTGCATATGAACAATTAAAATTTTTGGAAAGCACTCCAGTGAATGCAACTTCAATGAAGGTTTCAACTAGAAGATTGGGAGCACATGCACAAGATCCTGAAGGAATTTTCCACGTCTTGACTTCTTCACGGGTTGCATTTTCAAAACAAGAGGATGAAGCCTTTGTAATTATGGATCTAAATCGGATCTAGATCTAGCACACTCCATGACGAATTCGCAGTCCGGGATATGAATGGAAATGCTGCAACTCGAATGATTCCACTGCTTTTAACTGCACGCATGAGGGAAGTCTTTCCATCTCTGGATCTGTCTATCAATTCAAAGAAGAGGTTCTCGAGCCTAGATCCGTGTTTCCAATATCTACAAATTTAGAAGTGATGCATGACTCACTGTTGCTTTTTTGTTTCATCTTTCTTCGCCATAGCTTTGTTTATCTTTGTCTGAACAATTCTTTTTCTTCTTATTTGACTGGAATTCTTCAAAATCGGTGCAGATCCAATAATCCTTCGATTCAAAGGAAATATTCAATGTATTGACATTGATATAAGTTCCTTTTCTTTATAAAAGCACCCGTATCTAACTCCTACAATTAATTCAGACAAAGATGGCAATCGAGCATGCACAATGAATTTTAATCACAAAAATCTACATAATTCAAGCCTGCTGCCCCAAAATTTGACGTTTTATTTACATGCAAAGCAAACATGAATTTTACCAACATCACCCGAGCACTGTATCACTTCTACAAACAATTATGCACGAGACACAAATTAGCCTTCTTCAAAACATGCGCCAAAACTAAAAGCTTTTAGCATCAAATCCACCTTCCTCTCGAGAAAATCCTTCTCCAAATGGGACGCACTTTTCCTCCTGGGCTGCACTTCTTTATCTCGTGAATTAGTCATTAATTCATCCTTATGGCAGCCCATGCTTATATAACCCTCATAATTCTATAATTAATAATTGCTCTTCCTATTCTGACGACAATTAATTAATTAAAAATCATGCTCTTCTTTTTAACTCGGTGTGCTAAAAATGTAAGATTAAGAATAGTCATCCATTAAATTAAATTAAAATAATTTAATCATCCACTCTTCACTTCACTTAAGCTTCACAGTGTGCTTTGACCATAGCCACTTTGAAAATAAAATTTAATTTAATCATTTAATACTTTAAAAGTATTATTTCTCTCCCAAATGGGGCTACATTAAATAAATTAAATTTATTTAATTTTGGAGTTCTATTTTTAAATTTCTTTGTCCACTTCCCTTTGTTGAATTTTCCACAAGCCTGGGTGCCAAAATTGGGTGAATAAATATTAACAAATATTTATTTAATGCATTATTATTCACCCAAGGTGGGTCACACTTTTTGTAATAATAGAATTCTATTTTTAAAAACACATGGCAATGGGATTATTTACCCCGCAAGGCAGCCCCGAAAATCCCATGATTTACTTAAGTCATTTAACTTTTATAATGGGATTATTTACCTGTGTATGGCACGCAATAAAATCTCATGATTTCACTTATGTCACTTTTCTTTTATTTCACCATGGGAATTTTTACCCTGCAAGGCAGGCAATAAATTCCCGTTTGCCTGCTGCCTCTAATTTTCCCACTACAACTTAAGTGATTTTTCTATCATGGGAAAAAGTACCTTGTAAGGCGAGCAATAAAATCCCACCTGCCTGCTACTTCTATTTTTCCCATGATCCATTTAAATCCTTTGTTTTCCAAAAATGCGCCCAACCCTCAGGGGCTTTTTACTGGGCGACTTCGCCTTTTCCCGCCAACTGCACTGATGGTGACTTCCTTCCGGCACAATGTGCATATGTGATCTCCGAATACTCTGTGCCAAGAATCAAAGCTAACCCAAGAAAGGAATTGATCAAGAGAAATTTCACAGAAAACGAAACGGAAAACACAAAAACATGAAAATTGTCAAAAGTCAAAAATAAAGCCCAAAACTTATTTTTAGTTACCCTTCCTGTATATAGGAATAATGATATGTTCGATCACAACAGGGTTAAAATGGAGCGCAAATTGCCTCAAACAGGGCTCAAAATAATTAAATACAAATTTATCGCAGACAAATCCCGCCACACAAATATAACAATTTTGGGCATCTGGGTATTTGGCGAAAATGTCTAATATGGCTCTTTGGGAATATCTTGATGCAATACAAGAACTTTCTGGCAATAAAAACACAAAACAACCCATTATTTTAAAAATATGAAATTTTTTCGGATAGGGTAGTCACAGATTTCATGATGAAATCTAGGGACACTAGAATAACACTCTGACTATCACTACATAGTCTCCCAACTTCCTTCTTATGCCCCAAATCATCAAGAAACTGTTGTATCTAAATCATCTCCTTGTTTTTCTCTCGTGGCAAAGCAACATACTCACCTTTATGGTTGACAAAAGCCACAACCTTTTGTAGAACCATGAAATCTAGCTCACAGTTGTGTCACCAACCATAAATACATAACTGTCGTGCTCCTTATACTATCCAAATCTCCTAACATGTCTGAATCTACATAGCCACACAATGTAGTGTCTAATCCACTAAAACACAATGTTGCTCCCATGGTCCCTCTCAAATACCGAAGGATCTCGCTTATTGATCGTTAGTGCTCTCTACTTGGATCACTCATAAACATGTTCACTGCTCTCACTACATGGGCAATATCAGGCCTAGTGCATATCATAGCATACATCAAGTTTCCAACCGCCCGATGAGTATGGTACCTTGGACATCTAGATTTTATCCTCCTCAATCTTGAGACTTTTCCCCTTTGATAATTTAAAGTAACTCGCCAAAGGAGTATCAACCGGTTTAGCATCATGCATACTAAACCTCTCTAGGACCTTCTTTATGTACTCTTCTTGAGAGAATACCAGCTTTCTTTCCTTCCTGTTCTGATTTATTCTTATGCCAAGGTTTTGTTTTGCTGCCCCCAAATCCTTCATAGTAAAAGAGTCACCTAGCTTCTTCTCGAGTACCTTTTTTTCTTGCATGTTCTTCTCTCGCAACAATTATATCATCCACATATAAGCGCATAATAATATAACTACCATCAAGAAACTTTTTGATGTACACGTAATGGTCCTGAGTGACACCTAGAGTAACCCTCCCGCATAAAATTTTCAAACTTCTTGTACCAATGTTGTGGAGCTTGTTTCAGTCATACAAGCTCTTCTTTAATTTATACATTAACCTCTCCTTCCCTTTGACCTCATAACCTTGTGGTTGTTGATACACAATTCCTCCTCCATCTCACCATGAAGGAATGCAATCTTCACATCCAACTCGCTCTAAGTGTAAGTCTTCTATACCGCTACTAAACCAAAACAGTCCTAATAGAAGTCATTTCAACAACAGGAGAAAAAAATTTCATCAAATTCTATACCTTTCTTCCTCGTGCAAATCCTTGACCACCAACTAAGCCTTACACCTTTTTCTTCCTCCGTCTTCCTCTTTGATTCTATACACCCACTTGTTCTCAGTAATGATCTCTTACTCTCGTATATCTCCACCGATCCCAAGTCTGGTTCTCCATAAGAGATTTATGCTCTTCATCCATGCCCTACTCCCACTTCTTCCTGACATCCACTTGCATTGCTTCCTCAAAGCACTCTGGCTCTCCATTGTCAGTGAGCAATATATAATTCAAAGATGGATTAAAATTTTCAGGTTCCCTTCTTACCCTAGAAGACCTTCTCACCTCAGGATTTTGGGATTCTTGATGAGTAGGTTCCTGAACCGACCGTGCCGCTCATGTTGCACCTAAACTGGCCCCTTTGACACCTTTCCATCTGCAATGTCCTCTAACATTGTGTATTCTTTCTTTGATTCCTCTTTCTGTTCCTACAACTGATCTTTATACATGACTTTTTCATTAAGAACAATATCTATAGACCGGATTTTTTTCTTGTCCTTAAGAATCCAAACACGGAAACTAAATTCATCCTCACCATATCCAACAAATGTGTGTTTCTCATACGTAGCCTCTAACTTGTTCCTATCATCTTTATCAATGTGAACGAATACCTCACATCCAAATACTCTAAGAAGTGAGTAATCAATTTCCTTAACAAACCAAACCTCCTAAGGTATACCTTCATCTAAGACCATAAAGGGTTGATCCATAAAGTTCTACTTTGGAACTTTATGAAATCACACAATTATGGTGTTCTACTTTCAACTTTGGAAAATTGCAGATAATTGAAAGATTAGAGCTTTAGTGATTGATTAACTAGTGTTATAGAAAGGAAATCGCAGATAATAGGAAAGAATTCAAACTAGAGGATGTGAAAGGGCATGGAAGGGAAGAGACACAGTTGGGCACTTGAAATTCATGTCCATTTGTACTCCATTATTATTTTCTATTCGGAAGTCTCATGACCGCCACCACCTGAGCAAACCGGCGGTTTCAGGACCGCCGCCCTATCTGAGTGGTGGTTACAAGAACTCTGCCCTATTTGAGTAGTGGTTACAAGACTTCCACCCTATAGGGAGGTGATTCTATAACCGCCGCTCTGCATAGAGTGGTGGTTCTGTCCTGTAACCTATGTTTGCCTCATTCTCTTCAACTCTTCTTATTCGTGTTGATGGAACTAATGAAGTGGTGTGTTTTTTTTTATCCTTATGGATCATACCTCCTCTATTTAGGAGGCTTTTGGTCCCGCAAAATTTTAGCGGGGAGTGGTAGAGGATTCAAGTCCCTCTCTTGCTCCTTTGAGTACCAATGGATCTACCTTGGTGTCTTCTCTCATCTAACCTACCAAGACTCATGGATATCTGGTTTGCTACTCCAGTGCTACATCCTCCTTCGAGTTGCCTCGAGTACAATCCTCTTTGGAAGGAAACTTTTGTATCTTTCCTTCTTTTTCATGCGTAAATGGCGTTAGTAGGTGTGAGCTCTTGTAACTTTCTATCATTTGTATATGCATATATTATGGTTGGAAGGTTTCTTTTCCAACTTGCTTAAATATGATGAAGGTCCCATACTATAGTGGTTTAGTCATTTTTTCTTGTCTTTGTCTCTTGATATGGATTATCTGAATCCTCTCCATGTACACTTTGTTGTTATAGTCACCATTGTTCCTTGTATCTCCCCTTCTCATTGCTACCCCATGGTCAGGTCTAGTGAATCCGTAGGTAGATACGGTGATTGTGTAGCGGAAGTTTGTTTTTCTCCTTGAATGAGCAATGCCTCGTGGTGGCTTCTTTAGTAAAAACTGACAAGTGTTATCCAATTTCTCCATCCTTTGGTCGAAATATTCCTCGCTCACGTCCATTTTACTTTTCTTCCAATGAAAGTAAAAAAAATTGATGATTTTCTTGAATAAAGTCTTGGTTCTTGGTTGGCACTTACCATAGCCTTCTTTGATTTTCTCTAGTGTGCCCGGATGTTAAAACTGACTCTATCCTTGACCCATTTATACTGGTACTCCCTCCTTGTGAACACATCATCCCTAGCATACAAGTAAGGACTTCTAAAGACAATGTCAAAATCAGCAAGTGGAATGATATCATCCTCTAATACATCTATGTATTGGGTATTTATCCCGATTTGAAACTTACACTTCTTGGTAACTTGTATTTCTACACTCTTCTTCACCCATCCCAATGGGTATGGATGTTAATGCATGTAAGTATCTAGGCCAAGTTGTTCTACAACCACAATAGAAATCAAATTTGACTGAGAACCAAAATCTACTAAAGTGTCTAACTTAGTCTTCTTGATTTGGATTCTAATTTGAAATAGCTTACTCATCTCTGCTTCGTCTACTCCTTCATACATGTTAGTGGCCATGCATTCCAACCTTTTTTCTACATCCGAGATCATCCTCAATCTCCACCTCTCCTTCTATTTTTATAGCAGCCATGAATTCCTTGGAATCATTTGTTCGATGATTTGAGTGTAATTCCATATGCAACTTCCAACATGTGGCGTCAGTATGTCCATTTATATCACAATTATTACATAAATTATTAGGATCTTTACAAGTATGCAAAGTAGTAGCAACATGTTTACCTTTCCATTTACCTCTGCTACTTGTCTTCCCTTGTTATTTTTCTTACTGATTTGTTGACTGGTCTCCCTTTGGCTTTGTTTATCCTTGCTTCTTCTCATCATTAATGTAGTATGCTTGTATACAAGCTTCATTGAGATCCTTGGGTTTCATGGAGATTACCTTCCTCCAAAGGTGAGTGTGAAGTCCTCCCAAATACTTGGTCAGAATGTCCTCATCCTCTAAGTCCATATTTAGTAACATGGCTTGTCTCCAAAATTTTGTAGTGTAGTCTTGCACGCTTTGACCACCGCCCTACATAAAATACTACCACTTAATCATCATGTCACCTTATGGCCAATAGGATAGAAGTTAGCTCTAATCAATTCTTTAAAACCTTTTCAAGTACTGACAATAGAACATTTCTTCTTCTCACAAGTGGCTAGATGGGTTTCCCAACAAACCAGAGCATGACTTTCCATTTTGAGACATGAAAAGGTGATCCTTTGTGCCTTAGTGACATTATACACACTAAACTTCCAGCTGTTTTAGCCATTTATCCAATAATTCTGCATCTACTTGTCCTTCAAAATTCTTTATTTCCACTTTTGTTTCAACTTTAAAAGGTGTGTGAGAAGATTTTACCTTCCCACTTGCAATTGTCGTCTCTTCTTCACGCTCTTCCCATTCTTCCTCTTCGTGGCTCTTTCCGATACCGACTTGTTTGGCTAGTTCTTGAACCACTGAGCCCATGGAATCTTGCTTAACCGAAGCCATCTTTTACAGATCTGAAAGCTCTTCTTGTTTTCTATGCTGCATATCCATCATGGTCTCTAAATCTTCGACTCTGGCTGCACCAAGTTCTCTTCCTTCATTTGAGCTCAAATTCTCTGTTTCCACTTCTTCGTAGAAATATCTGGCTTGCAAGGTAAAAATTCTTCACCTTTGGACCTTGTCATTATCATACAAATCACAAGAAAGAATCGAATACCACATTCTTGGATATATAATCAGCTCTGATACCAAAATGATCTCGTAAACTTCTACTTTGGAACTCTACGAAATCACACAATTATGTTGTTCTACTTTCAACTTTGGAAAATGACATATTGATTGAAAGATTAGAGCTTTAGTGATTGATTATCTAGTGCTATAGAAAGGAAATTGCAGAGAATAGGAAAGAATTCAAACTCTAAACACCAACAATTTTATCCTGGAAACCTCCAATGGAGGAAAACCAATCGGGAAGGGAAAAATGCTCTTTCTTTCCACTTTTATTGGTCAATTATAGATAATTATGGATTACAAGAAGTAGAAAATGGAGAGAACAATGTAAACCTCTCCCTTCCTATGCTTACTTTCTTTGTTCCTACACCTTGCTCCTACAATTCCACTCCAGCACTGAAGAATCTCTACTCACTTGCTCTCATGTTAATACTTTGCTTCTCGATCTCTCTAGATCTTTGAATGATCAATTCTCTTGCTCCTTTCATGCATTTATAGGCCTTCTCATGTCCTCCCATGCACTGGAGGATGTGAAAGGGCATGGAAGGGAAGATACACAATCGAGCACTTCAAATTCACGTCCATTCATGTTCCATTCTTCTTTTCTATTCAGAAGTCTTAGGACCGCCATGCCTTCGAGCGCACCGGTGGTTTCAGGACTGCCCCCGTAGGGTGGTAGTTCTGCAACCGCCACTCTGCACAAAGTGGTGGTTCTATTCAAAACCTCTATTTGCCTCATTTTTTTCAATTCTCCTTCTTGGTGATGATGGAACTGATGAAGTGGTGTGTTTTTTTGGATCCCTGTGGATCAAGGGTCCTCTCGTTAATCGGATAAAAATTGTGCTCACCGCTTCCACCCAAAACATGAGTGGGATCCATGCATGTAACCTCATGTACCTAACACACTCCATGAGTGTCCTTTTCATTCTCTCTAACACTCCATTTTCCTGTGGAGTCTTTTGAATTTTCATTTGCGTGCGGATCCCATTTACCAAACAAGATTCAAGAAATTCATTGCACAATACTCCCTTCATTATCTGACCTAAGACATTTTAAGCTTGAGACCTGTTTCATTCTCAACCAAGGATTTCCATCTTTTGAAAGTTTCAAACACATCAGATTTCTTTCTAATGCCATATACCTAAAATTTTCTAGTTGCATCATCAATGAAAGTGATATAATAACATGAACCACCAATAGAGTTTACCTTAGTTGGCCCCCATACATTTGTATGCACCAACTCCAACTTACCCTCCTTCCTGGTAGGTCCAACCTTGAGGAATCTCACCCACTTTTGTTTCCCATAAACATAGTCCTCACATAATTCCAAATCTAAATCCTTTAATCCAGAAATCTGTCCTTTAGAATCTGCATGCCATTTTGACTCATATGACCGAGTCTCTAGTGCCAAAAAGTTACATCTCCATCTGCAGCAACTAAATTACAATAATCAACACCACTAGTTAAATACAAAGTACTAATTTTCTTACCTCTTACAACCATAAGAGCTCCCTTGGTAACCTTCCTAGAATCCACTATAAAATTGACCGTACATCCATCACTACCCAGCTGACCCATTGATATAAAATTCTTTCTCAACTTAGGCACATGCCTAACGTCCCTAAGGAGCTATGTGTTCCCATTTTGCATTTTCACCCGAACACAACCTTTCCCTACTATGTTGCATTCTTCATCATCACAAAGATATACGTGTCCAAAATCACCTTAAACAGAATCAGTAAAGTAATGTCTATGTGGAGTGGCATGGAAATAAGCCCCTAGATCTAACACCCAAGACTCAAAAATATTATCTAGATAAAAATTAAGGCATCTTGACAAACATCACTTGTTGCCACATTTACCTCCTTAGTTTCCTCTATGTTTTTCTTATCCCGAAGATCCCAACAATCTTTCTTAACATGACCAACCTTCCCACAAGGCCAACATTCCAACTTGTTCTTATACTTTGACCTTCTCACGATCATTCGACTTCCCACAATTACCTTTCTCACTGTTCTTTTGTCTCTATCTCGCTCTCCATTGTCAAAGAGTTTCCAAAAGTATAAGAATCCCCAAAGTTCTTCCTTTGCATTTCCTCACTCAAGATCACACCTATCACATCTTCAAACTTTAACTTAGATTTATTAGAGATTGAATTACTTCCATTCATAACCAAGTTGTCCCATCTATCTAGCAAGGATCACAAAATCAACAAATCCCTGACCTCATCATCAAATTCAATTTTCACCGAGTTTAACATACTCACAACCGTATTAAATTCATTCAAATGATCAACAATAGAACCATTCTTAGGCAGCTTTCATATTTAATAAATTTTTCATCAAAAATATTTTATTAGAGGCAGAGGGTTTTTCATATAACTTTCCCAATGCATTCATGAGACCTTTTGTGGTATTCTCCTATGATATGTTGAAAGAAACCAAAGATGCAAGACATAATCGAATTGCCCCAAGCACCTTTCTATCCAAAAACTCTTAATCCTCATCTGACATGGTTGTAGGTTTCTTTACTTTTCCAACCAAAGGAGCATGGAGGTCCTTTTGATACAAGTAATCCTCCATCTACATCTTCCACAAACCAAAGCTCTGCCCATTGAAGTTCTCAACCCTTGATCTTCCCTCATCTATCATAGTTCCCACTCAAGCTAAACTTTCCCTATAATTCACCACTTCAGCAAAAAAACACCAAAGCTTTGATACCATTTGTTAGGAATTAGAGAACAAATATGTGGAAACAATTCCTCAAATCACGGCAGTAGGAAACTATTTAGCAGAAATTATACTTGTAGAAATATAAAAACATATATAAACAATGCACAAAAGAAGACAAGACAAGATTTAACGTGGTTCACCTAATGAGGGTTATGTCCACCAAGAACTTGCTCAGATTTTATCATCAACAAGAGTAAAATTAACTTTCACAGCTCTTCTCTCGCTTACACTTACACAACAATCACTTATAAACTCACAAAAAAATTCCCAAATATGTTAAAACACATCTAAGACATAATTGACACCCAATTTCTCAACCTTGATCACTCTTGATCACCTCTTGATGTTCTAAGACTCAAGATATCTTGATCACTCAAGATGCATTAGGATGCCCCTAACACCTCTATTTATAAGATTACAATCCTTCTAAGAATTTCTATAGCCGACCCTAGAAGTTTGAAAGTCACAACCTTTAAAATTCTCACAGATGGAAAATCCATCACTATGACAACAACAAAACTACAACAAATACGCAGCACGAAAACAATACATGATTGCAGAATGCTCCTAAAGTCTCGAAACTTAATCGTTCGAACTCCAACACTTCAATGTTGCTTCTAGAAGACTAAAAATAGGCTCCACAGCCCAACAATCAATTGATTGTTTCCCAGCCTACCCTTTGACAAGGCTATAACATCCACCATTAGTGATCATGTTCAAATATTAACACAAGCACAAATCCCAATTTCATGTTGATGTCTCTAGTGCAACAAATTACATCCGTAAGAATGAACTAATGAGTTTCATCCACCATCAAGCTCACACCATAGTCGTGAGGTGTTCTTTCCCCACGAAATAACAAAATGCATGCCATCTTAGAATTGAAACTTACCTAGTATGATGTCTAATACCTCTCAACATGGAAATTTTCTGATTTTTAGTTTTTTTTATGAAACAGCTTATTGCCTTAATGCAACAAGGAATGCCATATTTGTATATTTATTTATTTTTAGAAAGCCTTTCATGATTATTTCAAAAATAGATAATGAAAATTTATTTTAATTTTTGAACAAGTCAAAGGAACTTTAACAATTCTAAAATCTTATTCTAGCCCCTTTGAACCTATATGCAAGAGTCAGTAACTTTGTTATTAAACGCTTAACATCATTGCATAATGAAACAACATATTGCAGCAGAAGCACTAACAAGAATGTGCATATTATTATTGTTATCACCTATTGTACAACATTAAGAGTGCGAAAACAAACAATACAATTTTTTGTTAAAAACAAAGTCTTGTTTGAACTTATGCCTTCACTAACTACAACAACACATTCACTATACCTAGAAGATAAATAAATTGTCATAGAACTATTATAAAATTTTGCATTACATAGCACATTCACAGTAGACAAAAATAATATCAATAGATAAATTATTTCAACAAGTCAAGATGAAGGTATGTTT
Organism: Taxus wallichiana var. yunnanensis; assembly: GCA_018340775.1. NCBI lineage: Eukaryota > Viridiplantae > Streptophyta > Pinopsida > Cupressales > Taxaceae > Taxus > Taxus wallichiana. The sequence goes on from CM031237.1 coordinate 780,415,961, forward strand.
CCTCTTCCAATAAATAATTTTCTAAATATGATTTATGTATTTAAAACATATATTAATATTAACACTCACTACCATTTTTTAGCGCCACAACTTAATTCCTTTCCCAAGAAAATAGTTTTGCATCTTCCAATTAATCCATGCCACTCCATCATATTAAAGTAAACAACTTCTTTCATGCATTCACATGCTACAACTACTTCATTATCCATACAAATGAAACACTACTCCTAATACTAATACATACCTATTTTGCACATACAAAAACCATCTTTCCAAAACTAGTACCACAACAAGAGCATGAAAAAGACATTGTCATTCGATAATCCTTTTTAGATAATTTGAAAACCAAACACATGTAGATATTTTTGAATTCACTTTCCAAAATTTGATCATGTTTGGAGTAAGGATATGGTATTTGTCGGTGTCTCTTCATATAGGTTTTTCTAATCCAAAAATGATTTGCTACTATATATTTATGTACAATTTTATCTTGATTTCAATAAAATAAAAGTGACAATTTATTGATTATGTACATTCCTTTCATGTCTTCTACTTTTGCACAATTTTCTTCATGACAAACTTCAATTTTTTATTACATTCATGCCATCCTTTTTATTTATTCCTAGAAGAATAAAAACTAAATAATCTTTGCATACATTGTTTCTTTCATGCAATTTAGATTGTGCATCTTAGCTATGAAAACCTTTGCAGTTTTTTTGTATATATTTATAAATTTACTTTCTAAATTCAGATCATGTTATATATTTGCAACATTCAATTATGAAATGACTATTTTTCACTAAGGCACTTCAGCCTCTATTTGCAAGTTTCAAAATCTTCTCTTCAATGCAAGTTTAAATTTCTCTTCAGTCATAGTTATATTCCTATCTTTGGTCACAATGGCGAAGTTACTAATGGTTACATCATGTATAAATTTTCCTATCTATTTTGATAATATGGTCACACACATTGTTCTTGTTTAGTCATAAAACATAGATTATTTCTCCTAAGGTAGTGAAACAAAATAAAATGATTTTTAATAATATTTTAAACTCTTGTCAACTTATGACTCTTGATACAAGATTCTAAGATACTAAAATGCTTAAATGTTATCTAATTGTGTGTAGATTGATGGCAGCTACCTGATAAAGAAAATTATCCCACTAACAATAATAAACAATTTGGATCATAATCCAAACACTTTTACTAATCATTAGTGCAAAATCACAAAGACTTCGGATGTTGATCGATTTCTAGTTTGATCACTCTAGCATCCAAGTGATTACACAACATTAAAACCTTTCTCCAAGTGTGGGACTTGTAAAAATGAGAAAGGAATCTCCAGAGAAGGCTGTTCCTGCTCCTAAACTACCCGCCACAAGCTATTCCAATGCAGTGCTAATCTAGACCTAATCTAACCATGCCAAGGAGACACAGAGAGAGAGAGAAAAGGGAAAACAAAGAAAAGCCTACACTAAAACGGTGATACACCGTAGAAGGAGAATGTTAAACATCTATCAAAACTGCCATGGAACAAGGAGAGGTGAGCAATGGGAAGGATGGATGGATGCATCACAAAGCCCAAGGATAGATTTCACACGAGAAAATGTCCCAAAACTCCATGAACACACTCTCCAGCACTCGCAATGAACATTCAAACTTGCACAAATACCTACAATGAAGAGAGGTAAGAAGAAAACAAGCAAAAATGAGCAAGGATGGACAGATGCATCACAAAACACGTTTTTGTTGCTTCAGAAGTTTGCACAGAACATCATTTCAATAGTAAAAGGCAAAAACGCCATTACAGAGCAAGGGAGGAGGTTCGAACTCCATTTTCAACCCTGGAGAAGAAAAGAAGGGAGGGAAGAGCCAAAAAGATGAACAACTTGTAATCATTATCAAAAAATGAGCCAAATCTGGCCTTTTACAATGCATGGGTCGAGCCCAGGAGAGAGAAAACGTAGGAAAACGCAAGGCAGCAGCCCAACCATTGACCAAAACACATTCTTCATTAAAATCGGTGGTTGAAACATCTCCTCTGGCCATGCTGAAGAAGAATGCGACCCATGTGCATTAAATCGGTTGTTGAAACATCGCTTCTGCCGTGTTGAAGAAGAATGCGACCCATTTGCATTAAACTTGGTTGTTGAAACGTCGCTTCTGGCCATTACTACGCGCCAGAGATGTTTCTTGATTTTCTCTCTCCAAACTGAACCAAAATGCAATATTGACCCTAGAATCGTGTAGATAATTTCATCAGCTTTCCATTGATGTAAAGAACGTGCAAATCCGAGCTCTGGATCAAAAGATATGGCGATCTGAAGATTTAGGGCAAAAACAGGCCAAAACGGATTTTTGAATTTTTTCCCGCGCTCTGCCACTTGGATGACACATGTCGCGCTGATTGGCTGAGCAATTCTCTCTCCTCCACCTTACCCGTGGGTTTTCCTTGAAAGTTTTGACTTTTTATAACTTTGGGAAATTTTCCATTTTTTCCCGCGCCGCCACTGGGACACGTGGCGTGATCTCGGTTAGAGGACGGGCGCGGGCCATCCTTGTCTTTTAAGTTTTTTTGGCCGAAGAACTTTTACAAAATCTTCAAAGTTTCCCCGAGCTCCGCACCTCCCTGCTCCATTGGACACGTGGCGTTGTTTCATTAGCTCGAGTCAACCCTTCAAACCTCGCCCTTTGAACTTTTGGGCCCAAAAACAGCTTAGTCGAAATTTTTATCATACTTCCCCTCGTGACACGCGTCACATTCTCGATTCGTCATGGCTTTTCTGGGTCTTCGCGTCCCTCGCGTATTTTTGGCCCGGATGTCCCAAACCGTCTAGGACAAATTTCTCCGATCCGCCCGATTCGGGCTTCCTTGTCCCTCTTTGAGGCGAAGACACGTGGCACATTTCCATTCGCTCTCGACTCTTTTGCTCTCCGCATCTCGCGCGTGCACTTTTGGCCCAGATGTCCCAAACGAAAGTTCTCTATTTAGGCCGAACCGGCCGGTTCGCGTCCTCCGCATACTCTTGTCCCAACTGTCCTGGACTGCCTGGGACAAATTTCTCCGAACCGCCCAAAATGGACTGACTTGCGCCAAACCGGCCGATCCGCGTCTTTCACGTATTTTTGTCCCAACTATCCTAATCAGGCAAAACAAAGACAGTAATTTTTTTCCTTTTTTGGCCGACGGCTTTTCGCGTCCCGCGCATACCTACGGCCCAGATGTCCCAATTGCTGCATGGACCGCCTGGAGGCTTTTCGGCTGGTTCGCGCCCTGACATCCCAATCTGGCCCAAGGACCGCCTAGACTAGGACTTAGCCGATTTTCATGATTTTTTCTGCCCCAAGCTTGGTTTTCTGCATTTCTTCTATTTTCTCGACCTGTTGGGATTTCTTCTTAGACAGGAGAGTTAGAAGAAGCATAGGGGGCCCCAAAAACATGATTTTGGGCCTCAATCAATCTATTGCCTGGGACTGAATATCTGATGCATGTTATCAAAATTACCCTGGGGGGTGAATTTTGGATAACACTAACCTCTGCCAAAACCCTTGGTTTTAGTTGAAGAACTGGCATGAACTCTATCATGAGTGACACAAATGTTGCAAATGATAAGACAACAAGCCAAATCTATTTTTGATTGCAACGTGGCCCTTTTTATGTCAAGGCATTATATAAGTTAGACTCGGGGTTCTCGACACCGGAAAGAGTTATTGATTTTTAATTTTGAATGAGTACTTGGTTGTTTCTTGCTAGACTATCTCACTCTCACTTTCTTGTGAACATTTTTCATGTGTCCCTCAACTAATTTTGTAACAGTTCTAGGTTTATTAAAGTTGGCAGGTTGAAAACAGTGAAGGGATTGATTTGTCAACGTTAACTTGATGAGGTAGCTCAAATTTGTGAGAAAGGACGGAAAGCTTCCATTCAAAGCATTTTCGTAAAAATTTAATGTGTTGATTCTCAATATTGCAAAGCTCATCAAATGCAAGGGAACTGCACTGGAGAAGTAGTTAGAAAAGAGGTCCAAATATTTCAAATTTTGGAGCTCTAATATAAAATCGAAGAGCTCTGCAACAAAGGAGTAGAGAGATAAATCCAAATTCTTGAGCCTCCTCCATGCATCACACCTTCTTCTTGGACGGGTGCCAAAGTAAATTGTGTTGAGACCCATGGTCTTTCAAAAATAACCGTGCAGCTAATGGATCATGGATTTTATTGTTTCATGTTTCTGTAAGGCAGTTTTTTGGTGAAATTATACAGGTAATAGATATGGTGTGAGGATTGTTTTGTCGTTAGTCACCAATACCATTATCTTTCTTCTAACTTGCACACTTTTCTCACCTTCACGCTTCCTAAAGCTAGGCCAATGCTGGAGGGGCTCAATTGTCCATCGTTGTTCACACATTGTTTTTTTCATTTATTTACTTGAGCTTAAAACTAAAACAAAGTTCTACAATAAACCAACATTACGGTTGGGTTTCCAATGTGGAACCTATTGGATTTCCCCATTTTTTATTTTGGCCCATAAGCGTAAATTGCATTCGCTTGAATAATGTGAGCTTAACGATAAAGCAGAGCATAGATAACAGATAGAGCGTCATAAAGTTTCCCCAATTATTTCGCTAGATGCAATAGCCACTAGAACGGGAAGTCTAAACCATGACACCTACCAGAAAAACCCACAATCAGTAAAATCATTCCCAAGCATTTTTACTAAATAAACTTGCAATAGAATGAGAAATGAACAAACATTTCTATATATCATGCGGTGATTTAACTCCATGAGACGCCATTATCACAAGCTACATTATACAAAGTACACATAGGGAGGTAAATGTGTCTTTCTTGTGAATCTACATGACCACAACCATAATATGGTTATTTTCCTTTTTTGATAGAAAAATAATAGTGCATGAGTAGGAGTTGTGAAAAAGAAACATAACATCAACCTGCATTAGGACACTATAGAATGCATGTTATCGAGATTTATCTATGACATCAGATAATGAAGATGAGCCATCACATATCCTCTGCCACCCACCACCCTGCCCTGCTACAAATCAAAATGTCGTGTGGATGCCCCTCATTGCAAGTCAACGAGCAGATTGCACTAAATAATGTAAGAAATTGTATGGAGTCTAAGTTTATAGTTTACAATTGGAAGATAAATTCTACTTAGCACTCATATTCCTACCTATTGGAGGGGTTCAATTATTCGTGCATCACTTTTTTTTTTACAATTAATCGAGCTTAAAAGTGAAAAGGGGTGTACAAAGTGCTACAACAAGCCAACATTTTGGTTGGGTTTCAAACCTAGAACCTATTGAAGTTTTCCTCTCTTTTTGTGGCCCTTTTAAGCACAAATTGCACTCATGTAAATAATGTGAACGAGGTCAAGAAGATAAAATGAGCACAGATAGAAAATATTATTTGGTTAGGAACAATTTGAGCCATGTAATAGGTGTGGGACATGTATATATTGAATTCCCACATTTAAGTCCCCCATTTTTCTTTCCAACTTTCTATTTAGGTCTTTGTCTTATCTAACAAATTAAATGTTGTCCATTTGAAAATGTTGACATCATAAAAAATAAAATAAAAATTATCAATGCCCATTTTCTCCATTTTATCTCTTAATTTTCCATTTCTTTTAGTTGTGTAAGGGTCAGTTGTTGGCACCTAGAAGTGAAAGACAAGTTAACAATGTTGACTGAGTGACCCCTTTGTATGTCCCCATTAAGATTGGGTTTCAATTTTCTTCGAATTTGCCCATTTTTAATTTGACCCCTTTAACTGCAAATTCCACTCATGTGAAAAATGTAAGTGGCATGGAGATGATAATGTGGAGCAAAAAATATTCAATAACATGATAGTCATTTTAATACCCAAAAATAATAGCACTGAAATTATAAACTATTGACATTGGTAATATTGATTGACTACTCCTTATCTTCTAATATATATTCAAAATATGTTGCCTTATTGCCTTGCATACCACACCCCTTTTCTTCTTCTAACGATTGATAAAAATAGGATGTGGTTATAGAAAAGAAGAGTTTAACATTATTTCTCCCAACCACTTCTCCTGACCTATGACTTCTCCCTCTAACCCTTCTTGATTGACCTTGTTCCTTTGTCTTTGTTTCATTCTGCAAAGATTGATTTTTCGACGTATCCCCTTCGGCGTTTCCATCGTATACTTCATGTACGATTGCTAGTTTTATTATCATTGTATACAATTAAATGTTCTATTTTCATTACTTTTTAAAGTTGTTTTTAAATGGTGTTGTGTAATGGTATTCGGGGTGGTCATTGGGGTTGTAATTAATGGGGACAAATATTTATTAGTCATCTTAAATTATATGTTGATTTCATCATCACAAAGTAATTTCAATCTTGAATTTGATATCCATTTGACTATCAAATTACCTTAAAGTCGACATCTTGCATTTACTAGTCACTTAGATTTTTTCTTTCTTTCTTTTAAAAGGCAATTAAAATATCCCCTTTTTATTAATATCTTAGTATTATAGAAAATAATAATTCATTAAACTTGAAAATAAACTTGGAATATATATTTATAGTTGTAACTCTATTAAAATATGGACAAGTGTAAAAAGATAAGAGAAAAAGATCATGTGTCAATATATTTGAAATTTGTCAAAGAAATAATTTCAATAATTTAGGTTGATTGGAAATTAAAACTTTTACCCTTTACTTAATATCATATTTTTATATCTAAGTATACAAAAGATCAGAGAAAAAGATAACATGTCAATATATTTTAAATTTATTAGAGAAATAAATTTAGTGATTTCATTTGATTGGAAACCAAAACTTTTACCCTTTCACTAACATCATATTTATTTATATCTTCATATTATTAATAAGGTCGGTTATATATATATATATATATATATATATATATATATATATAAGGATGTGGTTAACATTGATGATCATATTATGTACTCTATTTGGGGAAAACATCTATGACATCTTATAATGTATTGTAATCGTATAAAAATATTGATAACCTCTTAACAAATGATTAATTCACTCATTTGACACCTATGTCTCTCAAGCATCACTTGATATGTACAATACATATCATTTTTCGTGAACACATTTTTAACTTGTTAAAGGAATAAATTCAACAACTTTATCTTATTGGAAATTATTTATGTTAACACTTGGGTTGGATAACATAACCTTTTACCCTTTCATATCCTATTTCATTTTCTTCACATTATTAGTAGAGTTGTCTTGTGGGGTAACAATAGCTTAAATAGGGTGTATATATATGAGGTAGTGATTAATAGTTGATCAACGTATTACATATTATATTCTTATTGCTAGATAGTCTAAGAAATTTACCGGAGAAAACATATATGAAGTCTTACAATATGAAAAAATCACCAAAAAGAGAATCACATCTTCACAAATAATGAATTCATTTATTAAAAACATATTTCTCAATCATCACTTGTATTGCATTATAGATATGAATCTCTTATATACATAACATTTTACCTTTTCATGTCATATTTCTCTATGTCTTCATATTATAAAAAGGGTCAACCTATGTGATAACCATAGCCTAAATAGGGTATATATCTAGGAGGCATTGTTAGTAGTGGCCATCATTGTGTATTTTATTCTAATTGTAAGGTTGTTAAGAAACTATTTGGAGAAAACATCTATGAAATCTTCCAATTTAATACAATCTCCTAATTTTGAGAATGATGATTTCACTCATTGGAAACCTTATATGTCTCATCTTAGAAAGTTACCTTTAGTAATTTAAGTAATTATTTGCATGTATGTTAGTTTCAATTTACTTATACTTGTTATACTACTATTATTTAGTTGCATATTTCTATTTAACTCGTTTGTATTATCGGATGTGTTTTTGGTTGGTTGTGAGTTTGTTACACAAGCATAATCGCTTTGTTACTTTATTATGGTCGCAATACCTATAAGTATTGAAACGTGTTTTTTTGTTTTTTAACCTATGATTTTGCATCAATAAATATTCTTAGGCATCACCTTGGTTCTCTATTTTCATTTGGTATCAAATCAAGTTGAGCCTCTAAATCTATGAGGGATTTGCTAAAAAAAATTAGGGAGGTTTAGGAAGGTTTAGGTAAATATTCTACGAGAGAGACAAAGAAGAGAGAGTAGCTCAAAGTGAGCCACCCTCACCATCATGCATTGTCTCATCCCAACCCCTATCCACATCCCCTACACTGTTGCATAAGGTTGCATAAATCAAGTTTGTTATTCATAATTTACAAATCTTACTCAATCGCAGGCTTCAAAAAAAACCATCAAAAGAAAAGAAAATAAATTAGGGGATTCTTCTCTAAATTAAGAGACTCTTATTGTTGGTGACTATATTTGACAATATCCATAAGTCTAGAGGCCCTACTATCGTAAATATTTTTAATTTGGGCAATCTCAAGTTCCCCTATTCCATTCATGGAAAAGAAAGGTCTAATTGAGGCGAGTTCTATGTAAAGTTCTAGTTGGGCATACAAATTGTTTTGCAATTGGTTGGCTGATAGCCATATAAATAGAATTTAAAGCACTCAAAAGGTATAATTAATGCCAAAATTGACTAGGACAAGATATGGGAAGGTTCTCAGAAGGCGATGAACTAACCAAAGTGAATGACAACAAAACAACATGACCGACCATATGCAAACCCTAAGATAGCCAAACTTTTTCACCATAGTCATTACTTGACTCTCTTATAAATATTATATAATAAAAATAATATATATACAAATTAAGGTTGGGATGATCCGTAGATTGAAATACAATGCATAATAATGTTAAAGGCATTGTGTAAGAGAGATGAACATAACCAATACTGAAAATAAAATTAAATATCAATGGTCAGTAATTGCATTTTGCACATTGGTCACCAATCAATATATTATCAACTATTGGTTGATGACACATAACACAAAGGGCTCTATTATAGTTAACTACATGGGAAAGTGAGAAGTTGCACAAGGATCAAGGATGGTGATGGCAATTCAAATGGTTCATTCAAGTGTTTCCAATTGAAAATGGGTTATTACAAGCCAACAAATCATTCCAAGTTTAGAATAAAGTGTAGGCACGAAAGGCGTATATTTTGTCATTTGGACCCTTTGTAAATAAAGAAGAAAGAGTGAGGGATTTTATAAGCATACATATTTTGACCTCATGTCCAATTATTGCCTATACTTGTGGAAAGTAAAGCAGATCACCAATTTATAGGACTCAAATTTGTGGACAAATCAGCCTCCAATTTAATTAGTTTTCTCCATCCATGATGATGATTCTGATTCTCGATGACAATTCAATAGTGAAGGATGGAGAGGAGGAGGAGGTAATTTAGGTTCTTGACTATTATTATTTGGAGGAGGTAATTCACATTCATGTTTAGAAGTAGTTGAAGGATATAGTCCATGTTCTTATCCAAAAACAAAGTGAGAGGAGGCAATTCATGTTCATAGTCTTTGTATTTGAATGAAGATGACATGGGGAAATTCAACATGTGTGAGAGTGATTTGTGGATGACAATATTTCCTGATGTGGAGTGGGAGGACTTGTAATCATAAAAAGTAAGTTTACAAAAAAATAAAAAATTGACCACTTTTGACCAAGATTTTGATAGACTTATATTTTCATCCAAACTAACACGAACTTGTCGATCTATTTCTTATTAGAAGTATCCCTTATTTTCATGTACATAAAACCTCTATGATATATATATGCTCCCATCCTATTTTACATCTTGTAATCATAATCCTAATTAATGAAGGGAGGAATCAAAGAGAGAGAGTGGGAGGCCTCTTGAATTTTAAGGAATTATTTAGTGCATTATTCTTTCTCTTAAGATGGAAAAATGTTAGGATGGTATGTAAGATCCATCCAATGATATGTACTCTTTATTTCTACCTCTTCCCGGCACACTGTTTTAGATTAACTCCAATTCTAACATGTAAAGTTCTAACATAAGCTCTATGATTTGATTATCTACCTTGTATTATTGTAATCCAAGACCTAAAATACCCTATCACCGTGGCTCGCCATTACCTCCCAACTCACCTTGAAATATTAGACCACATCTATATTGGGAAAGGCCATGCCCTTCCCCTTCCCTTTTAAAACAACCTTATCATCACACAAACTATGAAATGGAATGTTACTTGGTGTGACACACTTCATTCCAAAACCAATCTTGTAGTCCCACATAGGAAAAAATATTTCAAGTGTAAGAGGCTCGGTCATCTCGCACATATTTTAAGTGGAAGGAAAATAGTTTATCATTTCAAATCACATGGTCATCTCGCCACATTTCAAATTAAGCCTCAACTTTCATATTATTCATAACATCAATATGCAATGTGATTTTCAGTGTCAAGTGACATGTTTCCCTAGAGGATGTTGCAAATGGGGCTTCTAATGGAAATGTTGCTCGTTGTTTCCTGAAAAGGTTGTCACTCTCGCTATCATCTTTTTAAACTTTTTTGGGAAGAATTTTAATTTTTGTTTAAATATTTATGTAAGTTCTCGTGGGCGATGAAAATTTGTATGTAATTTTTCCCTAAATATTTGATCAACACAAATTTAATTTTGTAAATATTACTCTATGATTTTTGCTTTGGAAACATCAAGTGCAAGTTTTTATTGGTTATGGGTAAGGAGTTAATGCCCTATGTTAAGATATATCTGACATATAGTTTATTAATAATAGATAAAGTTATTGAATTTGTTGCAACCCTTACAAATTAAATGTACAACATGTGTCAACATTAATTCTTAATTTACAATGTTTTTCTGCTCCTAAGTTTTTAAATTTTAATTGTGTTCAAAGATTTTTGTTATTGTTTTAAGCTCTATGTCTATGTTATTAAAACACATCATAATGTAATTGCAATAATTATCAAATTTGGCAAAAGCCATTGATAAGTAAGGATTTTTAGGTATGACAAGATAATTTATTTTGTGGGCATCTCGTTGATAAATTGAGTTAGCGGTGTGGGAATATTATGTTATGACAATGAAAATTCTTGAACTGATGTGCCATTATACTAGAAACGATAAAGCCTAATGCATATTGCTTAGTGACTAGGGTATAGAGTCAAACAATGCTAAAGGCACATACAAGTACGATATAATATATTTAATTCCCAATTCAAGGTAATGCCATAGTCATAAAAAATATATATATATATATATATGTTTTTTGTTTCATGGGCCCCACCACCATATGAAACATGTGGTCAATTATGCTAAGAAGTTTTACATAGAGAGGTTCCTTTCCAATGATCAATATCGGGATACGGGGGCATACGGTGGGAGGGTGGTGGCGGTGGATGTGCAAGAGGTGATGGAGATGGGAAATAATTTGATGTTCAATTATTGCATCATACATGAGCGAAGATAGTATGGTGGCGAGAGTGGACTAGTCCATCATAGTGGGGGTGAACTACGATTTGGACTAGGTCTTTCATTTATATTAGATTTCCCATTTACAACATCTCATGGATCTGTCTAAGGTCCTTCAACTATCTTGTGAGGTGACATATCCATTTCATGATGTTCCCCTCATAAGATTTTCACTCAATGGTATCCCCTATTTTTCTTGGGGCAATGAATGTGTACACATGTTATTCCTTTTGAGTCTTTGCATAAATGTTTCCACCTATCTTTTATTAATAATATGTGAAGTTATCGAATTTTTTGCAACCCCTACAATATGTGTCAATTTGTTCTTAATATACCATGTTTCTCTATTTTGAGGTTTTTTCTCAATGAAGTGGCCCAACACAAGTCTTTTGCTTTTAATTTTTGCACAATATACAAACCGTAGAGCGTGATTTCAATGTGTAAGCTAGGAAAAATACACTACTAACAAGGAAGTAAAATACCAATGATCATACCTCCTCCTTCGCATTCTCAGAAAGCAAACCACGAGATGGGCTAGAAACTGATTGAGTCCCGATTGTGTGACATGTAGGTGCTTTTCTTCGAGACGAAGCAAGGCCTTTTGCAACAATGATCAACTTACTTTGCACCAAATGGGTAAAAGGATTATGGATTTAGGGTGCTTTAGAATGAGGCTATTTGGGCATTAGGACGAGGCAGAAGGATGTTCTTTGCTCAAAGGATGCAAGAACTTAGACATGGCATTCAAGCTTATTCTCCGTGTCCTTAGAGGGGAGGGGTAAGGTTGTATTTATAGCCTGGGGGAGTGATTAACTTAGATTAATTTAAGTAATCATGGTTTGAAAATGTGGGCAAGATTAGGTGAGTGGGGACCATGAAGAATGGGTGAGGATTTGATTTTGGATTTTTAATTCATAAGTGGAGGATTTTAGGTGAGTGGGGACCACGAAGAGTGGGTGAGGATTTGAATTTGAATTTTTAATTCAATAGTAGAAAAACATGGAGAATAATGATATGTGGTGAGAATTGGGTTTTTTTTTGGGATTTTGAAATGGATAATTAATCAAAGTATATTTGATTAATTCAAGTGTATTTTTTTGGGAAATGAGGAAGGGGAATTAATTGATTTTGGACAGATGTGAAATTAGGGTGTACACACAATGACTAGGAGAACCTCGTGTATTGAACATATTTAATTCTTTCATAACACTAAATCGTGCATTTGGAATGTTCCCAAAATTGTTCATAGAAAATGGATTAGTGGATCACCACAAGAAGGGAATATTAAAGTCATTCATTATTCATGTAGTGAGGTGCAACGCTAAAAATATAAGGCACCACCAAAGTGGTTGATGGAATGTTTTGTGTTCTCATGAGCACCACCACTATGGTCAACATGTGTCATTTCCACTTCACACTTCTCCACCTCATAAGAGTGTATCTCAAAGGTTAATTAGTGTTACTTTTATTGATTATGTTTTGTGAGTTAATTCCCTTCTCGGTTCCAATGTGTATTTGAAGTATATTTTACTATATTAATAATATTTAAACTTGTTGAATTTGATGTGACCCTTAAAATATGTGTTGGAATTTATTCTTAGTATGTCATTTTTTTGTTGTGTTTACCATTTATTTTTATGATTTCAAATCTTATGTTATTAAAACGCATAATATTTCATTGCAATGATCCCTAAAGTTACAAATCCATTTAAAAGTAGGTCTTATCAAGTTAGCGAGGTTGATATTACATAAAACAATTGTTGACATTGGGAGTGTTGAATAAGAAGGTATTACTTTTAGAGATATCTCTAGAGTTCTTTTCCTCAACTATCTTCCAATCACACCCCCTTTATCCCTTGAATGATAAGATAAAATGACATGTCATCCATATGTGATCCAAAATTGGATTTGAGATATGCCCAATTCATGTAATTTGTATTGTAAATAATTTTAAAATATATTTATTGTAGAATCACAATATAACCTATATTTTTAATGACATATTTGGATTCCTTTCTAAAAAATACACACTTCCAAAAATTGACACCTAATTTCGAGTTCATGCAAAAGTTATGGCCTCCAAAAGATTGAGGACATTTTGGTTGTAGAGTGATTACACAACTATTGTAGTAGTTTTACAACCTTTAGTAGTGGTTTTTCAACTGCTACAATAGTTTAGTAACTACCACAATGGTATCGTAACCTCCAATCTGCATAAGGCAACAATTTCATCAAGCAACAAAATAATACTCTTGGAACATAATAGATGAGAATGATTTGACTTCCAAAACAATTTCTTGGCAATTTCTCATAGTAAGGATAATATTTGTAGGTCTAGTAGGTGTCATTTATCATGAAAGAATGTAAGAGCGGTCATGGAATTGGATTCCCTTTTCTATTGATAAGCAAGTTGAGATCTTTGTCCATATATAGCCAATAATTTCCCAACATTGAGAGCTTGTTTCTTGAGGCTATCAGAGAGTAGTGTCTGGAAGGTGTTAAGCATGTTTTGTGTAAGATTTGGAGAGAGGGATTACAAGTTCAACTCCATGAAGGCCATTAATAGGAATAGTTTTCATGTTTATGAATTACATAGTTAATAGGGAGTCTAATTTCCTCACCCACCAAGGTTTTTTTCTTGGGTTTCTCTAGGATAAAAAATGGTGTTCAATTGTGTTTTTCCTTCATTGCTTCCCATTGTGTATGTTTTATTTATGTTGCACACTCATTTTAGCACTCCATAAATTTGTTTTGCATGCAAAAGAGTTATTTTTAGTCTCAAAATCGTTGGGGTCCGTGTTTGGTGAAGTTTTGTGTGGAATATACACCTAGCTTATGAATCATATTGGTATCACAAAAGGATTTCATTTTTTTTTCGTAAAATGCTTTCTAATACTTTGTGCAAGTTTTTTTAGTTTTTATTCCATTGTAATGTGTGGTTTTATGTGACTTGTGTTGAAATGGTATGCTTGAACAACAAGTGCTTGTGGGAAAGGTGACTTGGTTCCTTGCAAGAAGATATCTCCACCAAGAAGTGGAAGAAAGAAGGATAAGAATGACCCATTTTTTTGACGAGGAGAACCATACAATTGAAGAATGATTCCAAAAGTTGGAGAGAATGTTGTAAGTTTTTCTCTTTTAATGAAGAAGTTGGAGAGGTTGGGGTCCATCATGGAGAAGCTTGGTGTTTCAATGGAGGAACTAAAATTAAATGCTCCCAAACATGAGAGGATTGAAGAACCACCCCATGCCAACCAAGCTCCACCTCCATTCAAGGTTGAGGAAAAGATTGAAATTCATCCATATGATGGAGAGGTGAATGCGGAGAGGCTAGACCATTGGCTAGCTTAGCTTGAGGTATACTTTGGTTTACATCAAATTAATGAATGTCAGCAAATCTCATTTGCAAGGTTGAAGTTATCTAAACATGCATTATCTTGGTTTGAGAGTTATGTTCATTATTTGGTTATGAAGAAGCTACCACCACTTCAATAGTGGGATGAATTCAAAGTTTTCATTGAGAAAAATTATATCATATTTGCTATGGAGAGGAGAGATCTATTGTTTGGAAATATATTAGTCAAGAACAAGGACAAAGTGTGTAGGATTATACTAGTGTGTTTTAGAAGATGGAAGTACAAATGGGTCAAGATACCTTTGATCATGACATCTTAATGAAGTATTTCGGGGGATTACATAGTCACTTAAGGAGGTTGATGTTTCTAGCTAAGCCCAAGGATCTTGATGAGGCTTTTTCTCAATCTCATTATATCAAGATGGATGAAGACAAGGGTTCATCTCCTCTTTAAATGATGATAAGGAAGGTGAGTTGAATGTTACTTATATTTATAACAAAGAATGTGTAAAGCATTGTGGGCATTGTGATGTGAATGATCATATAAAGGAGACTTGTTAGAAGTTGCATCCTAAATGCATCCTTTTAGGAACAAGAGGAAGAAGAAATTTATGGCCTTGGTTATATAAAATAGGATGGGTACAACCAAGAAAGAGAAGAGAGAAAGTACTTAAATTCTCTTTAAAGAAAGGTATGTTTGGGCAATTCCAATGAAAAGGTTACTCCACAAAAAGGTGGTAATTATAAGATTTTCCATATCAAAGTTCAAATTAAGAAGATAAAGGTAGATGTTATTTTTGATTCATGTTATCAAGAAAATTTAATTAGTAGAGAGATGGTAGATAAACTTGGGTTAGAAGTGGGAAATCATCCTAATCCTTATACATTAGGTTGGGTGAAACAAGAAGCGAGAGATTAAGGTTTTAAAGCAACATAATGTCAAGTTTACTATAAATGGAACTTTCATTGAGAATGTTTTTGTGGGTGTAGTACCTATACATTTTTGTGCCATATTATTTCATGGCCCCTACATGTATGAGCATGATGCAATCTTCATACGAGAGGAAAATCAATAGTGGCTAGTCAACAATGGTAAGAGCTACATTATCTATTCCTATGAAGGGAAATCTCATATCTCCTTGGTGATTAACTAAAATGTGGATTTTATGAGTTGATATAAATAAGTACATCAATAAATGAGAGCTAAACTATAAGGAAAATGACCCAAACAACTAAATAAATGAAAATGTGAAACCCTAATTAACATGTAGCCTTGGAAATAACTCACCGATTCGATGAGCTTGCTAGACGTGTCGCGAGATGAATAGAGAAATATGAAGAGGAAATGATTGTGCCAAAGTTTTGAGAAGTGAATATTTGAGCAATCTGGATGGATTAGGGGCGCTTGGGAAAGAATCGGGGCACACATGCAGTGCCCTAGTTTGAGTTCTGGGTGCCCTGGTCTACGGAAATAGCCTAAAACCCTCCTCTTAGGTGTCGTTGGATATTCATCTATGTTCTCTCTTTATCACACCAACTTCATTGAATTACGTCATATGTCTCTACAATACTTGCAATAAGGAATCACATGCAAAACCTCCAAAATAAGCATCAAACCCTATACAAAGAAATATGCAAATGAAGGGATCAGACTGTGCTTAGCAGCCATAATGGTGGACTTACTAACTAAGCACTACACTACATCTCATACCCGATGTAGTTATATGTGAGTGTGTGTGTGTGTGTGTGTGTGTGTGATCATGCCCTAGGTGCTCTTGTGTCAGTCACACTTTGTGAAGTAGTGAGCTATAACTACATGTAGAAAATGTAATAGAATGGTGGATGGAATAGAATAAACTTCCCTCCTATGATGTGTGATGCAGATGAACCAACATTTGTCCCTTATGATGGAGCTAGATGGATGCAAATGAGCTCTAGATGGATGTAACCTTAGATGATGATAGTAGTGCCTAGTGCTTGGTCCCTCATTATGGTCTCATAACTTTGTATTTATATGGTTCTCTTGTTCTAATTTCATAATTAACCCGAAGAGGTTGACCACCAAAAATATAGAATGCTCAAACAACTAGAAAGTGCCCAAAAGATGGAGATAAAGTGGAAAAAGGATCAAGGTGCCCCAACTGAGACCAAGGCACCTATGGGTGCCCCAAGATCTAGCTCAAGCACCTCAATCAAGGCTAAAATGATGCAAAACAACAAAAACAGATTGGGCATGTATGAGCGGGAGGTTGGAAGTGACAATAGAAAGCAAAGTAAAATGGCCAAAAGACGAGGGTTAATTAATACTTTCTTCACTCAAAAACCATATGAATAGTAGTATGAAACCAAGACTAAATAATACCCAAAGTGTGTGATTTAGTGTCTACATTTTCCCCCACTTTATGTTAATAAGTGGAACTCTCTGATAACATAAATTAGATAGAGATGCGTACTGATGTCAATGTAGAGTGATGTAGAAATTATGTCAAAGGACTAGACAAAATGTGGAATGACAAAAGGATGATGGAGTGTGGAAACTAAATATGCAAAAGAGCAAAAAGTGATGAGAGTGAACCTAGGGAAAAAACATGTGTGTAGTTACCGATGTGTGTGATGTACCTGCATGTTAGTATGGTGTGTTCTACAATAAAATGTTGTTATTGAGATTGTTTTTGTTGTTTTTGAATGCTTGCTTCTCATATGGTCAGACCTGCAAGGAGAATACGATCAAGTATTTAAATACGCATGTATATAGTAAATGTAAAGACTAAAATGAAAGTATGAAAATGTAAAAGGAACATGTGCACCTGATTTGTAATGAGAGAAAGGGTGTAAATAAGATATCATGTCCTAAGTTTTTTGGGTGATCCGACGCCATAAGACGAAGAAGTGGTATGAGGAATTTCGTTGTATCCTCCAACCTGTAACTATTTCCCTGAATATGTGTGAAAAGGTCTTTGCACTACCTAGTTTTTAGGTGATCTAATGCCATTGGCTGAAGTAGTGTAGAGAGGAAATTTGTTGTATCCTCTAACCTATAACTACTCCCTAGAATGTTATGGACAACCATGTTCCGTAAAATTTGTTGTGTACAGGGTTCGTAGGACTGGTCTAAACCCGTTCTCATCAGATAACCCAAAATTCCATGGGTAAAAATGAACTAAGATGAATCATTGTAGAAACATTGTGTAGAATTTAAAACCCCAAATGATGCCCCCTCTTTGGGGCACATGTGACGTCACTGATAGGAAAATGCAGCCCCAAAATGGGACCAACCGCATGAAATTTGCAGCTCTTCCCCTAGGGGGGAGGGAATGCACTTGGTAGAAACCAAGGTGCACACAAACAAGAAGGCTAGCCAAAAACAAGTGTTAGTACGAACAAGCATGCATGTAGAAAGTCAATGTGTAAGCTACCAAGAAATATAGTAATGTAAACACACAAGAAGATAAAGTAGACCACCAAAGTGGGTTGCAAACATGGGACACCACTCATGATGTCGCAAGACACACAAGGCCATAATGGCCACATACAACAAACAAGTGTGCACACCAAAATAGGGCAAATCTCACATACAAGAGAAAACAATGACAAGTAATAGTAAACAAACATACAGATAGTCATGGAAGAAAATAATCCTGAAAAACAAATGTTGCACATGAAGCACCCATTAGCATGTTAGAAAGATAACTAATATGTCAAAAGCATGTATAACCAAGTAATGAAAAGTGTTAAGTACAAAATGAAACAATAGCACATATAAGAGACAAATGTGGATGCCCTCAACGACCAATGTAGGATGGGTAGAAGGTGAGAATCCATGTTGCATGTAAGAGACATGTATTTATGATCACAAATAGAAAAATATGTGAGCGCGCATGTGTGTATGGTATAGATAAATGACATACAAAAGATATAACTAGCATGTGTAATAAGACGACCATATACAAGAAAATGTATGCAAGAGTAAAATCAACCAAGATATGCAACATGTTGTGGATGGATGGAAATGGAATGCAAGATGGAGGAAAAATCCGTGTGCCTCCCAAGTGAATGGAGTTATATGCAGTGAGGTTCATTTGGTTTTCCCCCTTAGCAGTCAAGAATGAACTATAAACGAGAGTGTGTCATCGGGAAATGGTCGAAGTGTGTGTTGCGTCTAATGTGCTCTGATGAGTATGTATGTGTGATTATGATATGTGACCTAGAGATGATGTGTGTGTGACCCTTATATCCGAAGCGTATATCATGACAATATGAGCATAAGAGTGATGATGTATCTTAAAGCGTATATCACTACAAGATGAATAGAGGGAGTGGTGATGTAGCCTAAAGCGTATACCACCACAAGATGATGGGATAGGTGACCATTTAGCCTATAACATATGTCACTAACCTAGAAATGTCACATGAAGAAAGGTCAAATGATGAACGTGTGATGAAGATAAGGTCCATTTGATTTGTAAACCCTCAACAGTCAAGTATGGACTAAGGAACTAAAGTGTGTAATAGGGTAATAAGGGAAGCGCATAGAATACGATGTAGTATGTATGATGATAATAGATGACCAAATGATGTGTATATTGTACAAGGTATGCAATGAAAAAAATGTATGTAGACTTAAAATTTTAAGATGTGCACGATGTAATATGATTTTTATGTAATGCTAGACTCATAGATGAAAAACACATATATGATGAAGACTAGTATGATGTATGATGTGTTGATGTGAAAATGTCGAGATGCAAAGGATATAAACTAAATGTAGGATGTAGGATGTGAGATGTATAACTTGAGATGTGTGAAGATTCACGATGTGTGAGACATATTGTGCAAACACGGTGTGTGGGGTTCATGTGTAGTATTCCTTCAATAGTCAAGTGTGAACGAAATAACAAGAGTGTGTCATCGGGTAATGATGACACTAAAATGTGGGATGAGTATGCCTATGTAAGGAGATTGATGTAAGTCAATGCAGAGATGAGAGATGCACCTATAATAATATAATGGGGGAGATGTGTGAGATGTTATGCCCCCAAGTTTGCATGAATGAATCAATTATCCAATGACCGTGAAGGACGAGGGTCCTTCCTCCGATGCATGTGGTGATAAAAGTGTATGACCATGCTCTAATAGTGGTGGTATAGTAGACAAACGTTGTGCTAGTGAATGAAGTATATACACATGTGATGGATGAATGCATGATGAATGTCATGGCATAACAAAAAAATTCCGTGATGGAGGTATATGTGATGTGGAGTGCGAAGGTGATGGACACCCACGTGGAATAAACCGAGGTGGTTATCAACGTCGAGATGCAATAATTGTCCTAGGAATGGACCTATACTTATGTGTAGGACTAGCCAAGTGGTGAGGTCGTGTAGACAATGTGCAAGTAGGTGAACTAGCAGTATATTACACTTTGAGTAGCATAGAATGTGATGTGTTAGATGAAGTAGGTGGGTGCTAACTAATCTGTGAGGATATGTCGACCATAGAGCAGAGGGAGGTACACCATCAATAGAGATAGCTTAATTATTTTGAATGAATTTAAGTCGTAAATGATTCATAGAAATGATAGATTAGGACCTACGAATCCAATTAAAACTAAGAAGCATGTCACACCATCAACTGTGTTTCCAACCAGAAAGGCATAAGCATAGTAAGAGGACCAACCGTAACGTGTAGCTTGACAACACTAAAGGGTTTATTCATAGGGTATGTAACTTGTGATAGTGGGTAACCGATAGCCTTAACAAGTGGAATAGAGTATGCAGATGGATCAAACATAGTATTATTGATGGAAATAGAGCCAATAGATGCATTGATATGTAAATAATTAGATGTGAAAGTGGCCTGATAATCAAGGTTGAGAAAGTGATGATTGGAGGTGAAGCATCAATATGTGCAACTAAGAAGTCGATAACTCTTGATGCGGGAAGGTACTACATGATATACATGATTAACCAATGAGTCGATTACTTTTGTATCATGTTTGGGTAGAGGGTTCTTAAATATTTTGAGCTTATGATTCTCATTGAAATGTGAAGTTTGTGTAGATTCTAAAATTCAATTTAACCATCATCAATAAAACCCTGAATGAACAATCGTAGTTAAAAATAATGACTAGTGAAGTCTCCAACGCATTGATGATAGTCACAATGTGATTTTTCATCGAAGATACACCCTTTTGGTCGAGATGGATCGACTTATAGATGGGAAGGTATTTTAATGAGATTACTATCGACAAATTGTGGTAAAAAATCGCAGAGGGATGCTAAACCTAGAAAAACTACGCCTAAATGGGTGTGATTGTAGCTCCTTATTAGTAGATATTGCGTTGATAATAACCTTTGTATCAAAGGATTTAGTAGTAGAGGGATTTAATGTGGACTTACCTTGAAATCATGTAGATGATGATGTTTTCTCTTGGTACTTAAGATTTCCTATAGCTAAGAGCTTGGTTTCATGAAGTTTAAGAGTATGAAAAAGTTAATCAAACGAAGGAGAGGTCTAAAAAGAACACTCTCCTAGAGAGGTGGCAAGAGACTTTGAATGAATAAATCTTGGATCTTGACATCCATAAGTACATTAGACATCTTAGCTAAGTTGTTTTTATAGCACAAGACATAATCCGACAAGTGTTCGTTATACCCTTGTTTAAGTTGTGCAAGTTGAGCATAAGAGATCTTAGAGCCAATGTTAATAGAGAAGTGAGCAAGAAAAGTATTAGCCAAATGTGTGAAAGAGACTACCGAATGGACAGGTAGGTCATAAAACCAATGCATCGCATAATCTTACAAACTATGAGGAAAAATCTTAGCGAGTATAGTGTGATCATCCACATAGTCAAGACATGCTACATGAAAAGCATGAAGATGCTCTTGTGGGTCACCATGGCCTTTAAAATGGGTAATTTGGGAGAGATGAAGTTAGGTGGTAATGGATAAGTGGATATAGCTGGTGTGAAAGGGGTATGCAACAATGAAGTAGAATCTAAAGATGGTGATCCTCGAGAAGTAGTGAATTGGAGATGGTGAATTTGATTTTGCAAATCCTAATATAAAGATGTTAAATCGGGTTATTCGAGGAAGAGACAAGCTACATATTAGGGGTGTCAAGGTGAGTGTCGAGAGCGGTAGTTGTAATAAGAGAAGCAGAAACATAAGTGGGTGGAGTGGAGATCATGGGAGCCAAATATTGAGCAATCAGAGAGGTTGAAGCTTCACAATTTTTCTTAGCAGTGATTAAAGCATATAAGACATGAGGAAGATGAGTAGGATTTTCACGCAGAGATTTTTGAAAGCTAGTAATGGTGTTGAGTTGATCTTGGTCAACATTGGTGTCTTCATCATAGGATTTCTCACTATCAGATGCTTCTATTTCATAAAGAGGAACACGGTGGGAATGCTCTAAGGGGTTATCAGTTGTATTCATAGATCTAGTGATATCATCCATTGAATTAGAGATGTGATGGGTAAATGGAGGAAGCTCACAATATTGATAAGACCCAAAATGACCACTACGGGTGACGGGCATAAGAAGATGAAAATGGAAGAAGGAATGTAGATTCAAAAGTCGGGTTCAAAAAATGATTAACTAAGATGTGGATTTTATGAGTTAATCTAAATAACTAGAACAATAAATGAGAGCTAAACTAAATAAGTAAAATTACCCAAACAACTAAATAAATAAAAATGTGAAACCCTAATTAATAGGTAGGGTTGGAAATAACTCAGTTGATTTGATGAGCTTGTTGGACTGTGTCACGATATTACTGGAGAAACATGAGGAGGAAATGACTATTTCGAAGTCTTAAGAAGTGTAGATCTAAGAAATCTTTGTGGACTGGGGTGCCTGGGAGAGGATCAGGTGCCTGTGGGTGCCCTAGTCTGATTTTGGGAACCCCGATATGTGGAAATAACCTAAAACCATCCTCGAGGTGTCATTGGATAGTCTCTCATGTTCTCTCTTTGTCGCACCAAATTTGATGAAGCTGTGCTAGATGTCGCTACTATACCTACAAAAAGGAATCACCTGCAAAACCCCAAAACAAGCATCAAACCCTAAAAAAGATGCAAATGAAGGGTTCGGAGATCGTCCTTAGTGGCCACAATGGTAAATTTACTAATCGATTGTTGCACTACATCTTAAACACGATGTAGTTATATGTGAGTGTGAATATGATCATGCCCTAGGTGCTCTTGTGCCACTCACACTTTGTGAAGTAGCGAGCTATAACTATGTGTAGAAAGGATGGAATCGAATAAACTTCCCTCCTATGATGTGTGATGTAGATGAACCATCCTTGTCCCTTGTGATGGATCTAGATGGATGTAAATGAGCTCTAGATGGAAGCAACCTTAGATAATGATAGTAGTGCATAGTGCTTGGTCCCTCATTATGGTTTCATAACTTTGTATTTATATGGTTCTTTTGTTCTAATTTCATAATTAACCTCGAAGAGGCCGACCACAAAAATACAGAATACTCAAATGACTACAAAGTGCCAAAAGTTGGAGATAAAGTGGAAAAGGACTAGGGCACCTCGACCGGGACTAGGTCACTGTGGGTGCCCGAGTACTAGCCTAGGCGCCCTAGTAAAGGCTAAAATGACACAAAATGACAAAAAGCAATTTGACTGGCATGTATGAGCAGGAGGTAGGAAGTGACAATAGAAATAAAATTAAAATGGCCAAAAGATGGGGGTTAATTAATACTTTCTTCACTCAAAAACCATATGAATAACAATATGAAACCGGGACTAAATAATACCCAAAGTCAATGATTGAGTGTCTACACTTGGTAAGTTCAACTCAAGGTGACAAGTTTTTGAATGTGTTGGTGTTAGGGATTTTGAATCTACCTCATCCTAGGGTGTTCCCTCACACGTGGTAAGTCATATCACCTTAGGTGAGGTGATAGGTCTTAAGCGTCATTAAGAGATATGATAGGTTCCATCGAGAGAATATGTCATATGCGTCAGTGTGCACAAGTGCGTCATACATGAGTTACTTTCCATTTATAGAACATAACTAATTTCTCCCTTATGGAGGTATGATGGGTCTTGCATTGGGAGTTACACATCACTCCTATTTTTACCTTCTTTTTGATCTATGAGAATGAGAATACCTTTTTCTTGCATGCACAATTTTATGGTGGTTAAATGTTTGCTTACTACTTGAATCTATGTCACGGTTCCATTCGAGTGTAACTTAACCGATGTGCACACCTTCCTTCTTGATGATCGTACTCACATTCTTTCACATGGTATCTAAACACATTGTTGGTAATCGTGCCACTCATCCGCATTTTTTCCTACTACTCTTGGTTTCATGATTTTACTAGTTTCTTGTGCAAGTTTTTAACCATGTTTGTTTTGTGTTTTATTTTAATTAATTTGGTTTTAACTCATTTTTGGGAGTTTTCTATTTTTTTGTGTTTTATGGTGTTTGTATAGATTGTATTTAGAGGTAAAATAAGAAAATAATGGTTTTTGTGCAGGGTTTCAATAGTTGTGTCAAGTTTGGAGTGTTGAAAAGATTTTTTTGGCCTAACTTAGCCCCAACTCAATGAGCTAGGCACTGAAATGGTTGGATTCTACTCCCTGTAATTGTCTTTCTCCCGTCTCGCTTCAAATCAAGCCTAAATTTTAACTAACCCTAGCGAGCCACATCCTTCTTGAAACTCCTCTCTGGGTCCAACATTTCCCATGTTACAACACTCTTGAGCCTATTTCCATGCTCTGTTACCTGCAAGTCCGTTTCTCTCAAACTCCTATCCTCCCCCATCCCAAGCTCTATGTTAGCTTCTGAGCTCTCCCTATTTGAACTTGGCATCCTGGCTCAACCGGATTGTTTCCCATGTGGCTCATTTCAAGAGCTCCCTTGGGCTCACTTCGTGTTTTGCCTTAGTTGTCCTCGTGTTATGTTTGCTCGTTCATGTTCTGACTTTCACTTTGGCTCAACTTGGCCTGAATGCCAACTCGTGCATTACTTCGACCTTACACCTATTCCCTATGCTACCTAATCACCCTACCGTTGGTTCACTCACCGAGAATTTTCTCTCTACTCGGGCATGTAATGTCCCTACCTTGACGTCCGACTCGCCACACCGAGCCTTCCCGATTTTTCCATTAAGCCATGTTTCTGATGCGTGGAGGTGTTTGGTCGACCCGCTTTGGCCCCAACTTAGAGTTAACTCACCCAACACATGGATTTCCCATGCCACCTCGTAGTCACCACCAACCCTCTGCATGGAGCCCAATTCACCATATTGCTTAGACATTCCATCTCGGTGTGTTCAACTCGAAAACTAGGTCACTCGACACATGGAGATCCTTCGAGTTTGCTTTCTCACCCCGACTCATCGCCAACTTGGACCACATCAACCTACTACGTGGAGATTCCTTCAACTCGCCTCTAGCTAGCTCACTCAACAACTAGCTCAAAACCGACCACCCCTTACCCAACTCACCGAGCTAGGTCGAAAACCCTCTAAAAAAGGTAATTTTTACTTATTTTTAAAATCTAGATTAATTAATTTTAATTAACTCTAGTACTAAAATTAAGAAACCAATAAATTTCAAGGAAAAAACTATCTTTTTGGGGTCATTTTTAGGTTATTGGGATTTTTAAGGCCTTTTTTTGCCTTTGCATTGTTATAATGCTCTTGTTAAATTATTTGCTAGCTAGTAAGCGCATCCACCACAACCTTGTGGTAAGGGAACCCCATATGCGACATGAAATGATTTTTCTCACATGAAGCTTTGTTTTTTCCTCTTTTTCTTTCTTTTTCCCTTTTGTGCTTATTTACGGTATTTTCCTCTACTTTTGAGCTCGAAACTTACTATGGCCTCCACACTTGCATGATTTTTCTCCTAATGCAAAGTGAGTGTCCAACTATTTCACGTCGCATGAGAACACCTTACTTTAACCAATGCAATGTTTATAAAGTGCCACAAACAGGGGTTATCATTGTTTTGGGGTGTTGTAATTGCATGTAGATGCATTCTCGTCTGATTTGACATATTACAACCTTGTGTGTGTTCTTGTAACCTTCTTTTCTTGTATTCTGCATGCACTTTCGGTTGTGTCTAAAGTCCATTTGAGTGTGTTTCTCCTTGTGAATTTTCTACACTTTTCTCTTTTTGCGGATGCACTATGAAGGATGCCCTTTTATACTTATGCTTCATATGACCATTACTACATCACATCCTCGACTCTTATTCTTGGTAGGGATAACTATGCACTATGGCATTCAAGCATGGAATGTTTTATTATTCATGATGACCTTTATCTCTACTTGTATGGACAAGTACATGCCCCCAATGATATTGATCAAATTGACTATTGGATTGACACTTGTAACATTGTTGTTAGTCATCGGTTGATGTACATTTTCAGGCATCTCCAAAATCATGTGGCACACATGGAGTGTCCTCACACTATTTGGATAATACCCTTTAGATATTTTTGTTGTTTCTTTTTCTTCTAATATAATTATTTCCTCACCGCTTCATGTGATGATAGTTCTATTGACACAAATTTTCTTGTTCCTATTCTTAATGATGAGGATTATTCTTTTAGTTCGATGATAAGAGTATTTTTAAGGATACCTCTCCTCCCTCTACCACCCACTTTTCAAAGTATGTTGAACCTCCTCTTTACCCATCAGACATCAAGTAGACATATTCCCAACCTCATAATTTCATTACATTTTCCTCTGTTCCACAACTAGTATGTGAGGCTTCTTCCACTCCTCCTTCTTGTGTTGGTGATACATACTTGTCAAACATTGTTCTTTTGTTTGTCAAGCAACCCTTTTGAGATGAGTATCCTTCGGACCTTAGTTGTCTCTTCATAGTGCCTACTTGTGTTGCAATATAGTGAGTTGATTTTTCCGAGCCTTCACACATTCATACTTAGGAGGTATCCTTCATCTCATTTATTACGAGCTCCCCTTCTAGGATTTCTTCCACTTCCACTATTTCGAGGCCATTATTGATCCACCCTTACTTGTGGATCCTCGTTCTCTACTTGTTGTGGGGGTTGTTGTGCCTCCATTCCACATGGACATTCTTTCGGTTAATGATCCATTTCCGTACTTTGATAGTTCTAGTTCGGTGGCGTTACCTTTAGTTCTTGAGCACATATTTACCAAACCTATGTCACATTTCAGTGGACCAACTTCAGAGTTCTTCGTATTATTGCCTTCGATTTCCTTTGTGGAATGGATGGACATTCAATACACCATCTATGTTCTTCTGAGGAAAAAAACATTGTTTATGCAAATGTACCTTATTTAGTCTACAAGCGAGAAGACCACATCATCGAAAATGTTCTTGGATACTTCATAAGTCGCAGACTTCATATCAAGTTGAAAGATTCTCTACCAAACCCTTCACTGAAGCCAAATATCCTTACTTGTTCTCTAATCTTGGGTGAGGTCCACTATAGCTTCACATATCTTTAATCTTTCTGGTCTCCTTCTTCTTACGGAAAGATTGTAGTTTTTACATGGGACCTTATCGGGCATCTAGTTGTCAAGACCCATTTGATGCATCTTTTTAGGTTGTTTAGGAGATTCTTCTATCTCTTGTAAGTGTATGTTTTTTCTCATTGGGTTTTCCTCCATTACTTGAGATCCTTATCGTACATAGGTACCTCATAAGGTGTAACTATTAGGACCCATTTCTCATGTCTGACTTGTCACGCCTCATCCTAAGTTACAATGAAGGGGGTTGTTGGTATATGATATTTCATCTACCTTATCCTATGTTATTACCTCACATATGGTAAGTCATCTCACCTTAGGTGAGGTCATAGGTATTATGTGTCATTAGGAGCTATGATATATTTTGTCATAGAATTTTTCATATGCATTAGTGTGCATCAGTGCATCATACAGGAGTTACTTTCCATTTTTGGAATGCAACTCCTTTCTCCCTTGTGAAGGTAGGATGGGTCTTGCATTGGGAGTTACACACCACTCCTATTTATACTTGATTTTCTGATCTACGAGAATGAGAAGAATTTTTTCTTGCATTAACAATTTCATGGTGGTTGAATGTTTGCTTACTACTTAGAGCTATGTCGTGGTTATGTTCGAGTGCAACTTGGTTAATTTGTGTGCCTTCTTGGTTGATCATCGTACTCACATTCTCTCACGGAATGCTAGTGGAAAAATGTCTTTTCTCCCCTCAAAAGATAGAAGTATTGATTGGTTTAAGTTTTTGCATGACATGTCTACTTACAAGGGGAAAACATTTCTACTTGGGTGTTTTCTATCTAGTTGCAATCTTCAACCTTCTTTGATGGAAGGAAATTGGCCACATAAGATGGAGCAAAGAGGTGAACGTTGGAGTTCACAAGATGCACCTCCAAGAGAGGAAAAATGTGTGGGAGGAAATTTCCTCACTTAATCAGTTCCTAAATCTTTTAGGGACTTAAAAGTCTCAAATTGGGGAGGTATGATCCAAATTTGGATCTAAGATATGCCCAATTCATGTAATTTACATTGTAAACACTTTTAAAAGACATTTAATGTAACATCACAATAGAACCTATGTTTTGATGACATATTTGGATTCTTCTCTAAAAATACACACTTTAAAAAAACACTTTATTTTGAGTTTGTAGAAAAATTTATGGTACTTGGAAGATTGAGGACCTTTTGGTTGAAGAGTGACGGTTATGCAACCACTACGGTGGCTACGCAACCGCTTCTGATGGTTTTATAACCTTTAGTGGTGGGTTCACAAGCTGTTCAATGGATTTGTAATTTCCACAACATTATTGTAACCATTGATCTGCAAAAGGAGGTAATTTTGTCACGTAACAAATTAAAATGCTTGGAACGTGACAAATGAGAATGATTTGACTTCCAAATTGATTTCTTGGTAGTTTCTCATGGTAGGTGTAATGATCATTCATTAGCACAAGCTAAAAGTGTATTTTTAAAAAAATTAAATCTTATTAGGTAACTTAGAAATAACTATGTATATAATTAAATATGACAACAATACCTCTAAATAATCATAGGTTCAAAACATCATTTTGTTACCATTTTTCCAAATGTCAAACAAGAGTTGATCAATTAATTGCCATTTAAACTTTATACATTGCTTCCCACAATTTTTCGTACAAAATCATGATCAACAATCATTTCATAATACAATGATTAATATTATATTTACTTCATATTATATATCAAATACATGAGACAACAAGCATGTCCCTAGCCAAGTACAACAATATGACCATATGTTTTAGTACAAGTAATATACTATCAACTCATTCTTTCCAGAAGTTCTTGTGTACATGCATATCTCATTTTTGAAATTGTTTAGAGGGACAACATCATTATAGTGCTTTTCCTCTAACCACTAAACCTTTTGGTTCCCCTGCACACCTCTCACAAGTGAGAGGGGCCCGACCCTTCATGAGGAAGGAAGATAGAGACATTCAACTATCAATAAAGAATAGTAATCTAAGAACCATGTGTAATATACCCAAATTCTAAAAATACAACCCATCATAAGATCATGACAACCAATACCATCATATGATTCTTGACTAGTACAAAATAAGGATAAGTGAACTGATAATGCATACAACTAGATACATTACTTTGGCCAAAGTTTTTCAGCTATGATGATGCAAGTTATATCTTATAGTTTGCATAAACAAATAACATTCGACATCCTTCACAACACAACTATCTCGTACACCACTTCCATAATCAACAATCCTCGTCAAGAGGAAATTCATTCCAACATTTAAAGAAATGTTTCAATTTCATAATCAAAGAGGAAAAACAACCATCTATTCTAATTTTAAATCCATGTTTCCAAATGTTATAATCATAAAGAAAAACAACCCCCATGAGTGTGTATGTATGCTCGTGCAGATTCCATAATGTCGTACTAACATGCATTCATAGGCTTATGGTATGATAATCATGTAACTAGTTTAACATTAAGTAAAACAAAACTTCCTTCTACACACGCCATTCTTGATGCACCAAACAACCATCACTTATCTAATATTTTTCCAAAAATCCTTCATATGTTGTTTCATATTTCACTAAAGTTCTAATTCCTTTGATGTGATTTAAGAAGGAGACTTATGTTATCACTCTTGTGACTTCACCACGAGCATGATAATGTAATTCACATTCTAAATATGATTATATAATATTTGGGACATAATAATAACTACATCCTCATGCCCAAGCAACAAAAACCGATAATAATGGATATGAAATGACTTCATTGAAAATGCCATAGTCCACCTATACAAACAAAATATGCAGACCCAAATGGGTTCCCAAATTGACCCAAAGAAAATGTATTCTTTCCATACATGTATAATATCATGTAGACCTATAAATGGGTATGAAAAAATGACTTTAGTTAAAACATTTCACAATCATATGTTTCACAAAAAGTATAGACCCAAATGGATATAAAAATTGACCTCCACAAATATGTTTCACACCTAGATAATGCAAAAAACGTGTAGGCCCAAAAGTGGGTAAAAATTCAGCCACATGAAAATGATTTAACAATGATATATTTTCATAATAAGTAGACCTAGAAATTATTATGAATCAAACTCTTTGCAAAACATTTTCACAAAAGTAAAAAAATATTATTAAATAAATTCCTAGAAATGGGTATAAATCCATATATCCATTTTCAACGCAGAACCTAAAATTGGGTGAAATTTCAACAACGCATTCCATTTTTAACAATAAATTTTACTTTCCAACTTCTTTTCAAAGCAACATAAATAAGAAAAAAAAACCATGCATGTTAAAAATGTTGTCCAAATTTATTCTACCAGTTTCCAACTTGATCTTCCTTCCAAAGTTCCAATCCTCTAGCCTCCAAGTCCAAGCAAAAACCACTATATCCACAATAAACAATAAACAAATGAAATAGTCCCACCTCCAACCGCCCCTCCTTCATTTTTTCATCCAAACCCCAAGTCGATTCCTCTTTCCCCATTTTTATTACCCCAAAACCACACGTATGCCAATAAAGTCCACATTACTAATAATTAAAATCAAAACAAATTCTCATTAACTCTCCACTTCCCGTAGTCACAAAATCATGCACTTTAGACATTATTTATCCCGGTCTCATACTACTATTTAGAAGGTTCTTGAGTGAAGAAAGTACTAATTAACCCCATCTTTTGGCCATCTTGTTTTATTTTATTTCATCATTACCAAACTTTTACATCCACATGCCCAACCAGCTTCTGTCATCTCTCGTTATTTTAGCCTTGGTGGGGCACCTAGATTAGTAATGGGGCACCCATGGGTGCCCGGTCCCTTTTCACTTTTCTCCCGCCACTTTTTGGGCTCTTTCTAGTCATTTTAAATCTTTATCTTTTTGGTGGTTAGCCATTTCGGGTTAATTACAAAATTACATCAAGAGAACCCTATAAATATAAAGTTATGAGACCATAATGAGGGACCAAGCACTATCACTACTATCATCCACTTAGAGTTGCATCCATCTATTGCATTGGGAGATCACTTCCATCCACATGGCTCCATCACAAGGATAAGGCTTGAGTCATCTCGCATCACACATACTATATGGGGAGGATTTATTCTATTCCATACACCATTCTATTACATTTTTCTACACATAGTTAGCTCATACATCACCAAGTGTGACCGACACAAGAAATACCTAGGGCATGCACACCGATGAGGCCATAAATTGGCCATAAATTACCATTATTTTTCCCTTCCAAGTTACATTTGGAAGTGGATTTAAATGTAATCTAGGAACTTATAGTTTGTTTAACATATAATATAGGATATATATCTTGTTCATTATTTAGAAATATTTTGTTATCTATTTTGTTGAATAACCCTATTGATTATTTGGGAAAATGTGCAAAGTCTTGTGTATGCGAGGCCATAAAAGAAAGATAATGCTAGTATTGGGAAAAGTGGAATTGATCATGGATGGTATATCTAAACTCAAATCTGATTTCATATTCAGATTCCTCTTGAAAAATTATACAAGTTCAAAAAAGAATCATCTCAATCAAAGATTGTATGCAAACATTATAGCTATTTTAAGTTAGTTACGGAACTCGTGGGCTTAGTTCCAAATCTCACGAGCTTAGATCCGGAATTAAGCGATTTTGTGAGTTATTGACGGTTGTGAAAGATTAGAGAATCCAATGGAAAATCTGAGAGAGTTTTTATTCACGAAATATTATTAACAAAAACCTCATTCAAATTTTCTATAGGTATTACCAATAAAGAGATATTTGACTTTTAGTGAGCTACAAGATGCGAGGAAAAGTGTATCAGATGAGCACTAAAATTTCTATAAACAGAAACATAAAAGTCAAATGAAAAATATGAGAGAGGTTTTGTTCGTATCAATGTGTTTAATAAAAACCTCATTCAGATTTGCTACAGGTTTTACCAATGAAGAGAGATCTAACTTTTAGTGAGTTACAGTCCGAGGAAAAGTGTATCAAATGAGTGCTAAAAGTTCCATAAACAAAACAAAAAAGTCAAACATAAAATCTGAGAGAGGTTTTTGTTCATAGAAATGTGTTTAACAAAAACCTCATTCATATTTGTAACAGGTTTTACCAATGAAGATAAATCTAACTTTTAGTGAATTGTAGTCGAGGAAAAAGCGTATTAGACAAGTGTCAAAAGTTCCACAGTCAAAAAAAAACAAAGTCAAATGGAAAATTTGAGAAATATATTTGGTCAAAATCATATTTTAAGAAACTCCTCCTTCCAATAATGTAGAGGAATAAAATCATTATGATTCTTGTTACCGAAAAGCAAGGAGAAGATTTGGGAGCAAATCTTCCTAAAATAAGTGAGATAAGACTTTGACTCCAATAATATATCTCTCTCCATATTTTGTGGAGATGGAGATCTTAGTTGTTAGGATTGGAATAAAGATAAGATCAGATTGTATTTCCTAAAATAAGGAGTTGGTTGGATGCATGAATTATAAATGCAACCTTCCACACGAGATATGTAATGCTTTTCTCCCAAGAAATAAACTTATCACATTCTTTCTTTCCAATCTTTTGAAGTAAAGTTATCCTACAAGTTTTGAATTAAGTTTACAAATGTACAACTTCTTCAACTTTTTGATGAGGAACTCTGATATCATGAAAGTGTTTTAATGCCAAGATAGATTATCAATACAAAAGAATAAAAGAACTAAGGAAGGGAAAAGGTAGAATAGCACTTTCAAGAAGTATAGATAGCAAAATAGTTCCTTATAAATGTTGAGCAAGGATAATATATAGAACATAATCATTCATATTAAAACAATCAGATATAATTTCATAGACACAAAGTTCTAGAAATAACATCCATAAGAATACAAAGCTTCTTAATGCAATAGATAATGATTCACAAACTTTCAGACATACAAGAGAGAATAAAATGATGCAGATGAAAATAGGAAGGGAAATCTTCTATATTGATAGCTTTAAGTCCTTTTACACTTTCAAAAATTATCAGAGTTCCAGCCCCTTGGAATGGCGAGGAGAGCTCAATATATAGCTTACAAAGTGGTTACATTTGGTAACCATTTCTTTTAACCAAAATATTAATTAAGGAAATGCACAATACAAAGTCCTTAATTAAATTACAAGGAGATCAACACTAAAAATAGAAGAAGAGAATGAAGAGCCAAGAAGTAGAGACATCCGATTATGGCTAAGGAGGGCCCACTAATTTGAGGATTCGATGCCTAATCTTTTCAATGCTTCTGCTATCTCCATGCCTCTTGGAATTGTTGTGTTGGAAGTAGCATGTGTCCACGTGCCTAGACATTTCTCCATATCTTTATCAAACTCGGTATGCTCTAGATATTCTTTATTAGCCTCGAAAATAGCTGAATGAAGAGAACAAATGTCTTTCATCTTCTCCTTAGTAAATGACTCTTCTTTGAATAGATCACCCTTGACAAAGGTTCTAAACTGAGCCTTGATTTCTTGAAGAGAGAAGGAAACACCTGTAGTTTCATCCTAAAGATGGCAGTGGATATCTTTGAAGGTAGATAAAACACAAGTTTTAAAGGACTCCCCTTTTTTCCACACATTCCTCAATTCTCCCAATGCTTCCTCCAAAACCTTTATCTTCCACTCAATGTAAAGATCCATGTCCTTGACAAGTTATTCTTGGCATCATCAAACACATTGTTGGCCAACAAGATCTTCTCATCGGTTTGGCCCATTAGACGGAGGTCTGCAATACATCCACTCTAGACCTTCAGCTCCTTGTCCATGGCTTTGATTGAGGAAGTGAGTTTCTACTATAAATTGATCACCTTCTCATTGGTTTTGAAGGCTTCCTCAATGAAATTCAAACTTGCTATAGTCATATCATCCACCATGGCCTCAAAAGCCTTCCCATAAGTAGAATACTTATGTATGTCTTTGATGCTTTGAACTCATCTTGACTGAGAACCATGGGAGGTGGAGAGTAGCCAATGGGGCTGGATCCAAAACTTTATCTTTGGCCAACAATGATCTGATAAAATTGGAAAGAACTTGGTTCTGTTCTTCCAACTACTCCATGGTTTGCTTTTCCTTTCTCAACCCATTCAATAACCTTAGTGACAGTTTCCCAAAGGTTATGAACCTCACTCTCAGGTGTAGATTCTCCCAGTGGAATTTTGGAAAGCTCCAAGTCAGAGATCAAAAGATCCTTCTCCTCTTTATCCACCTAGGTCTGGAAACCTCTAGAAACTACTGACCTTGAGCATCAGATACCAACCTTGAAGTAGTCTTTTCTTTCTTTGCTGGAGGAGGAGGGGTAGTACTAACAAGAGAGCTGCCACAACATCAAAATCAGGCCCTGTTAATCGGAAGAAGACTTTTCTTTTCTTGTTGTCAACTAGGGGCTGCACCTAGGAAAAAGGAAGAAGAAGAAATGAAGGAGTCAAGGGGTCCAAGTGCAAGAGAACTCATGGCACTCAGAGTCTAAACTATTGTTTCCTCCAGTGGGGAAGTGCATGGAACCTCAAGAATTTCCTTTGCAGAGGAGTCTGTTAAACTTGGAGGTTCAGTTCTTGATCCTTCCTTCTCCATCTCAACAGTGGTTCCAGGGGTTTCTTCTAGTTCTTCATCTCATCATCCTCATTCTCACTTAGAACAATAATGTTCTCTAGCCCAACAGGAAATTCTGAGTGCTCCAGAAGAGTCTCTTCCTCGATTGGTTCTTGCTTAACCTCTTTGACCTTCTTCTGATACACTTGAGTGGAAGGAGTAGACAATTCAGGCTCTTTCATCGAGGAAGAAGGAGGAGTTTTCTCAAGTACCTCAGTACTAGGCGTATGTACTTCCTTCCTAGGTGTGGAAGTTTCTCTTGAAGAAGATCTACCTTGGCTCCTCCTGAATTCACAAAACTTTTCTCAAAACCAAACCTTAGTTCTGATGATGACAGGGGTAATTATCTCACTCAAATCATCTCTCTCCTTCACATACCAATCCAGGGTTTCTAGAGGAGTGTGCTTGATTGATCTTTCATACTCAAAGGATTACAAATCCATCATCATCCACAAGCCCTTCAGGACACCTAGGTAGAGATTGAGATCTAAGATCTGTTGTAGAGACAATCTACCAAAATGCCTCCTCCTGGCTTCAAAATCATCAACACAATCAGCCCAGTAATCCTCAGTGTCGACGATGATGATGATAAGTTATTCTGAGATTTTGATCAATGAATTTCTTTAGATCAAAGCAAGTCCTGGGCTTGAAAAATGAACAATAAGTAAGAGGAGTAATAGCCCTTTCTATATTTTGGGCATCTAGAGTTGTCTTGCATGTATAATTCCCCAAGGTGATAGGGAAATGAAGACCTATAATCTTCTTATCTCTGCAGGTTCTATGGAGTTTATCCAGCTTGTCTGACACACCTCAACCAAAGCCATTTTATCATTGCAGAACATGGGAAGCTTGAGAGGTGTACTTTCAAAACAAGCCAATCTGATGTATGAGAACTTTCTGAACTGGATGAAGAAAGCCCCATACTTGGCTATCAAGCCATATAGCCTCATCAGAAAATCTTCTGGCAAGTGTCACCCTCCAAGAGTCTCACAATGTACATGGTGAAGGCATCATTTACCCTTCTGAAATTATGATTACTGTCTTGAGGGTAAATTGAGGGCAATATGCATAGATGGGTTCATTCTTCTTGCCTTCAATGAAAGTGAAGCCAAACCACTCGCGAGATGCTGCCAAGGTGTACATGAGGTAGGAGGTCATGTAGAATTTTTTAGTTTGTCTTGAACATTTGACAATTGTTCAGTTAGGTTCCCACAGATAATCTCAGCCCAATTTATGTTTTTCTTACCCTCACAGATGATGCTTATGAAAGGACACATCCAAAAATGGAAGTCATTGGTAGAGGGCATTCCCATAATCCGGGTGAGCAGAGTGATGAAATATCTGATAGTTCCTCATTGAAATCAACCTTGAATAATGCCTTAGAGAGTCGGGACGCTCCCTTCTTAGGGACACTTTAGCCATGACTTAGCTACTCGAGCCTTATATTTCTCATTGTCCTTATCAAATAGAGCTTGAGCTTGAGTGAGAGTGAGAACAATGGAGTCTTCTATCTCAGGAATGCGTAGGGCAGCGGTGATGGATGGTGGCAAAGCATCCAGTTTTGCAATCAATTCTCCATGCACATTAACAACCTCCTTGGTATCCGGATTGAAATGAGCTCCACAGGAAGCACGGTGTCGACACACACACAGAGATGGGAAAACCAGCAGCATATGTGATTCCACTATCATTGATCATTTGGGCCATGGGAGCAGGGTTGTCACATGTTAACCTACCCCAAAAATCATCAAAATCCAAGTGTCAAACTTCACTATCCCCAATATTAGGTACAAAGGTCTCCAGAGGTGACAGATGCTCATGCCCTTGAAACTTGATCTTCATTTTTATAGTGCACAAAGGAACGGCCTTCAAAGAACAGATTCATGATAAAAATGCAAAGGGATACAGAAGATGAACAAATGACTCAATTGCAAGAATGCGGGCAAAGAAAATAACGAGCAAGCAATGTGACAAATGCATAGACAGTGGTCCCTTTAAATAGCCATTCAGGAGAGAGAAGATCATAAATGTGCATTAAATACACCTTGCACACCGACTCAAAAAGGTGAAATGTGGGAAAAGTGGAAAAAATTGGCCCAAATGGTCCATGGGACATTGGGACATGTGGGACGTGAAAAGCCAATTCGGCCGATGCATGATGCGGGAATGCGGGCCAAAAGAGCATGGCAGCAAGTCCAGGACACAAAATGTGAAGGACGTGAAGACCCATTCGATGATGTGGGGTGATGGGGAATCGGGAATAGAAGCCCGGGAAACTTGGGACAAATGGGCCGAAAAAGCATGAAAAAGCTCGATGAGAAAGAACTTGCGGGAAAATCGGCCGAATCGGCGAATAAAAGAGGCCCATGCAAACTTGGGACATCAGACAAAAGAGCCAATTCGGCCAATGATGGGGGAATCGGTGAAATAGGAAGCCCAGAGGAACTTGGGACATGAGGGACAAAAATGTCTGACAGACCCGCAAGTTACTAAAATGACCCCAAACAAATGGAATTTTCACTATCTCTTCAAATTTCCTCTTCACTAAAACATTATCAAGGGTGCCAACTCAAAATTTTCAAATTTTTCAACTTTCAAAAGAGGGGAATTTTGAGGGGACAACAACTGGCTCTTTCTGGGGATGACTTGACTAGATCACAGGAACAAGGCAAGACAAGAATCAAGAAAACTCTAGGGAAGAAGACCAGTGCCTTATCCATTGGGAAAAAAGAGTCAAAGGCAAAACAATACAAAAGGCAACACACAAAAAAAAGGAAAGGAAAAAAAAAACAAAGACAAGGAAAAGCAAACACACACTATACATAATATACAAAGGACTTCCTATTCACCTAGGATTTGAACAATTTCAGTACTGCCCACTATAAGGAAGTGGGAGAGAAGATCCATCCATGTAATCAAGATAGAAAGAATTTTCACCAAAAAAGTGCCTGATTCTGAAAGGACCAAGCCAAAGAGAGTCAAACTTACCATGGCTTCCTCGAGGTTCATGTCTTTTGTCCCATAGAAAAACAATGTCTCCAACTTTGAAATCTCTCTGGATCTAGTTTTCTTGTCAAATAAATATTTCACCTTCTGTTGATGAGCAGAGATCCTATCAAAACCTACAACCTATCTTCATCTAGCTTATGGAGATACATGATCCTCTTATCCAAAGAATCACTGAAACTGGTGTCCTCAATAGCTTTCATCAAATGCAAAGCTGGTAGTTCCACTGTCACTGGTAGTTGGGCTTCCACACCATACACCACTTGAAAAGGGGACATCCCAATTGCTCTTTTGGGTGTAATCCTATCTACCCAGAGAGCATCATAGAGCTTCTTGTGCTAGTTTCTCTGAGATTCATTAACAAGCTTTCTTACAATGGTCACCAAATTTTGTTTGTTGATTCTACCTGTCCATTCCCTTGAGGATAGTAATCTGAAGAATGAGCAGAGGGAAATACCATACCCATAGTAGAAATCCATCATCTCAAAGAAAAAAAAATTTGAAGCATTATCAATCACGATCTTGTTTGGTACTCCAAACCTTATCAAGATGTTTTCTTTGATGAAATTACATACTACCTCTGAAGTAGTACTTTTAACTAGGGATGGCTTCTACCCACTTAGTGAAATAATCTGTGGCAGTCAACACATGAGTATGTCCTACACTTGAAGATGGGTTAAGTGTTCCAATGAAATCCAAACCCCACTATTGAAAGGGTTCTTCAATCACAACTGGCTTAAGTGGCAAAGCAACCAACTTTGGTCTTCCCACAAAGGTTTGACAAGCTTCACATTTGTCGACCCACCTTGATGCATCCTTAAACAAAGTAGGCCAATAGTACCCTACACAAAGAATTTTGTGAGCAGTAATGGTAGATGAGAAATGACCCCACAAGCTTGGTCATGGAAGGCTGAGAACAACTTCTTCTGTTGCACTTTGTCAACACACTTCAAGAATCTTCCATCCACTCCTCGTTTGAACAAAGCATTTTCCCATAACACGTATTGTGCTGACCTTAACTTGATGGCTCTCTTCTCTTTGGTAGTTAAGTGAGATGAACATTCACCATAGGTGAGAAAGTGAGCAATATCAGCATACCATTCATCTATTGAGCTAAGGAATAGAACAATAGGGATATCAACTTCATCCTGAGGTGTTTCATGACTAGCTCCTCAAAGAATGAGTTCACACAGGCCTTTACCCCAAACTAGTTTCATTGGTCTGATGTCAAGATCATACTCCTAACCTTTGCTACCCAATTTCCTCTCTTGGTTCCAAACTCCTGTTGTGTAAGAATAGACTTAATAGTCGTATCGGGCACAAGCACAATAGAGTGAGAGTTAAGAATGTAAAATCAAAACTGCTTAACAACTTTAACTACTGCAAAAGCATGTTTCTCCATCATAGTGTACTTCAACTCATGAGTTTTCAGAATATAACTCATGAATGCAATGGGAGCTCATGATCTTCAGAATCTTTCTGAGTCAACACAATGGCCAAGGTACTCTCTGTGGCATAGCAATAGATAATAAAATCTTTGCTAAAATAGACATGCTAAGATAGGAGTCTTAGCAATGGCTTTCTTAATGCCTTCAAATGCTTCTTTTCCTTCAGAGGACCAACCAAACATCTTCTTTCCCTTCATCATTTGGGAAATGTTCAAAGTCAGCTCTACAAAATCAGGGATGAATCTTCTCAGGAAGTTGATCTTACCAAAGAAAGAGTGCACTCCCTTTTTTCTTGTGGGAAGAGGAATCTGCTGAATGGCTTGAACTCATTCAGGATCAATCTTGATTCCTTCTTTGGAGACAACATGTCCCAATAACTTTCCCTCCATGACACAAAATATAGATTTCTTGGGATTCAGAGAGACTCCATGTTCTCTGCATTTCAAGAGGACCATTTCTAGATGTTGAAAGTGATCTGCTCTAGATTTGGAAAACACAGTTAAATCATCTAGATACACAACAATACATTTTCCTTTCAAACCCCAAAATCCAAATCCATTTCTCTCTGAAAGGTGGCACCAACATTAATGAGACCAAAGGGCATCCTCTTGTAGGAAAAAGTACCCCAAGGAGTGGTAAAGGTAGTCTTGTGCTTGATCTCATAGTATTAACTTCCACTTGGTTATATCCTGAGAAACCATCAAGCATGGACAACATCTCTGCACCCATAACAACTTGCAACACCTGGTCCATCATGGGTAGGGGGTAGTTATCTTTCAAAGAAGCTTGATTCAGATTCCTAAAATCAACACAGATCCAATCTCACCATTTTTCTTCCTAACAGCACAATATTAGCAATCCATGTTGAATGATGAATGGGGAAGATAATCTTGGCCTTCAACAACTTTTGTATCTCTTGAAAATGGTGTCAACAATCTTTGGATTGTACTGCCTTTTCTTCTTCTTGAAAGGCTTAATCCTAGGTTTGAGGGGAATGAAATGTTGCATTTCTTTTGGCTAAAAAAGCTTTCAGATCATCATAAGAATAAGCAAGGACATCAACGTACTCTTCAAAAGATTCACCACCTTCTTCTTCTCCTCATGGGTACAACACTTTCCAATATTCACCATTTTGGGTTCAACAGAGTTCCCAATATTAATCTTTTCATATTCAACGAGACTGTTGAGATCCTTTGGAAGCTTTGGACTTGACATATCTATCATGTTTATCAAACAATTCCTCCAAACTCACCAGTCCTTTAGGGATCTTGTTGCCTTTTAGTTTGATGCATCCCTCTTGATCCATCTCCTCTTTGACACCTTCCTCATTGAAGAGACACTCTCTCGAGGCATATTGCCACTTCCCTCAAAATACAATTGATCAAAGTTATCCTTAAGTTCCAGGAAAGAGAGAAAATGTTGATCA
Source organism: Taxus wallichiana var. yunnanensis (assembly GCA_018340775.1). NCBI lineage: Eukaryota > Viridiplantae > Streptophyta > Pinopsida > Cupressales > Taxaceae > Taxus > Taxus wallichiana. The sequence continues at coordinate 780,456,768 of CM031237.1, forward strand.
TCATTGAAAACTTTCCAGTTGTTTGCATTATCCGTACACTTGGTCTATGGATCATTTCAATGGTGAATTTTTCTTGAGAAAAATCAGGATGAGGTATCAACAAAGATCCTAAAATAGCTAGGGAGTCAGCCCTAGTGTTCTTCTCCCTTGGCACTACTTCGATAGAGAAGGCATCAAAGAATTCAATAGAATCCCAGACCAGATTCCTATAGTGCTTTAACCTTCTATTCTTTACTTGGAAAAGATCTCTGACTTGCTTGACAACCAGTTCCACATCTCCACGAGCCAGAGGTTCTTCACACCTCTTTCTTTTGCTACATTCAGTCCAAGGATGAGAGCTTCATATTCTACTTGTGTTATTTGTATTTTCAAACTACAGCTTGAAAGGAGAAAGGATGAATCTTTCCTTCTGGAGATATCAATACCACACCAGCCCCAGAACCAGCTTGAAGAACAACTTCCATCAAATTCCAAATTCCAAATGCTATTAGGATCATGGGGCACTACTTTAGGATGTTCCACCTCATCCTGAGACATGATCATGTAGTTTCATGCCCAATATCTTCATAAAGTATTTGTGCCTTGATCATCATCTGTCTTTTTTACACAATATATTCAGATTGTTTCTCGGGAAACAACTTCTTCATCTTTCCATTGATTGGTATAAGGGCATGTGACCAATCCATTTGAATTTCTCCTCCCACATCCTTACAAAATTTCTACTCAACAACATACCATATGAAGGAGGAATATCAACTACCAAAATAGTAGCTAAAACCTTCTTCTCTGTAAAGCAAAAAGCAAAAAAAAAGCTACTTGTGCATCCTTAATTCTTCCAACCAAAGGCACCTCCCTACTCTCCATGGAATAACAAGAACCATAAGTGCATGTGTGAGGGTAAGACCCAAAGCATGAGCCACTTTGGCAGGCATGACATTATCCGATGCTCCTGAGTCTATGACACAGTTGTTGAGTTTATGGCCAGCTATGAGGAGGGTTACATAGAATGGTTTGATTTTCACATTTGGTGAGGTGACTGCAGCCACAAGATTTGATTGGGATGTGGAAGAGGGAGTGGGAAAAATACCTTTAGAAGTGTTGGATGAAGTTTTGGAATGGGAATTGACAAAGTGGACCATTTTGGCAAAGGCTTTTGGATGAGTCTGATAAAACTCAACTTCAAAAATCTAGATTTTTGTTTTCTTGAGGTGATCAATGATATCAAAAGATCCAGAGGTGGATGGGCTATCATCACTAGGAATCCTAGGCTTATCAGTTTTGGAACTAGAGAAAAAGAAGTTTTAGAAGTAGGAGTAGAAGAAGAAGAATTAGCAGAACTCACCTTTTGCGTGGATGCAGTGGGAATAGGAGATCCTCTTCTTGCAATCACTAGAATAGTCATGGGATGCTCCTTGGACTTCTTAGTGGGATGCATCACTTTTTCTTTCTTATTTTCTACTCTCCGAGTCATAACAACATATGACTCACTATTCATCTCTAGCCACTACTTCATCATAATCATCTTCCTCATCAACACCCTCAGTGGTGAGGAAATTAACTCGAGACCCATCAAGTTCTTCCAGTTCTTCATCAGCCTCTTCTTCAGTTCTTCAAAATCTTCATTAACTTCTTCATCATCAGGTTCTTCAACTTCACAAGTTGCATTAATAGGGACCTTGATGGGTGGTCCTTCGATTGCCAACCTTGTCTGAGAAGAAGGAAAATGGTTTCTAGGCTGAAAATTTCTCCTTGGAACATCTTGATAAGGAGCATGTTGAGCCAATTGTTTCTTGATGGCAATGAGGTCATTAGCAAGCTTTTGTACTAATTGATCTGCATTAGCTCCAGGAGTAGAGGAAGAGGAAGAAGAAGCTTTAGATTTGGAAGGATCTCTTTTCAATTTACTAGACATGATCAGGTCATCTTCAACACTAATGGCTAATCTCTGATCAACATCCAAAGTTGCAAGATTGGCTCTTCTCAATGCACATAGCTTACTTCAGAAATTGAGCATTTAGGAAGAAACATTTTTGAATTTGATCCACAGGTCGGGTGTCTTGTGGGATCTTGTTAATCAACTTATTGAACTTGGCCACAAATTCTCTCATGGGCTCTTGTGGTTCTTTCTTGATTTGAGAAATCTGGGCTAGCAAAGCATGCACATCTTCAACAGGTTTGAAACGGTTCTCAAATCTAGTTCTCATGGTAGTCCAATTGGTGATGGCCCCAATGGGGAGATGATAAAACCAATCTGCCGCATTGTCCTACAAAGTCTCCACAAAAATCCTCACAGAGACATCCTCATGTTCAACTCCAAGGACTCCACATGCAACTATGAAGGCTGCAATGTGTTCATCAGGATGTACCTTGCCATCACCTCTGAACTTGGGAAAGTTCTTTCTGTTACCCCTGGGTAACTCATGCAAAGGTTGAGGAAGGGAAAGAGGCCCAACTCATTGGCCCCAAGGTAATGGAACTACCATTCTTGGAAAAATTTCTTGAAGTGGAACTGAAACACCAACAAGAACTAAAGCACGAAGATTAGGGCTGAGTTTTTCTTGAGGGACACCACTCCCAAAAGCTCTATCTTCAATAGGTGGTGTGCTTGTAGAAATGAGTCCTTCTATCTCTCCTTGTTGAAGGAAGGGGAAAGCCTTGCTTGCTCCAGGAGTTGAAATTGTGAATCTTCAATTCCAAGAGCCCTTCTTCCATGAGTAAATCTTAGAGTCACCAGATCAGAAATGATCAAGAAATTGTTCTTTTTGAAACTAGAATTCATTAAAATGAATCCCAGTAGAGTCACCAAAAATATTGGTTGTCAAATTAGGACTTTAATGAAAGCAACAAATGGGGACAAAAGTCCCTCCTCTTTAATGGGAGAGGTTCCCTTATTGAAAGCAAATGGACAAAACTATTTACAAATGTACAACTTCTACTTTGATGAGGAACTCTGATATCATGAAAGTGTTTTAATGCCAAGATAGATTATCAATACAAAAGAACAGAAGAACTAAGGGAGGGAAAAGGTAGAATAACACTTTCAGGAAGTATAGATAGAAAAATAGTTCCTTATAAATGTTGAGCAAGGACAATATATAGAACAAAATCATTCATATTAAAACAATCAGATATAATTTCATAGACACAAAGTTCCAGAAATGACATCCATAAGAATACAAAGCTTCTTAATGCAATAGATAATGATTCACAAACTTTCAGACATAGTAAGAGAGAATAAAATGATGTAGATGAAAACAAGAAGGGAAATCTTCTGTATTGATAGCTTTAAGTTCTTTTACACTTTCAAAAATTATCAGAGTTCCAACCCTTTGAATGGTGAGGAGAGCTCAATATATAGCTTACAAAGTGGTTACATTTGGTAACCATTTCTTTTAACCAAAAGATTAATTAAGGAAATGCACAATACAAAGTCCTTAATTAAATTACAAGGAGATCGGCACTAAAAATAGAAGAAGAGAAATGAAGAGCCAAGTAGAGACATCCGATTATGGCTGAGGAGGGCCCACTAATTTGAGGATTCGATGCCTGAATCTTTTCAATGCTTCTGCTATCTCCATGCCTCTTGGAATTGTTGTGTTGGAAGTAGCATGTGTCCACGTGCCTAGACATTTCTCCATATCTTTATCAAACTCGGTATGCTCTAGATATTCTTTATTAGCCTCAAATAATTGAATGAAGAGAACAAATGTCTTTCATCTTCTCCTTAGTAAATGACTCTTCTTTGAACAAATCATCCCTTGACAAAGGTTCTAAACTGAGCCTTGATTTCTTGAAGAGAGAAGGAAACACCTGTAGTTTCATCCTGAAGATGGCAAGTGGATATCTTTGAAGGCAGATAAAACACAAGTTTTAAAGGACTCCCTTTTTGCCACACATTCCTCAATTCTCCCAATGCTTCCTCCAAAACCTTTATCTTCCACTCAATGCTTGAAGATCCATGTCCTTGACAAGTTATTCTTGACATCATCAAACACATTGTTGGCCAACAGATCTTCTCATCGGTTTGGCCCATTAGATGGAGGTCTGTAATACATCCACTCTAGACCTTCAGCTCCTTGTCCATGGCTTTGATTGAGGAAGTGAGTTTCTTTTCTACAAATTGATCACCTTCTCATTGGTTTTGAAGGCTTCCTCAATGAAATTCAAACCTACTATAGTCATATCATCCACCATGGCCTCAACAACCTTCCCATAAGTTGAATACTTATGTATGTCTTTGATGCTTTGAACTCATCTTGACTGAGAACCATGGGAGGTGGGAGAGTAGCCAATGGAGCTGGATCCAAAACTTTATCTTTTGTTAATAATGATCTGATAAAGTTGGAAAGAACTTGGTTCTGTTCTTCCAACTACTCCATGGTTTGTTTTCCTTTCAACCCATTCAATAACCTTAGTGACAGTTTCATGAAGGTTATGAACCTCACTCTCAGGTGTAGATTCTCCCAGTGGAATTCTGAAAGCTCCAAGTCAGAGATCAAAATATCCTTCTCCTCTTTATCCACCCTAGGTCTGAAACCTCTAGAAACTACTGGCCTTGAGCATCAGATACCAACCTTGAAGTAGTCTTTTTTTTTTTGGAGGAGGAGGAGGGTAGTACCAAGCAGAGCTGCCACAACATCAAAATCAGGCCCTGTTAATCGGAAGAAGAAGATTTTCTTTTCTTGTTGTCTACTAGGGGCTGCACCTAGGAAAAGGAAGAAGAAGAAACAAAGGAGTCAAGGGGTCCGAGTGCAAGAGAACTCATGGCACTCAGAGTCTGAACTACATTGCCTCCAGTGGGGAAGTGCATGGAACCTCAAGAATTTCCTTTGCAGAGGAGTCTATTAAACTTGGAGGTTCAGTTCTTGATCCTTCCTTCTCCATCTCAAAGAATGGTTCCAAGGGTTTCTTCTAGTTCTGTCATCTCATCATCCTCATTCTCACTTAGAAAAATAATGTTCTCTGGCCCAACAGGAAATTCTTGAGTGCTCCAGAAGAGTCTCTTCCTCGATTGGTTCTTGCTTAACCTCTTTGACCTTCTTCTGATACACTTGAGTGGAAGAAGGAGTAGACAATTTCAGGCTCTTTCATCGAGGAAGAAGGAGGAGTTTTCTCAAGTACCTCAGTATTGGGTGTATGTACTTCCTTCCTAGGTGTGGAAGTTTCTCTTGAAGAAGATCTACCTTGGCTCCTCCTGAATTCATGAAACTTTCCTATCAAACCAAACCTTAGTTCTGATGATGACAGGGGCAATTATCTCACTCAAATCATCTCTCTCCTTCACATACCAATCCAGGGTTTCTAGAGGAGTGTGCTTGATTGATCTTTCATACTCAAAGGATTGCAAGCCCTCATCATCATCCACAAGCCCTTCAGGCACCTGGTAGAGATTGAGATCTAAGATCTGTTGCAGAGACAATCTACCAAAATGCCTCCTCCTGGCTTCAAAATCATCAACACAATCAACCCAGTAATCCTCAGTGTCAGGATGATGATGATAGGTTATTCTGAGATTTTGATCAATGAATTTCTTTAGATCAAAACAAGTCCTGGGCTTGAAGAAATGAACAGTAAGAGGAGTAATAGCCCTTTCTATATTTTGGGCATCTAGAGTTGTCTTGCATGTATAATTCCCCAAGGTGATAGGGAAATGAAGACCAGTAATCTTCTTATCTCTGTAGGTTCTATGGAGTTTATCTAGCTTGTCTGCACACACCTCAACCAAAGCCATTTTATCATTACAAAACATGGGAAGCTTGAGAGGTGTACTTTCAAAACAAGCCAATCTGATGTATGAGAACTTTCTGAACTGATGAAGAAAGCCCCATACTTGGCTATCAAAGCCATAGCCTCATCAAAAATCTTCTGGCAGTGTCACCCTCCAAGAGTCTCACAATGTACATGGTGAAAGCATCATTTACCCTTCTAAAATTATGATTACTATCCTTGAGGGTAAATTGAGGGCAATATGTGTATATGGGTTCATCCTTCTTGCCTTCAATGAAAGTGAAGCCAAACCACTCCCGAGATGCTGCCAAGGTGTACATGAGGTAGAAGTCATGTAGAACTTTTAGTTTGTCTAAACATTTGACAATTGTTCAATCAGTTCATACAGATAATCTCAGCCCAATTTATGTTTTTCTTACCCTCACAGATGATGCTTATGAAAGGACACATCCAAAAATGGAAGTCATTGGTAGAGGGCATTCCCATAATACGGGTGAGCAAGATGATGAAATCTGATAGTTCTTCATTGAAATCAACCCTAAATAATGCCTTGAGAGTCGGGACGCTCCCTTCTTAGGACACTTTAGCCATGACTTAGCTACTCGAGCCTTATATTTCTCATTGTCCTTATCAAATAGAGCTTGAGCTTGAGCAAGAGTGAGAACAATGGAGTCTTCTGTCTCAGGAATGCGTAGGGCAGTGGCGATGGTGGCAACATCCAGTTTTGCAATCAATTCTCCATGCACATTAACAACCTCCTTGGTATCTGGATTGAAATGAGCTCCATAGGCAGCACGGTGTCAACACACTACACAGAGATGGGAAAACCAACAACATATGTGATTCCACTATCATTTGATCATTTGGGCCATGGGAGCAGGGTTGTCACATGTTAACCTACCTAAAATCATCAAAATCCAAGTGTCAAACTTCACTATCCCCAATATTAGGTACAAAGGTCTCCAGAGGTGACAGATGCTCATGCCCTTGAAACTTGATCTTCATTTTTACAATGCATAGAGGAATGGCCTTCAAAGAACAGATTCATGATAAAAATGCAAAGGGATACAAGAAGATGAACAAATGACTCAATTGCAAGAATGCGGAAAAAATAGAGCAAGATTGGGACATGTGGGACAAGCAATGTGTGAAAATGCATAGATGGTGGTCCCTTTAAATAGCCATTCAGAGAGAGAGATCATAAAGACATTCAAAGGACTATATTGTGACATTACATGTGACCAAAGGAAAAAAGTATGAAACCCTAGTGACCTAGAAAATTCAGATCCCGAAAACCTACCAGGGACACTAGTTCTCAAAAGGACGAGAGAGCATGTGCGCCATGTCCTCGTAAACACCCTAGTTTAGGCTTATCCAATGATCACATAATTTTCTTTCATAGCATGGTTACAACAATTTTTACTTCTATTTTACTAGGTTTCGAGCTCTGGCACACCCTCATGGTGGGGAGAGTATTGCGCTCAGTTGTAGACACCCTAGTAGACGATATATGTTACTTGGTATTTTGCGCGAGGGGAGATTGCTAGTCAAGATAGATCCGGTTCCACTATTGTGTACATGATCAGACATGTAAAATCTGAAGTCGAGGGGCGATTCTCGAAGACTGCACTTGTCCCTAACCGACCTAAGTAATGAACTCTTCTAGTTTAGGAAAATGAGGAAATTGTGAAATACCCAAGTCTTTCTATCCTTCTTTGTATTTAGGGTTTTTACATTACATTACTTAGTTTTCTTGGGTAATTTCTTTATCAGCATTATCCCATTTATTTACTACTTTTGCATTGCATTAGATTAGTCTAGAATATTCATGTTTTAGTTAATCATTTTGGTGAACTCGACGTCTTTCACGCTTAGGATCCTCATTTTTATTCCATCATGTGTCATAAAGTTCCTCGAGTTCCTTTATCTCGTTGCTTAAAATGTATCATGGCTATTAGGATGTCCTACATAGAGAATTAGACTCCATAACTTGTCCTAAAAATATGTCACCCAACAAAATAAGTCCCATCTTCCATCGCTTATCTAACGACTTGATCCCTCCCGATGCTCCATCTAATCAACCCTTATTTGACTCTATTTAAGCTTTACATGCTTTATTTCAAGAAAAATTTATGACTATGGAATCCACGATCACATCTCTTAGATATGAAATTCAAAAGCTTAAGGATGTTTGGTGTTCCCAAATTTCATCCCGAAATCTGAGACTACCCCATGTAAAAATTTCATACTTTTAAAATAATGGATTGTTTTGTGTGTTAATTGCCAAAAAGTATATGTATTATGCCAAGATATTCCCAGAGAGTCTTATTAGCCAATTTCGCTAAATACCCGATGCCCGAAATCGTTATATTTTGTTCTTTGGGTTTCTTTGTAGAAATTTTTATTTAATTATTCTCGATCCTGTTTGAGGAAAATTGTGCTTTGGTTTAACCTCATTGTGGTCTTACATGTCAATATTCCCATATACCAACAGGGTTTTAACCAGAATGAATCCTAGGCTTTATCTCGTGACTTCGCAACGTTTTGCATTTTTGGTGTTTTCCGTTTTATTTTTTGAAATTTCTCTAGGTCAATTCCTTTGTCGGTTTAGTATGTTTTCTTTCCTGGAGTATTAGGAGACCATCTATGGACGTTATGCCAGAAGGAATTTGCCACAGGAGGTCTGGTTTTCTCTGAAAAGATGAAGTCATGCATAGAAAAGGCCTATTCTGGGTAGGTCACATTTTGAGAAACGAAGGTTTTAAGCTACAATGGGATTTTTGGTAGCAGAGAGGTGGGAATTTTGTACCTGCTTGGCAGTACTTTTTCCCATGGAAGCAAAGTCACTTAAGTCATAATGGGAAAATTAGAGGCAACAGGCAGGCGGGAATTTCTTACCTGCCTTGCAGGGTGAAAATTCCCATTGTGAAATAAAAGAAAATCACTTAAGGCATTGATGGGAATTTCTTACCTGCCTTGCAGGGTAAATAATCCCATTATGAAAGTCAAACAGCTTAAGTGGATCATGGGATTTTTGGAGCTGCGGTGCAGGGTGAATAATCCCATTGAAATTGGCTTTTAAAAATAGAAATTGGCTATGTCAAAAAGTGTGACCCCTTTTGGAATAGAAGGACAACTTTAATTGCATTTATTAATTAATTCTATTTCCAAATTTGGCGCCCAAGCATGAGGAAAAGTCAACAAGGAAGAAGAGGATAAAGGAAATTAGAAATAGAATTCTAAAATTAAATAAATTTAATTTATTTAATGCAGCCCCCTCTCATGCAAAAAAGTGCGACCCATATTGAGGAGAAATAATACTTTTTAAAGTATTAATTGATGGAATTAATTCCTATTTTTGGTGCATGAAGTCAAAGCACACTGTGAAGTCAAAGTGGACTGGAAGTAGAGAGCTAAAATTAAATAGATTTAATTTATTTAATGGCAGCCATGAGCATGCACAAAATAGGTGCCCAAGTTTAAAGAGAAAAGTTGATTTTTAATTAATTAATTGCCAGGAATAAGAGATGCAATTATTAATTATAGAATGGTGGAAGTTATATAAGAAGGGGCTGCCATAATGATGAATTAATTAATTCTTTAGCAAGGAAGTGCAGCCTAGGGAATTTTGGCACCCAACTAAGGAGGAATTTTGCTTAGAAGAAGGTGTTTTCACCGCTTTAAAGCTTCAATGTTTGGCACCTAGGTTTGAAGAAGTTTAATTCAAGTCCGATTAATTGTCTACATAATGGTACGTGCTCGTGAATTCATTACAAGTGCTTTTATAATTGAAAGGGAGCTTAAATCAATGTCCAATACATTGAACATATCCTTTGAATATAAATAAATCTCTTGATTCATGCACTGGTTGTAAAGAATTCCAATCGAATAAAGAGAAAAAGAATTGCTCAAACAAAGACAGATACGGCCATGGCAAAGCAGGATGAAAAAGAAAGCTCAGCAGAGTCATGCATTACTTCCAGGTTTGCTGACATTAGAGATATAGATCTAGGTCTAGAACCTCTTTCCAAATTGATTGATAGATCTAGAGCTGGAAAAACTTCTCTCATGCGTGCAGTCAAAAGCAGTGGAATCATTCAAGCTTCAACATTCCCATCCACAGCTCAGATTGTCAAAATTCGTCATGGAGTGTGTTAGGTCTTACCACCCACTATCTAGATCAGTCCGAGATGCTGCGGGGAAGACAATAATCCGGCTGGACACACAGTTCATCAATTATTGTCTGAAGATTCCAACACGACAAGTGGTGACTACTATTAGCATATAGGATGCCGGCAATAGATGGGAAAATCATAAAGTTGACTGTGTGGGCATAATGAACAATAGATACATGAAGAAGCTCTAGATCTCCATCCAAGTTCCCGAGAACTCTTCCATGATCCAATCTGGTACAAGAGGTGGATGACATTACCAAATTGTTATGCAGGATAAATGGCGAAGCTAACACTCACAACTTCCACACATGGATGTATGCTTTCATCAGGACCATTGAAATCAACAAAGAAGATTCAATAATCAATTGGTTGGAAATCATTAGTGATAACATCGGTGAGCAGTTCTGAATGTGAGGCGTAATTACAGCTTCAAAATGACTTCGTATTTGGTATATGCAGCAGCTTCATAGGGTGTCTTCTCCAAGCTGGATAGACGTGGTGTGCTTTCCAAGGATCCTATTTTTGAGTGCTATCCACAGCTTACTGTGCCCGCATGTAATAAAGATTACAAGGTGGTCAACGATGGATTCTTCTACGGATTCATTTATAGGCTAGATGACAATCTAAAGGCCAACAGTGGTCGCAAGGAAGCTTGGGAAGTTATGTCCAAGATTGGTAGTATCTTCATCTAGTTTGCGAGACTTTACATACCTCAGGGTCACCGGCTTTTCAGGAGAACCAGTTAAGTTTCCCAGATATCTGAGTGATAGATTGGTCATCATGGAACTGAGCAGAAACTCATGGAGATACATGATCTACAGACAAATGACACAAGTCTACAGGCTTCTTCCCGATCATAGTGGGCTATTACAGCTGCCAGAGTATTCATAAAGCCCGAGGAATTGAAGCGGAGATGTTCTCTGAGTACGAGAAAGAGTTCTTCCCAACATAGATGAACTTCGATCCATTTGGAGTGGTAAGGAAGACAATCTCCTAGGAGTATGCACATGTTCCTTCATTGGAAGATTTCTGGATGAAGTGCAGAAGCAAGTACACATTTAGAAAGAAATATTTCAATAGGTTATCAACGACGACAAGTGTTTGACTTTGGATTAGCATGGATACCTGCGGATCTTAAAGATGATGGGCCTGTGTTACTTGATGCATACCATCGGATGGGAGGAGATAGAGTTGTACTTTAGGAGAGCATAGGTGGCTGCCATATGATCGAGGAAAGGTCTGCCGCCATTCTGGTCAATACTTCAAATTGGTTGTTGACGAAGGGATATTGCCTTGATGAAGCATTGATGAATCAAATCATAGGAAACTTCAAAGATAGGATATTCCCTCAAAAGGAAGCACGAAGGAGAGAGCAGTAGAAGGCCTGAAAATATTAAAGTGCACAAAAGGTCTCATTCGAAGGAGAAGATCACTTCTACTGCTATGGTGTTAGTTTTGACTTCTCCAACATCAAGTACTTCACCGACTATTGCACCTCAACAAGATACTACCATTCCTCCATTGAATCCGACAACATTCATCTTTTCTTAACCACTCCATTCAACACCTCTTCCTAAAGAAACGTTTAAGTTGTAGATGGCAAAATTTGAGAGAGCTTTGTCTTTGGACAATTTAGAGGATGGAAGCCACAACATTGTAGCGGTTTCAGATGGAGAGGAATCGAACTGCGAGATGGTGGTACACTCGAACTTCTCATTCTCCAAGAAGTAATTTCTCAGAATGGTTGGCTTCGCAGTTGGTTCCAGAGGCTAGAGAGGAAATCATCTGGAGGAACACAACTTACAGCTACTCCTAAATCTAGGCAGAAAAGACAAAAACCTAAAGTTGCTAAAGTAACTTCAAGGTTGATCATTGAGGAGTCGGGGTAGAAATTCACCGAGATGGCAGTACCAAAAGGGAAAGAAGAAGGATGAGCTCACGGCAGAAGATATAACAGTGACCAGAGTACCCATAGGTCAAGCCACCACAGAAGGATTGAAGCAAGACATGCAGACATTGATAGATGCTTTATTCCTTAGGCTTGACAAAGAAAAGGCGGAGAAAGTTGAACTTCAGAAGCAGGTGTCTCAGTTGTGTGAGATTATTACCAAGGTTGTCAAATCTTCCAAAGAATCCAATTTTAGCACAAAAGCGGTGAGTGATCATTTGATGCAGGAAGTGGAAGATGCAAGTAACTAGGTTAAAGCTATCGATAAATGGAAGATTCTAATCATTCGTCAAAGCTTCAGACAACTTAGAGAGGTGCTAGCCCACCTAAAGGTTATGAAAGATGCATCGGTTCAGCTAAATCAATCACGACAAGCACAATAGATATGAACACGATTCTTTGAGTAACCTAAGTACTTTAGTCAAAATAATTAAACTGCCAAGAGAGGTGTTGATCATGGGAATAAATTGTGCCCAACGGATAAGTTGAGAAGGGAAGCAACTTGAGTTTGTAGTATATTTCCATTTGGAGATCTGTAGAATTATGCTGAAAAGGATGCAGGCACTTGAGAGTATGTCATCATCTTTGCCGGACAATATTATTACTTTCACCAACGAGGAAGTGGTCGGGAACGTTTCTTCATACACAAGGACCATTCCTAGAAAAGTGCCTGATTCCTTGGAGGGATCTCTTTTGATGGTGCAAGGAGAATTGATGGAGCTGTTAGGCCTTTCACAATGGATTCCATCAATAAGCTGGTGACGCTGCAGTCAGATATTGAGAAGTTTGGGCCTAGCTTGGAGGATGTGGAAGCATGCATCAGGGTATTGAATGAAGGCTTGTTGTAATTCAAGACAGAAAAGGAAGTTGTGGCTAAGATAGATGGGAAGTTGTTGAATTACATGTTTGACAAGTATATTCAGTATCAAAACAAAAAGAAGATGTAGATGTTACAATTGGCGAATTTTTCTTTTCTACTCTTTCTTCTTCTATTTTCACGTTCCCGGATATAATTGTAAAACTTTAAAGTTATTGGTTTTGAAACCATTACTTTAAGTTATGTGGAACAATTTTATAAGTTAAGTGACAGATGTGTATAAGTTTGACTATGGATCCGAATGCATGTCACTTGGAGAGGAATTAGAGGAAGATGATTTCCAGATGTTATCTTTACTTCTTGTTTATGTTCCAATTCAGTTGATTTTCCCATTTGTATTTTCCCTTCTACATTCTATAAGTAGAGGAAGAACCTTCGAGTTAAGGAGGAGAATTGGTAAGCAACATTCTTGTGTTCCAGACTTTGTGTTGAAATCCCTGATAGCTATTTGAAGCAAAGGAATAGAAAGGAGCAGATTTATGGAGAACTCTGTGTCACGGTGCATTTTGTTTCTAGCTTTTGTCTTAGATCTACTTATAAACTTTGTGTTATTTTAGATCTAAATCTGAAATCAGTATTTGCTTATAATTCCGTGTGTAAATATCTATTGGTTCTGCTCTATGTACATGCAATCAACTATGTAATCTATTGATTGGGTTGCACATCTTCCCTCTTTCTTTCCTATTTTTATTATTTTCCTTCTTCATTAGATATTTCCTTTCTTTAACTAGCTTACTTGTTGCAAAACTATACATCTATGGTTCATGAGCTGCATGGTTAAAGTAAAACCCCTAAATAGATACTAGCATGTTTTATTGACAAATTTATACGCCTCAGTTAAGTAAATAAGGAAAACTATACTTACTAGCATGTTTTATTGACAAATCTTACATGGGAACCTCATCGTAAATGAGGAAGATTTATATTATGACTACCTAGGTTTTCAGCTATGCGAGAAAATCTAGCCAACAATTTTTCTTAATCACATGTTTGTGCTCCTTCTACATCTTATATGTAATTTATGTCCCCTACATGTCATATAACTGAACCTCAAGACATTTCATTTCTTGAGCCTCTCATATTTGAGCATAATATAACGCAACATGACATCCTTACTCAGCTACTTAGTCATCAGTTGATCACTCTACCACCTACTCATTACTATTCTCCCTATCGGTTAGTGAAATATCAAGGTCGTCCATATTGTAATTATCATCAAATCAATGGACATAATGACAACAATTGTCACACTTTGCCATGAATAATCAAACATCTTGAGAGCCGGGTTTTATCTCATTCAATGTACAACATTCTATTGCATGCCCATCTATAATTGTTATACCATGTTATGCAGCTACTAGTGAGCCTCCTTCTAATCTTTCTAAGGAAGTTCTAGATGATTCTCTTATTCATTACATGTTTGATATTGATGGTCACTCACATGTGCATAATGATTCTCCTCTCCTAGTTAGACAAATACTATAGTTCCATCACATGATTCTCCTATTTTGATGTTGCTTCTTCTCCACTTAATGAGCATCACACCACCGTTTCTCATGCGCCTTCTTTGAAAAGACAAGCACTTCCTAAGAAACCACCTATAAAAACCAATATAGCACTTCTTCCTCCCAACACATCTACAACATTACCAAGTCAAAGTGCACAACCGCCTCTCAAAATCAATCGACCTTCTCCTTTGGTAACATCATCAATACCGCCAAAGCTACCACCATTCAAGCTTTCTCGCCATCCTACTCCACTTTCGTTTTCCTAATCATTTTGTTAAAGCAAATACCTCTCCACTCAAGTTGTCTACGACATTACCACCTCAACGTCCCATCACTTTTGTTAAGGAAACTACTCCCTACATTGATCCACTTAGTGTCTTTTGACTAGATCTCCATCATTGATACACTTAAGGGGCATAACATTTCATACACTCCCCCCTATTCTAGCATCTTTATCACACTTTTAGTATCTATTATCTTTACATTTTCATATAGGAATATTCATCATGTGTTCTAGAATTGACCATTACCCGATGACGCACTCTTGTGCTTCAGTTCACAATTGAATGTTGAGGGATTACTACACATGGACCCCACACTCTGCACTCTAGGCATTACACACCACATCTAGTCACACATCGTGTGTCATACACCATACACCATACATTCTCCACGTTTGTCTACAACATTGTGTTATTTCCACATTCATACATCATACATTATACTAGTATTCATCTTATGTGTTTTACATCATACACTATTAGGCTATTTACACATATTACCTCACATCCTATACGTAGTCATATATACCATACATCATACATTGTGCATCTTCATGTCATACATTTTCTACATACTATACTATTCTTCATTACATATGAGTCTAACATCATTCCATCCTACATATTACATTATTAGTCTACCTACACATGTTACATCACACACTATACATTACATTTTATACATTCTACACATCTACCATCGCATTTTACACACCATGTTTTTACATATTCTCTTCATCATATGGTCGTCTTTCATCATTACATATACTACATTATCTTCTACACTCTGCACTCACTACCATATGATGCACTTTAGTTACTCACCCATACTGATTCACGAGGCTTTACAAATTAAATGATCCTTCTCTTCATCACGCGTTTATCATTCGACCTTTCATCATGCGACATTACTAGGTTAGTGACATATGCTTTAGGCTAAATCGTCACCTATTCTATCATTTTGTAGTGGTATACACCTTAGGTTACATCATCACTCCCTCTTTTCATCTTGTAGTGATATATGCTTAGGGATAAATCATCACTCATCCATTCATCTTATAGTGATATACGCTTAGGCTAAATCATCACTTATAAGGTCATTTGTTCATGATATACAATTCGGAAATAGGGTTCATGCACACATCATCACTAGGTTGCATCCCATCACTACACTACACCTACACATTCATCACAATGCATTAGACACAACACACACTTTGACCATTTCCCGATGATGCACTCTCATTTATGGTTCATTCTTGATTACTGAGGGGGAAAACAAAATGAACCTCATTACATACATTTCCATTCACTTAGGGGGCACACAACTCCTATCATTCCATCTTACATTCCATTCCATCCATCCACATCATATTGCATTGTCTTGGGGGCATTTACTCTTGTTTACTAGTGTTTTACATGATCACTTTATTACACATGTTAGATTGATTTCTTATATGTCATTATATATACCATCCACACATGCGCGTTCATGCCTTTTTTTAGTTGTGATCATAGATACAAATATTTTACACGCAACATGGATGCTCGCCTTCTACCCTTCCTACACTTTGGTCGTTGGGGGCATCCAAATTTGTCTCTCATAAGTGTGTTATTGTTTCATTTTGTACTTAGCACTTTACATTACTTGGTTATTCACGCTTTAAAATACTGTTATTTCTCTAACATGCTAATGGGTGTTCCATGTAACACTTGTTTTGAAGGATCACATGTTTCCATGACTACTTCTTGTTTTCTTGTTTGTCACATTATATGCCTTTGTTTGTTTCTTATATGCGGGTTTTGCCCTATGTTTGGTGTGCACACTTGTTTATTGTTTGCGGCCATGATGGCCTTGTGTGTCTTGCGACATCGTGAGTGATGTCCCATGTTTGCAACCCACTTTGTGTGGCTTCCTTGTCTTCTTGCATGTTTACACTACTTTTCTTGGTAGCTTTTATAATGTCCATGTAGATTACACATTGTCTTCTTATGTGCATGTTTGATCGTACTAACACTTGTCTTTGGCTAGCCATCCTTATTTGTGTGCACCTTGGTTTCTACCAAGTGCATTCCCTTCCCCTTGCATGGCAGAGTTACAAAGTACATGCGGTTGGTCCTCTTTTGGGGTCACATTCTCCTATCAACAACGTCACATGCACCCCCAAAGAGGGAAACATCATTTGGGGTTTATTAGTCTACACAACACGTTTACACCGGTTTAGTTTAGTGCACTTTCCACCCTTGGTATTATGGGTTTACATACAACGAGTGAGTTCAGACTAGTCTACGAACTCCATACACAATGACTTTTACAGGACATGGTGTCCTTAGCATTCGGGGAGTAGTTAATGGTTGGAGGATACAATGGAATTCCTCCCAATACTTCTTCTACTATCGTCGGCATCAGATTGCCCAAAAAATAGGACAGTACAAAGATCTCTTCACACACATTTCAGGGAAGCAGTTAAAGGTTGGAGGACACAAAGCATTTCCTCCCTATACTTCTTCGGCCTATGGCATTGGATGCCCAAAAACCCCGAAAGCAATACAGGATATCCTTCTACACCCTTTCTCTCAACATGGATCAAGTGCACATGTTCCATTTACACTTTTTCATTTACGTACTTTACATTTACATGCATGTTTACATACATACACATACGTTTTTTATATAACATTTTTACACTTACATATATACATATATATTTGACTACTTAATCATTTTCTCCTTAAAGGTCCGGCCGTATGAGAAACAAAAATTCAAATTGGGGGTAACAACAACAACACTTCACGACGACACACCTTGCATACTAACCATGCAGGTACATTGCACACATCAACATTAGCACACACGTTCCACCCTAGATTCACTCTCATCACTTTTTTGCACATTTTCATCTTTAGTTTCCATTCTCCTCCATCTTTTTGTCATTCCACACTTTTTCTAGTCCTTTGGTATGTTTCTACTACACTCTTCATGGACATCAGGTACGCATCTCTATCTACTTTATGTTACCGAGCTTTCGCTCACCAACATAAAGTGGGGGAAAATATAGTCACAAAATCATGCACTTTAGACATTATTTATCTCGGTCTCATACTACTATTTAGAAGGTTATTGAGTGAAGAAAGTACTAATTAACCCTCGTCTTTTGTCCATCTTGTTTTATTTTATTTCATACATTAGACCTTTTACATCCACATGCCCAGTCAGCTTTTGTCATCTATCATTATTTTAGCCTTGACTAGGGCACCCAACTTGGTACTAGGGTGCCCATGGGTGCTCTGGTCCCACTAGGGGGCCCTCGATCCCTTTGAACTTTCCCACCACTTTTTGGGCTCTTTCTAGCCATTTTAGATCTTTATATTTTTGGTGGTTGGCCATTTCGGGGTTAATTATGAAATTAGATCAAGAGAACCCTATAAATATAAAGTTATGAGACCATAATGAGGGACCAAGCACTATCACTACTATCACCCACCTAGAGTTGCATCCATCTATTGCATTGGAGATCATTCCATCCATATAGATCCATCACAAGGACAAGGCTTGGGTCATCTGCATCACACACAACATAGGGGGATTTATTCTATTCCATGCACCATTCTATTACATTTTTCTACACATAGTTAGCTCGCTACATCACAAAGTGTGACTGGCACAAGAGCAACCTAGGGCATGCACACACACACAAAACTACATTTGGGTCTGGAATGTAGTGCAATACTCAGTTAGTAAGTCCACCATTGTGGCAACTGAGGTCATTCCGACCCTTTCATATGTATTTTTTTTTAGGGATTGATGTTTGTTTTGAGGTCTTGTAGGTTTCATCTTCATTTATGATTCACAATGAAATTCTACGACTATATTGCGATATACATGTGACCAAAGGTGAAAAGGTACGAAACCCTAGTGACTTAGAAAAATCGAGCTTAAAACTCTTGGGCACTAGTGCCTAAGGACGAGAGAGCCTCGAGTGCTCTTGTCCTCATAGCGCCTAGTCTAGGCTTATCCAACGATCGCACAATTTTTTGAGCACGGTTATGATAGTCTATACTTCCATTTTAACAGTTTCCAACTCATCATACCATCAACATCATTGCAAATTAGCTAAGTCTTTCTATCCTTTCTTTGTATTTAGGGTTTTTACATTACATTGCTTAGTTTGCTTGGGTAATTTCTATATTTCATCATCCCATTTATTTACTACTTTTGCATAGCATCATATTAGTCTAAAATATTCATATTTTAGTTAATCACTTCCCTACACATCTTTCCACTTAAGCCAACATGACCAATGATTCAATATTGGTGCATGTTTTATTTATAATTTTGAAATTTAAAAACAACACTTATCTCCCTCCTTACTATCTAACAACCGAGCTAAAGCTCCATACAAAGTGGCCAAGTCTATATGCATGACAACCACAGTCAACAATTTAGATTTAATATAATTAATATTATATTATATTATTTCAATAAGCATGTCATGGTCAACTTATACATAGACCATTCCATGATAACGACAAAGTTAGCAAGATTCATAAAAAATATTTTTAATGTCATTCAATCATCATCCACACACAAGTGCATATAACACACAAACATGGTCCATTTGTCTTGTTACATTTTCCGACTTATATCCATAAGTCTAATAAACTACCTATAAAAGGAATAAACCTTCGCTCACAAATCTTAATAGCGATTTATGATGGCGGGTTATGCCGGTGGCATTTAGCCACATCGGCGTAATCTGCTCATTGCTATCAATATCAATCGAATAGATGAAAAAGTAAAACATAAAGAAGTCACACATCACATAAGTAAACTAAATGCTACCTAATCTGTGGTGTGTTTTGGTTCTCATATTACCTTCACTGTTTTAAGTTCAATACCTCGATTTAACAACCTCTCTCTGATGATGCCCTCCTTGTTGTTTCAATGAGGGTGTATCTGCTCTTGCATCCACCTCATGTCACCAAGAAGGTAGTTAGTCCAAATCATTAAAATTCAACATAATGATAATAAGCATGTTAATTTCCACATTTGAAAATGACCATAACAATTAATCATCCAATTTAATCATCTCATTTTAATCATCATGATTAAATAAGTATTGAATTTTGAAATCCACATAGGAAGGATGTGACAACATGGGGCATCTTTGTAGGTCTAGTGGATGTAAGTTAACAAGAAAGAATGTAAGAGGAGTTATGGAATTGGATTCCCATTGTTGTTGATAAACAAGTTGGAGTCTTTGTCCATAGTTAGCCAAGAAATTCTGGTAGTGAGAAGTTGTTTCTTGATGGGGTTGTTGTTAGAGTACTTGTATGAAAGGTGTTAAACATATTTTGTGCAAGCTTTAGAGAAAAGGATTGAATATCTTACCTCCATGAAGGCCATTAATGGCAATAACTTGTACATGTTTGTGAATTACATAGTTAATGGGGAGTGCAGTTTCCTCACCCATTAGAGTTTTTCCTTCTTGGGTTTCTCCAAGATAAAATATGGTGTTCACTTGTGCTTTTCCTTCCTTGCTTCTCATTGTGTATGTTTTAATTACGTTGCACATTCATTTCAACACTCCATAACTCTATTTTGCATGCAAATGAGTTATTTTTCATCTGATTATAAGCTAAGAATCATTAGAGTATGTTTTGATGAAGTCTAATGTGGAATATCAACTGAGTTACAAATAAATAATGACTTATCAAAAGAAGAAGAGGATTGCCTAAGTATGTTCCATAGAGTATATTCTCACAATGAGAATTTTGCTCCATCGATTTCTTTCTTCATCACCCCTATTTCCTTACATTATTTTAACTTCAATCCTTTTAACTTCTTTGCTTCCCCTTTGGTATCACCATTGCTAGTTATGCTGAAGGTGTTCCCCCTATGGGAAAGGGCCTTCTGGACATTTTCTCATGCAGTATGTTTGACGTCTGTTTGAATGTTTTTCTAAGGCGATTAAAATTGACGTTTGTTTTGATGGTTTCGACTCGGCGTCCCGACATTTTTCTATATTCTTCTTCCTTCGCTGAGTTACTCTAAGGCTTCAGATCTTATTTTCATTTGCCCCGATCGCCTTTATTGGGCATTTGTTCTAGTTTGTTTACCATGGATTTAATGTATTGGTTTCCATTTGGGCATATATTTTCCATGCTCTTGCTCAGTTTCAATTTTCCTTAGACGAGACTCATTATAGATTTCCATACTCTTGCTCTATTTTAGTTTTCCTTAAATGAGACTCTATTATAGATTTTCTCGGGTCAAGCTCGGTTTCCATTGGTCAGTGCAAAACAACCACTGGTTTGCTCTGTTGAGCTCGGCATTGCTTTGGCGTGTACTTTCTTTTT
This sequence comes from Taxus wallichiana var. yunnanensis, assembly GCA_018340775.1. NCBI lineage: Eukaryota > Viridiplantae > Streptophyta > Pinopsida > Cupressales > Taxaceae > Taxus > Taxus wallichiana. The sequence continues at coordinate 780,477,644 of CM031237.1, forward strand.
CCATGGCTCATCAATGTCATGGTAGATCGCTTATGAGTGCAGAGTGTTGGGGTTTGTAACTAGCTCGGCACTTATTTTCCCAACTCACCACACTCTGACTCGGTTTGGCTTTGCAAAGTTCAACTCGGCCTATGTGGACGCGGCCACTTCCTCTTACTGGTAAGTTATTTCCATTTTAGCTCTGGCTTTTGCTCATTATGTATGGGTATCCTGATCTGTATATGTATGTCTTTCCCCGAGTTGCTCTGGATTTGTGCTTTTGAGCTGGACCGCTCTCTTGTTGTTGGGGTTCGTGAATCCCCCTGCTTAGCCTTCATTGTTTTACTACTTTCTTGTTCTTTTTTTAGGCATTGACAGTTCTTTAGCATTTGCGTGGATGTTTTTATTTGTGGCTTCTGATTTAATAAATGAAATTGGGGTTCATTTTGCACGTATATGTCATTTGCAAGTGTATTCCATGCCTGTGTTGAATAGGGAGCTTCAGGACACGACACATGATTGTTTTTGTCAAGATTTTAGGTTTCAAAGAGATTTTATATGCAATTTTTCTAAGTAAATGCATCAATGAAAACACCACATGTGAAATGTTTGACATAATGCTTAGAATAAGTTTGGGTGTAAACTATTTCACTAAATGCTTCGTAAAAATTGTGAACAAAACAATGCATGTGAGATGTTTGACAAAAGTATTGGAAGAAGTTTGGATTTAAACTGTTTGATGAAATGCATGGAAGGAGTGTGGGCTCAGGGCCTGGATTGCTTCAAGGAAATGCATGAGAAAAAGAGTTCCCATGCATATTGTGCAATAACCATATCCCCTGCACACATATTTCTTTCTGGAATTTATACAAATAGTTGTCGGCATTTAGTCAAATAGTTCACTCAACATGTTTCATTTTGTCTTAAAACATGTTTTGAGTGAGAAAAATTGATACTTGAATGTGTTACTTAAGTTATTGAAATTTTTTTGGAATGGCCTCCTATCCATCTAGCGCCGATTTTAACAATCTTGTCCCTTCACAATTTGGTTTCTCCACTTCTCATGGCTTCCACGCATTGGGAGCTTCTTTTGTAGTGGCTGGAAATGGATCATGGTTTGGTGGCGCTATACTTTCATTGTCTTGCTTAGTATCTTTCCTTATCAAGTGTTTAAGAGAGGCCCTCTTTCACCATTATTATTGGTTTGTGTGGTAGGGTCCCTTTTGGTAATCCCTATGTGTTTTGAAGAAGTATATTTAGATTTTGTTTTGGTCACCTGTTCATAACTCTTTGATTAATGTATTTGTGAAATTCTGTTTTGACTCATTTGGTCCAGCTCAGAGGTCAGCAAAGGATGTCAACAACTACATTTATTGTCAAGTGCTTGCATGATCTGGCTTCTGCAGGTATCATTGATATCTTTCACGTTAGATACACAACATTTTAGGTGCCAAATTAGAGATATAATATTTAAGTGTTAATTAGACTATGTACTTTAGATCATAGTAAAGAGTGTATGCTTTTTTCTTTAGGATTTTATATGGAAGTAGTTTTGAATGTGGCTGATGGGAGATGCTAATGGTTGATATATTCTCACAGTGAGTCAAAAATGATCACAAGTGGATGTTCTACTAAAGGATGATGCAGATTTTCTCATCTACTGGCGACACTTCAAAAAAATCTGCTTGTACATTGCACAGCAAACTGGTCCACAACAGATCCAGCTACATTTTTAATCCGTGGCAAAAGCTATCTGAAAGATCGTAAAAAGGTATTACTATTGTGAGCCCATTTTTGAGATGTTGAGTAATAGTTCTTATTATTTAGAAGTGCAGGATTTTTGTCTACAATCTATTCAAAATTAATGGAGTATGGATTTATATGCATATTATATGAGAAATGTTCATTTTTTACTGTTTATCATAGAGTTAGCAAACTTATATCTGTTGTATTAGTCACCATTCAAACTCCAAGTTTGTTCCCTGGAATATCCTTCTAATTTAGAGATTTAATTATATTTCCGCTCTTCAGATTAAGGAAAAAGGTACGTTGATGCCTATGGTTCCAAAGAACCGCTCGAGATCTAACAAACGAGAAGATAATCTTGTTGGTCACCCTGGAAGCTTTATTCAGGTACACGTCACTTGTGGCTTAAGATGGTCTTTTACATCAACAACTACCTTAGGTTTTTAAGATGCAAAGTATTGTTATTATGAACGGACTAGATTAACACTGGTACTTGGCATATGAGACTCCTTTGTGGGGACAAAAAATTTAATTATTTAATTTACGTTATATATATATATATATATATATATATATATATATATATATGCATATGTAATTTTGTACCTCAGCTTTTGATCATATGATGGCTGTTTTTGTTTAGATGTGTGAAGTTTTAAGTTTCACCATCATAATTCCTTCGCAACATATCACATGCACTTAGAAAAAGTTGACATTGTAATGTTTCAACTGAAGATCTATATAGTAGCATTCGTTGATGAAGGTTCCACTGTTCATGTCAGATAATGCCAGGGACATTTTTTGTTTGTGACATATTTATCCTTGTTTTGTGGGTTAGCTTGATAATTTGTTGGGAATTTCGTAAGATGCATTTCTATGGAAATAGAAACCATTTTCAAATCAAATTTTGAGTCTAACAAGGTCTATGAAGTATATTTTGATGAGTAATAGATTCTAGAGATGTGATATTTTGAGTTTTATATATTACAAGGAGAATATGTTATATAACAGCTTGCTTACTCCTTTGCTAGTTGGCATTCAGGTAAATTTATGAAGATCATTTTTCTTTAATTTTATCTTCTTGTGATCTTGCTGCAAGATAGAAGGGTTCTTCTTTGCAAGTTGTCTCCTGTAATCGTGGTAAATGGTCCAAATTATTTTAGATGAAGGTTGTACTTGTTGTATTAAATTATTCTGATTTTAGTACACATATATGATGGCTAACAAAAGCCGTTTCTTGTGCTAACAAAGGAAAGCAACTGAGGGTAGCTACAATGATTTTTTTTGTTGTAAATATTCAGGTGAGCATATCAAACATACTATAGTCACATGGTAAATGTGTTTGTGTCGGGAAACTTATGATCTCTACCATCTATGGTCTGTGATTACTAGGTTCCTAGTGCGACAACATATAATATTGCCTTATACTATATGATGGATTGCCCCATTGAAATTGTTCCTTCGCTAAAAAGGTTTTTCAAGTAGATGATTATCACAATTCATGATTCAAGCTCATTCCCTATATTGCTAAAGTAGACAAATCAAGGGTGTTAGGAACCTTTTGTTTGAACTATATTTGTAAAAAAATCTATTCGGTGAATTAGTCCAACACCCACAATTGTTTTTTTGTTCTGCAGGGATCCTAGATTGTGAAACAAAGTGTATGAAAGAATGCATGCTTGGTGTGTCAAGCGCTAGAGATAAATTATTTTGGGGAAGCAATTATCTTGAGGTAGGTATTTGAAATTATTCCTAAGGTAGGAACTGTGGGAGAAATCCAAATAGGATGTTGAAATGCATTTTAAAGCTGCGGTTTTAGCAGAACTCACCCATTAAGTGGTCCCTTTAGCACCTATAGTTTAGTGGTTACTAAAATACACACAAGATAGATAGATCGATCATAAAATTTTGTAAGCATTCTATAGTTTCCCCATAGTTTCCTCTCTATCAAAAGTCATAAGCAATAGCCGATTTGAATGGCTTTCTTGGCCATGATTTTTTTCCCTATTATATTGAAAACCCTAAAACCCAAGGTATATATTTCGTCTTTCTCCAAGCTTATTTACTCGAAATTTTCTTTAAGGTACACCGAAACCGGAATTCAATGTTGTATGTTAGTCAATTTTACACAAAAATATCATATTGGGGTTTGAAACTGTGTTTACACTATAAATGCCCATTAATTTACCATTTTCCCTCATGTAATAGATCAAGAGTTATGTCATTGGCAATTGCTTAAATATTTTGAATTATTCGTAATCTACATGGTGTTGGCAAGTAACATTGTTTTGGGGATTTTAACCTGGCACTTAGCCATGAAAACCCGATTGATTTATCTCTCGAGTTCTTCCCATGAACTGGATGGCTATGCTATTGCTATAACATTTTGTTTACTATATGCATCTGTTGTAATTTGCTCTTAATAAGTTCATTTTTTAAAGGGTTATTGATTTTTGTTGTTAGTTTTTAATTGTTGAAATTATTTGCATGTTTATTGTATACAAAATTGAAGGCCCATTATTGAATTTGCTAAAAGGAGGCTTTGGTTATAGTTAAATGTTGTCAAGTTTAGTTCATTAAGAAGAGGTTCTGGTTCTAGGCACTTCTAGCTTGATAATGTTGTTGGGTCAGTAGTTCTAGCTGGAAGATTTTAGATTAAGGGATATAGAATCTGCCAAAATCAATGAAACATCCTTTAAAATTATATATTCATCTTTAACATTATTGATAAAGATGAAAAAAACAATAAACATAATATTAACATTCTGAATCGAAAGTATAAATTGAAGGTATGGGTTCCCGAGTATCCATGTACTGGGAGTGGGGTGAGTGCACCAAATTGGGGGCCAAAAGGGGTCTTAAGTGGACGCATTTTTCTCGAAAAAAACTTCAACTTGTACGAGTTTTTCAAAATAGTTACACCCAAAATTGGAAGATGTTGGAGAAATATCAATCGTAGCATTTTGAGTCTAGTTTCTAAGCTAATAAATTTTATTGAAAACGGATAAGTTTAAGTGGGTCAAACAAGTAAAATACCAAAAGATGCTCCTGTTTTTGTTAAAAACATAATATAGTTAATTTTGTGCCCTCACCATTTTTTGAGCACCATTTAGTATTTTTGAAAACCCTTTGGTAGAAAGATAGCTAGGAGCATCTAGTTTGGGTTCCATTTTTTTTAGATTTTTTTAGTGAATATTTTTTTATTTATGATTTTTCTAGTACACAAATTTTATGTTTTAAAAACAACTGAGCTCGACCGTGCCCCCTAACTACCTCAAAAATATCAAAAATTTATATTTTATTATTTCTTATACTCTAAATTTCTTTATGTAAATATAAGAAATTAGGGTCACTCTGCACCTTATAGAATTAGTCTCATAGCTCCTTGAGTCATGGTTTAGGAGATAGTTTTTAAAGTATAATCTGTCAAAGACATAGGTAATTTTTCAGATTTCAAAGACATTCACCTAAATCTTTTAGCATTTAACTTCTATAATCGAAACCTAAACCATAGGCCATAAGCCTAAACACTAAACCGTAAACCTTGAGCCCTAAACCCTAAACCCTAAACCTTTAACCATGATCCCTAGACCCTAAAATCTAAACCTTAAACCCTAAACCTTAAACATTTAGCCCTTACTTGTGAGCCCTAAACCTTGAGCCTTAAGCCCTAAACCTTAAGCCATAAGCCCTAAACCCTAAACCTTAAACCATGAACCATGAGCCCTAAATGCTAAACCCTAAACCCTGAACCATAAAAACTAAATCCTAAACCCTAAACCCTAAACCTTAAACACCGAATCCTAAACCCTAAACCCTAAGCCTTGAACCCTACACCCTTATCCTTGAGCCCTAAAATCTAAACCCTAAACCCTAGACCATATACCCTAAGCCCTAAGCCCTAAACCTTAAACCTTAAACCCTAAACCCCGAGCCCTAAACCATAAACCCTAAACCTTAATCCCTAAACATTAAATCCTAAACCCTAAACCCTGAACCCTGAACCATAAACCCTAAAACTTGAACCGTAAACCATAAACCCTTATCCCTAAACACTAAATCCTTAACCCAAAACCCAAAACCCAAAACCTTAAACCCTAAATCCTTAACCTCGATCTGTAAACCCTAACCATAAACACTAAACCCTAAACCCTAAACCTAAAACCTAAATCCTAAACCATAACCCTAAACCTTGAACCCTAAACCTTAAACCCTGAACCATGAGCCCTAAACCCTAAACCCTAAACCCCAAACCATATTTCATTAATATTTCTTATTCTCGTGCCTAGAACCATCATTGAGTCTGCTTATAGAACTACCTTGTTTATGAGAGGTGGGACAAGTAACTAAATGGATATGACATCTACCTTGTGCCTTGTAATGCATATATTACACATCTCTTCCAAACTTGTTTCTCCCCACATATACTTGTGCTCTTGAATGTAAATTTATTCACACTCAAAACAAATTTCACATTTCTCATATTTCCATGTATGGTATTATGCAAGCCAAGATGACCCATTGGAAGCTGGAAAAAATAACAATCACAACAAAAAATTAATCTTAAAGGAAACAAAAGAAACATAGAGAATATATCAATGCAGAGGTGTAGGATCATAATTGAATTTCTTGTAGCATCCTCTCCTCCAGAGAAAGATAAAGTTCAAGTGTTCTACTAGAATGGATAATAAATTTGACAGAACTTCCTAAAGTGTTCAAAATAAGCATAGAAACAAGGGAATGGCTAAGAACACTAAGGGGTTATCAATCACCTAGTAAATCTTTCTTGTTTAGTTCTAAATGGGAGTTACCTGGCCTACGACTTAGTGACCTTCCTTTCATTGATAACTCCTTATATGATAAACCCATGGATGTTTTCAAAATCCCCTGAACAAAAAGATGGGGGTAGTCATCAATCCTAGTGAAGGGTGTGATGTGATTTCCAAACAACTTGAAATTCATATAGATTTAGAGGTCATAACCCGAATTTACAAATATCTATGTCATTATAAATGGAAGCCAAGTAATGTGTTGTCTCCCTATACCTCCAAGGATTGAGGACTACTGGGGTCTTTGGAAGGATTGGACATTATGACTATGACATTTCCCTCCTTCAAAATATCAACAGATGAAAAACATCAAATTTTGATGACTCTCTTTGAATGTTCTTCTTACGAATTCGATGAACCATGAACTCTGTGACCTAAACCCTTAACCCTCAACCATGAGACCTAAACCCTAAACTACAAACACTAAACCCTAAAACTAAAATAATGGATCCTAAACCCTAAACACTAAATATTAAACCCTAAAACCTAAACCCTAAACCCTTGACCATGGACCTTAAACCCTGAGCCCTAAGCCCTAAACCCTAAACCCTAAATACTAAATCTAGAGCCTCGAGATCTAACCCCAAACCTTAAACCAGTAACTCTGAACCCCAAACCTTAAGCCATAAACCATGAACCATGAACCCTAAACCCTAATCCCTAAACCATAAACCCTAAACCTTAAGCCTTGAACCCTACACCCTAATCCTTGAGCCCTAAACCCTAAACCTTAAACCCTAAGCCCTAAACCCTAAATCTAGAGCCCTGATCTCTAACCCCTAAACCTTAAACTCGTAACTAACCCCTAAACCTTAAACCTATAACTCTGAACCCCGAACCCTGAGTTATAAACCTTAAACCATGCACCCTAACCCCTAACCCCTAAACCCTAAGCCCTGAGCCCTAAATCATAAACCCTAAACCTTAAGGCCTAAATGTTAAATCATAAAGGTCCCTAAATCCTAAACCCTAAACCCTAAAAACTAAATCATAAACCCTAAAACCTAACACCTAAACCTTAAACCCTAAACTCTAAACCCCAAGCACTAAACCCTAAGCCCTAAGCCCTAAGCCCTAAACCCTGAACTCTGCAACCTAAACCCTTAACCCTAAAACCTAAACCCTAAACCTCAAGCCTTAAACCCTAAACCCTGAACCCTTTACCCTAAACCCTGAACCCTGACCTTTAAACCTTAAACCCTAACTCCTAAACCCTAAACCGTAAACCCTAAATCCTCAACCCTAAACCTTAAACCCCGATCCCTAAACCCTGAACCTCAACTCTCAACCCTAAACCCCCAACCCTGATACCTAAACCCTAAACCCTAAACCCTTTGCCCTAAACCCTGAACCACCTTTAAACCTTAAACCCTAACTCCTAAACCATTAACCATAAACCCTAAATCCTCAACCCTAAACCTTAAACCCTAACTCCTAAACCCTAACTCCTAACCCCTAAACCGTAAATCTTAAATCCTCAACCCTAAACCTTAAACCTTGAGCCCTAAACCCTAAACCCTATACCATAAACCCTAAACCCTAAACTCTAAGCACTAAATCCTAAACCCTAAACCCTAAACCTTGACCCCTAAACCCTAAACCTTGAGCCCTAAACCCTAAACCCTAAGCCTTGAACCCTAGGCCCTAAGCCAAAACCCTAAACCTTGAACCCTCAAACATAAACCCTTAACCCTAAACCCTAAAAACTAAACCCTGAACCCTAAACCATGAACCCTCAACTCTCAACCCTAAACCCTAAACCCTCAACCCTGATCCCTAAACCCCGAACCTTGAGCCATAAACCTTAAACCGTCAACCTTGAGCCCTAAACTCTAAACCTTGAACCTTGAGCCTTAAACCCTAAACCCTAAACCCTTAACCCTGAACCATAAACACAATACTCTAAACCCTAAACCATGAACCCTAAGCCCTGAGCCCTAAACCCTAAAATTTGAACTATGAGCCTTAAACACTAAACCTTAAACCCTAAACTCTAAACCTTGAGTCCTAAACCCTTAGCCCTAAACCCTAAACCCTAAACCCTAAATCATAAACCCTCACCCAAAGGAAAGTCCTAAAAAGATCATTCAAAGATGTTTTGATGTGTAGGGAATAATGCTTAAGGTGATCGATCGAATTTTTAGTTTTTATGGGAGACTACTTCCTTTGAAGGCCTAAAAAGGCATTTTTGGCCATTTTGTAGTTAATTGAACACCCTTTAGAACAAGCTAAAATGAGCTAGTCATGTCATTGAATTATCAAGGACCATTATTTGTGAAGTATTAAGGCATTGTTTGTCTCCATAAGAGACATATAAGAAAAAGCATGTATGAAAATCATGAATTTGATTCCACGAAAGGATGCTTTTAGAGCTATGAAAGGTGAGGGGATGATCTTTTATGGAGCACCATGTTTCTAAGAATGAGAAATCATCTGAGTTCACTTGATGTAATTCACTTGGTACTATTCGTAACAACTCATTTAACACCTAGTAGTGTTATCACACCTTAAGGAGGAGGCACATTACAATCACCTCATTTGGCCATAGGACAAGAATCCCATTCAGGAAACAATCCTCTATCTGCAAAGTGAGGATCTCTTTTTAGTAAGAAGTAGACAAACATCATAGAGTTAATTCATGGTCACTAAAGTGAATTATGGACCAAATTTAAAAATTAGTACCAATTCAAGCAGCGATAGGGCCAAAATCCATTTTAGAAGGTCAAAAAACCTAAAAATGACTATATGCTTTCCCAAAACAAAGACTCGACTACAATAGATATGCCCCGAAAGTTTTAGGTCATTTCTGAAATCTTGAAAATGAGTAAGTACTGCCCAGATTAGATTTTGAAAAACTATCTTCTAGATTATAACCGTTGGAGCTATGAGACCACTTCCATAAGGTGCAGAGTGACCCTAATTTCTTATATTTACTAAAATAAATTTAAAGTATAAGAAATAATAAAAGAAATCTTATTATGGTTCGTGATTCCCGAGCCAAACAAATCAAAATGCGTATGCCTTTTAAAGCAAAACGCGAGCACATTTTACTTTTTTCGGATTCTTGTCCACTTTTTGTCCCCCCAACTTCATGCTCTTACCCAATGGGTACAAAGTGCATGTGTCATGTAGAATATTGTCTACAAGCTCTACCTTTCAAGGTTCAAACATTATTTCATATTCATTTATTTGGCTACCTTATCATTCTAGATTGGTTCACTGCTTTTTATTGCATGCAGAGAATATTGGTTGAGAAGATTTTCAAAATATTAGGTACACGTGCTATAATGATTTTTTATAATATTTTGTAAAATTTTGCCATACTCTATCAATTTTTTAGAATGTATTTTGCTTTTCTCAGAGCTTATTTTTCATCTTGATGATCAAGATTTAGAAGTAAATTTATCAATTTTTATATGTATCAAAGAAATAGAAAAGTTTTGTTTTCCATTTGAAAATTTTAAATCATAAAATCATACCATTTATCGTCCCTTGGTGTTATAACAAAAATCCATTAAAAAAAAAGAATAGGTTGTAGTCAGGGTCCTTGGCATTGATCCTCATTTTCTTATAGTTGTTTCTTGCCTTGGTGTTTTCTTTATTGGTAATGAAAGGAGTTTTTTTAACTTTTATTTTACATCAATTATAAGTTATTTATATTGTGTTTTTGTATGAATAGTTGTTATTGTTTACATCTTGATTTATTGCAGGCATAAACAAAAAAACGTCCATTTAAGAGGATGATATACATGTCGATGAGGCATTCTTAAACTAACTACCCTATTAGAGACAATTTTTTTGTTGATGGCATAAATTATCAATAATATTCTAGGAATCTAGAACAAATATTGATGATGCACCTTTACCTCAAGGGGATATTGTTACCAAGTAGGTGGAGAATTATATGAATTTAAGGGTGTTTTTGGTGAGAATATATCCATTGTCTACATGGCTCGAGTGATTTTTTTGTGCCTTTTTTCCTCCTCATGGTCCGGTGATTTTACACACTACCGTAGACACGTGACATGCTACAAATGTTAGTTCCGACTCGAGGTTTAATGTAGTATTCAATAGGAATCATTGCATGAATGGAAGGTTTTTGTCAACTTCCTCTCGAGAAGCAACACAGTGTCTTGACGGTCTTGAAATGTTGGGAAATGAGATTTTGAAATACACAATAATTGGAGCATATATGATGTTCGCAGATTTGCAAATAATTGGTTCATCATTCATTAAGAGAGAAAAGGCAAACACAATTAACACCAAAGCATGTAGGCAACGCCACCATCTTCCACATGTCCTTTATCTTCGAACAACAACTAGCTTTTAATACCATACTTTGCACAATTCAAGAAACAAATACCTTCTACTTCCACTAAGATTAATAATTCAAGGAATTCATTCACAAAGATCATCAACCACATCTCCCTCACCTTTCCTTCTCGCCGCCCTACCGGTGATTTAGCATTCAACATCTCCACATCCACAATCCACACAGGCCTCTGTATTCCAATCAAAGAACTAAAACCCCTTGAAGGTCATGCATTATCATCTTTTCAAGAGTCATTGAAACATATAGAATATATTCTTATTGATGAAATGAGTTTCATTGGCCCAAAGTTGCTAAGAAAAATTGACAGCAGGCTACGCGAGGCTTTCCCACATTCAAAAACATTTGAATTTGGGAACAAATCTGTCATCCTCCTCGGTGACCTCGACCAATTACCACCGGTTTTGGATAGTCCTCTTTATGCAAGTAATTCATATGGAGCTATCCTTTGGAAGGGATTCCATTCTTCCATTACATTGCAAATAATATTTCGGCAACAAGGAACGACCAATGTACAAGTTTCATTCTAGAATTTACTACTCCACATGCAAAATTCAACTCCTTTTATTTATCACTAGGAACTCCTAATGTCTCTCATCGACTCACACCTAACTTAGCAAGATATCAACAATTTTAAAGACACATCACATTTTTCCAATACCCCCTATTTCAAGAGGGAATCAAAGACAATTGCTTGATTAAAATGGCACTGGGATTAACTATCCACAAGTCCTGTGGACTTACTTTGTATAGAGCAACCTCACAACACTTACAAAATCAATCACAACCCTTATCAATATCAACTACAAAAGTAATAACTATCCCTTTAAAACAAATAACATATACCGTTCCCAGTTCACATTGTATTGTACACGTGCGATTGCTAGTATTGTAAAATGTAATTATGCCCAATAAAGACCATCAAAAGGCTGGGAAAAAAATTAAAACTCGAAAACGGTACGGGAGCATTACATACAAGGGTTTATGTCGGAGGAAGCCTGTCAACCTTCTACTTCTTGCTCCACTACCACCTAACATGGCGCTGGTGAAACACACAATATTTCTTTCCGAATTTCAAGTATCATGAATTTCTCATGGCCTTCACACCTTTCCATGATCTAGGTACTCCTGGTTTCTTCTTTTCTCTGTATCATTACTTGTATTATTCTATTTCATCTTCTTTCTTATTGCTTTTTCACCTCTTCCATGTAATCTCTACTTCAATTTCCAATCTTATCTCAGTAACGGAGATGGGTTGTTTGAGTCTCGTTCATAGTCCTTGTACTTCCATAAAAATATCACAACACTATAACAAGAAGAAGAAATTCAACAGGTCTCTATTTCAGTCAAGACCTTACACTGGTGTTGCTGTCAAGAATGAATTGGCTGCTATGGAGCCTCTGCAACAGCACCCCTCTCGACCTCTCAGGATATTTGTAAGGCTTTTTTCTTACCAATTATGGGTTTATGCCATTGTTTTTTTATGAAGTGTCTACGCATTCCGTGGCTTTCCCGAGCTTGGATTTCTTGGGCTTAGTGCTAAGGTTTGAGGGGGCATCCAGGGGTATCCCTTCCACCAAATTTGTCTAGGACTTGAACCCATCCAGGTTCATCTCGTATGGTGTTGGGTCATTATAGCAATAATTGATTCTTGGTGGGCTCTTTGTGAGCTAAACAATTTCATTAATAGACCGTCTACTACGAATTTTAAAATTGGAAGGAAGATTGTTTTCTGAAAGTAGATTTTATGCAGTCTGTTAAAAGCTGGACTAAATAGTAATGATTTCAAACAGGCCTGTTAGATAATTCTCGAACCTCAAATGCTCCATTTTGTTTCACAAGACAATTTAGCTGCCGATTCAGCATTGCAGGTCTAAAATAGTTAAATTGCTTGTATGAAGTTGTGGAAACATGTGTAGTCTAGATGTAGGTGAATTATGAAGGTTAGGTTTACTCAAGGGCTTCATCATGTGGCCCGAATATAGGGGTACAAAATATGAACAATATATAAGCTAAATGGAATAGGTGGATCTCATAGGACAGATTAGCAACTTGCACTTGGCTTGGGTACGAGCCTACAATGAACTTTGCCTTTACCTTATGAAGTTATATACCTATGTTGCGAGAAAATGGAAATGGGCATGGGTACAGTTCGAAACGTGGAGATGCTGATTTTCAAAAAAACCTTGAGTACAAAACGGCACAGAAATGGTCCGTACAATATATTATTAAAAATTTAAATATATATAAAAATGCGTAGTACTTATTTTCATTTCATAAACAATAAAACACTTTAAATATTTTGTATTCATAAAAGTTCAAAACATTCAACATGCTTAAAATTTCACATGTTCATGAATCATGTGACATAAATGAGAGTGTATTTTGCCATTGGATGTAGTGTGTTTATATAGGTTTACACCTATATTTTTCAGTTACTGACGATCTCTCTTGCAGGACTCATTGGCACATCAATCTCCCTGAGTGCACATCCTAAGGAGTGTACCAGAAAATGGGTGCGGTTGGCTCATGGTATTTTAAGAGAAATGTCTATATGATTTTCAGTTATACCTATCTAATCCTTCATACTACCTTCTTAGCTCCTTTGATGTCTCCCTGAAATCTTGAAATATGGTAAGTTTGAAACTGTGAAATCTGGCATGTCTGAAATCTGATAGGACCCTCCAAAACCTAGAATCTGCATTATAGCTCCTAGATGTCTGAAACCACTCTCAAACATTTTGGAAGTATATGCATAAAATATAACTTAAAGACTAAAGCATAACTTATACCTAAATGATTATTTTAAGTATATACTGGCTGTTTTTTTGCATTTTTACTAAGTTTTTCTGCCAGAAACGTGATGGAAACCTCCTGAGTTCCACTACAAACCCGAGACTACATAGCGTTGAAGAGCCGTTTCAGGGCCGTTCTTGTGACCATACCTGTACCCGTTTTGGGTACAATGTACATGGGTACCGGAGCCCTATAGGCGTTTCCTGGTTACACAGTTATATATATCACCACAATTGGATATTGGATTCATTGAAGGTCAACTCCTTCATCACATTGACCTAGCTACATTAACATGCAGACTTTTTGATGGGGGACATGTCCCCCAGGTTTTGAACTTGGTTCATCATTATGATCAGTCTCTCATATTATGGCTACCACTAGATCGTAAACCCACGGAGTAGGTATATTGTAGTAGCGGTCCTATTTCAGGAAATATCCTGTTAAACAGTTCTTATAAGGAGAGTCCAAGTAAATTTGATTAAAATCTGCTCTTTGTCCTCTGTTTTGTAGTGCATAAGGTCTGCAGGGTTTTAACTTAGTGTACTCGGTAAGATGCAATGTAATTTAGTAGAAACATAGAATCTTCCCTGAATGGCCTTTAAGAAGGCCAAATGTGATGATAGTCTTAAAATTTGGCTATTTGTTTTGTTAATTTAAAAAAACTGCAGTACAAATTACTGGTTACACAATGCTGACTTGTGCCATTGTTCATGATCCTGACTGCTGCTTCTCCATTTTGGTTAAAGAAAAACAGATGGGAAGAACTTGATAGCCAAGGGGTAGAAGATGTTTGATGGAATGTCTGATTCAATGCCAGTGAAAAATAAACAAACTATCTAGTTCAAGTATAATAGTAACACTATAAAAGAAGGAAAGGATTAAATAGGTTCTAAAGGCCATACAGGTTGGTTCATTTGACATCAAGCTACCAAATTGCGCTCATGTTATGCTCACTTTTTTATTTGAGAGGATAACATGGAGAACCGAGATAATTTGCAATCTCATGTACTTCATGCCAAAATAATGCATTATGCCCAAGGCTGGAATTGGGTTACCGAGGACACCAAAATGATGTTTTTCACAAGCATAAAAAAGTATTTCCATCATTTGAAACTATTTGCTTACATTTAAAACAGAAAATGATAGCACAAGGGACTATATAAAATGCTGCCTGTGGTAAAACCGCAGCTTACTTGTGGTCATGCTCATTATGTGTCTCCTTCCGCCGAAAGTTACACGAGGATCATCACCTTTGGGTGCATCCCATCCATCGGCTGATCTTCTCACCCATCTTAGTTATCTGTACTTCTCATTGGGAGTTGGTATTTTCTTAGGCAGCGTACTTCTCATTCTTGGAAAGCAGTGATGAATCGAGTCTATGGTGGCTTGTAACTACCATGGTCATTTCTTCGGATTGTTAATCCTCCTTGCGGGATAACCTCTAGCTAAAATGCTATGTTAGATGCAGTAATTTACCCTGTTTGAACACATGGCACATCTTCTAGGGATTTGAACCCTAGGCTCTGATCTGAGATCCTTGATGATTTACCACCTAAGGTCATTCTGTTTGACAAAGCATTAGGATAAAAATAATGTCAGAGGTTGTAGAGAACATAAGGTGGGCTTGGGTCTGTAGTGTGGTTAAACCACCATCACTTTCAATCCTTGGACTGAACTTGGATTTAGGGCTGTTGCATGCCATGCTTTGATGTGATGGCACTTTGCGCTTTGCATTAGATCCACTTATCAAGCATTAAGGGCTCTTAGAAACTCAAGCTTCATTTTAACTCTCTTTCCTTAATTTAGAATCTGAAATGTGCAGGTGACAAAAATACAATGCAAGTCAGCTTATGGAACATTAATCAAAAGGTTGATTTTTAAGCACTGCATTTTTCCTTGCTTTTAAAAGATGAACAAGACTTCCACTGTCTCCACTTTATACTTGGTTGAGGAAGTGAGATTGGCTCTTAAAATCACCCAAGAGGGAAATCCTTTCCACAGAACCATGGCTTTAGGATTTCATTAAAATATAAGCACAATATTGTCATCCTTCTGATATCTGCTGCGTTTTTATGAGATTGTTGCTGTTTGAGGAAAAATTCTATGGCCTTATAAAGAGAGAAAAATATAGAAAAACTATAGGGTGCATTAGTTATGCAAGAAATTTTGAGTTGGTCACGAGAGGCAAGGGTATTCATACATATGAGTATAGCTCGAAAAGTCGTACTCGGACATTACACAGCAGCCCAAATTTTGGCTCATTACTAGGGACTTGGGAGTTTCTTGGCATTACTCGGAAACTTTATTGTTACTTTATAAAACATATAACTTTTTTAAAAATAAACTTGAATAACATGAAAAAAACTGTTAATTCACATGAGAAGTGAATTTATGCTCTGAGATTTGATTTTTATTTCAATTTCAAACTTGCTGTTATTGCCAAGTTACAAGTATACGCTGAGCTGCTGATGTATTCCTTCAAATGCTGGAAACCCTAACTCTGATTAATCACATTCACTGTATAACTCGGTTCAATGTCTGGACTCCTGGAGATTCAGAGAATATATGTATCAAGTATGCTGCAGTCTGCAGAGTCCAGACTCTGCACATTGATATGTGAATCGAAGGAAGGTGTTGAATCTTTATCTGTTGATGTTATACTTCTATTTACTTCTGCAAGTTCCTTTTGACTAGTTCTTGTATATACTCAGTACTGTAATGTATTCAGTGTTCACTGTATTTGCAAAGCAAAAATCAGAAAAAACGCAGGCTTCAAGTCAAAAATGATTTTTTTAGCAGTGAGTTATATACTCACTGAGCTTTGTCAACAAGCATGACTCAACAAGTTTCCCAATGTAAGGGCGAAATTACTCAGCCAAACTCGCCAAGTAATGTCTGTCGACTCAGCTCGGTGACTTGATGCAGATTTCTTGATTTATGCCTGCCTCGCGAGTAACCGGTGAAACTGGCTGAGTTTTGAAACAGAGCATATGAGCCACTCATGAGACAAAGGTGTCTGCATATGATGAAACTTAAGAGGAAAAGAATGAGGAAGCCATTAAAAATCTATTGGACAAATTTAGTTTAGACGAAGGCTATGAATCAGCAGGGAAGATAGGGAACAACATATTAAGTTGACAAAGCTACACGAGGATGAGGGAAAGGCACCTGCCACCAATCATGAACTCATGTAAGCTACCAAATGATGAAGGAAATAATAGTGAGAAAGTGGCCCACATGAAGCACCCATTCATGCATATGGAGGCCAATAAAGGAAATGAATTAAACCAAATAACAAGGCCTATACATAGTTGCACAATTCTTCCCCATTATTGCATATTAATCATCACATTCTCTCTCCAAGTCTATTACAAATTTACAACACCTTTGCGATGCATAGAATTGGAATGAGATTCACATCTCTGAGCTTTTCTTAGGGATTTGTTTCTTATGTAGGCCACTAGTGTTGGAGAGGGAAAATGCTTTAGAATGGCGATTTTGTTAAATTTAATCCATTACTCTTCAGACTAAAGTGTTATTCTGCATGTTTGTACACTGTTACTTTTCAAAATTCTATTACGTCATTTAAAGTGAAAAACTTTGTCTTGTTTTGCAAAATATTATTAAATATGTTTATATTTGAGGTCACCATTGCCTTTATCATTTGAAAATGGAATGAGACAATCCTGTTGGGAATTATTATTGTTAGTACTCACATGTAATTATAAGCGAGTATATATTTGTTAGAGTAAGGTTGTTCGGATTGTTGGAATGATCTGCTTAGTTTGGAGTGAGTTGTTATAGAACATATTCTAGGACTTCTTATTCTTAGGAGATCCTCCTCCTATATATATGTTAGCATCTATCATTGAATTAATTAATAAGTAGCATTATTATGGAGAGTTTACTGTTGTTTGACTAACTAAATCTCTGACCAAATGTAAATTGGTATCAGAGGGAGGAGGATCTAATACGTTTCTTTTTAGTATCTAAATCTATTTTGTAAAGATTAAGGTATTGTTGGAGCGTTTAAGGTAATATACTCTAACTGGCCTGTTGTTGTATCACTGCCTGCTCCAGTCATTATTGTCACCAATTGTTTGTGACTATTTAGTGTTATCAAGTTCGCTCGAAAGCTTTGAAGTCTTCTCACAAATCGTTGCAGGCATCCTTGTACAGTCCGGAGACATATCTTCACCATTCTGTGCTTACATTTCTTGGAGACCTGACGACTATCAATCAATAATCAGCCAATTGCGTGATCTCAGGAATCTCCAAAATAGTGCACAGAACTGCTATAGCCAGGCATTGTAATCTGCAATTTATTATGGCGCCGTGTGGATAGATCCTTCAATCACACTACGGTCAATCATTGTGTGAAAGTCATTTGCTTCTGAGTTTTGTCATCTTGCAATTACATCTACCAAGATCCTCTCTGGACACCATGCGTATCTTCTTTCACGAAGCAGAATCATGTGTTCTCTACGGCTTTGTTAAGTGTGTAGGTTAGTTAAGTGTGTTGCTGTTTTTAGGTGGATTTGTAATTAGAATTTTAACCTATAAGTGGTTTATCATTTAACATGTTTTGTTTTAAATTAGAATTGATATAGTTTTTTCTAGTTTGCATGGTGTCAAGTCTATGTTATGTGTTATATAGTTTTTTTATGTTTAAAATTGCATGTCCATTTAGACATTTAGGATAGGTATATTTTCATGTGATTTATACTATTAAAGTTTTACAGTCAAAGGATTAGTGTTCGATTATAGATTTTATTATGGTGTTGAGGTTTCCTTTATAGTAACTTGCTTATTAAAATCTAATTTATTTGTATTTTATAATTGGATTTTAGTATTGTGTCATTTAGGCGGTAATATTTGTGGTTCGAATAAACTTCAAAAGTCTAAAAGCATTTCTTTATTATGAGTGTCATGTTATCAAATAGAATATTATATAAATTGTCATTTTGGTCAATTATTGTCTAAGTCAAGTTTGTCATTAAAGATTCAAAATATATTTATGGCAATAGTGAAGGTCAGTGTCAATTGATTTTAATATAAGTTATCTCTTCATTGAGAGTTGAGTCTAGTAGTAATATTGTTCTGAAGTGTCATAAATTCATAGTCAAAGTCATCAAAAATATTCTTATACGAATACGCGCTATCGTGCAAAACTGTCCCGGGAAATAAAAATTCCACATTGAGATGGGAATATTAAAATAAACATAATGTTGAAATTAGTGTGCCTCAAGATTGCATTTGTTGAGTAAGCAACATGTCTACCGGAGGATGGAGGCAACGGAGGAAGGAGGTCGATCAACGACCTCTCGTTAGTAATTGGATGTGAGGCCGCAAAATTGCACTAGTGGCACCACATTTGTGCCAAAATGGCTAAAGCCAGGATCAGTTCCTAGGTGGCAGCGGGAACCATCCCATACTTTTATGATCAATGTTGCGGTGATAACCATCGGTGGCTACAAACGCGATGAGGACATGGTTCTCAAATTTCCATTTTTCTATTATTTTAGTTGTGTGGTGTGTGCAAAAATAAAACATTGTAATCATTCCCTACTAAGTTTGAAAAGAGGAGAATGTGCATATCATAGATGGTGTAAACAGTTGTATAGGAGGGCAACTGGTTGTAGAGATCCTCTTCCTACTTTGTTGGAAGATGATGAGCCGGTGATAAGTTCACTGGAAGTGAAAGCAAGATAAGTTCTCGTATGTAGGTGATCATGTGCAACAAGATCCAAACATTAGTATTCAGACCTAAAAATATGCATTGGCATACGATTCTATTTCCAGCTCAAATGGTGCACGGTTCTTCCCATGCTCCCACTAAGGGAAGAATGTTAAGAATTATTATTGTTAGTACTCACATGTATTTATAAGTGAGTATATATTTGTTAGAATAAGGTTGTTTGGATTGTTGGAACAATCCACTTATTTTGGAGTGAGTTGTTATAGGAGATATTTTAGGACTCCTTATTCTTAGGAGATCCTCCTCCTACATCTATGTTAGCATCTATCATTGAGTCAATTAACAAGTAGCATTATTATGGAGAGTTTACTGTTGTTTGATTAACTAAATCTTTGACCAAATTTACAAATCCTCAAAATGCTTGTGTGTAAAGAGATTGTGAATATTAATATTACTATTATGAAAATCTCAGAATTACATACATTATAGCATGCATCCCGACTGTAATAGAAAGAAATTCATGGCTGAAAAAATGTTGATTTTGTGCATATTCTATGGCCATTGTGAATCATATTAACCAAGCAACATGATGCATAACATAAACCCAAAATGCATTGCATATAGGATGATGAATAAGTGAGGTTATGTAGAACTTGATGACTACAAGATGCCTGACATTATGTGCATATATGTGTTTATTAGGTTCTTGTTCTCAAGATAATGTAGGATGGAAGTGAAGTATTCCCTTGTTGGTTGCATGGTACCTTCCCTAAAATTTCGACAACAACTTACAAGCACCCTCATCCGGGACTCATTGATGTGAATTGGTAAATGTTTTGGTAGGACATATTAACAAAGAAAATTTTGTAATGTTGCATCACTATTATTTTCAATATTCATGCAATTTATACTTGTTATAAACATGATGGGCCTCAGCATGATGTGGTGTTGTACCAATGGCATGGGTCATAGGATATTCTTGTTAAAGGATTAGGGGAGGGACTTAGTCCTTGGGAATGGAAAACCAAACCTTGTGAAGGAGTTACTATAGTGACAACATGCTTCCAAGCACTTAAATACCATGTTCCCATAGTGTTATGATGTAGACATGGAATTGTGCTACGTTGAGCTACGACAATCATGAGAGGTAATTATGACTGCTAAGTAGCATAGATTGTAAGAGTCATACAGAACCCAGGAGATATTTGGTGGAAAATACAGTGTACTTCTACTTGCTAGAATTCAGATGCATTATAAACACAAGAAAACTAAATAAGGGAAACATAAATAGAAGTAACATTTGTCCAGTAAACAAAAAAAGATACATAGAACTGAAACGAAGTTTTTATAAATCTAATCATTGTATACATGACATTCTCTTGAGGGAGATGAATAATTGTCCTTTCTATTAGGAAACACATTTTTAAACAACTATGTACGATAATAAACTAAGAGACATTGATGGAAGATGGATGGTTCATCTTTCAATGATTATTAAGAGTTTGGTGCAGAGTTGGAAATGTTGTAAGAGGGCAGTTCTGAACAGTCAACTTTTCACGGCCATAATATTTTAAACAGAGCTTAAAATTTGGTGCTCCAAACTGGAAAACAGAGGAGCTTCATGTTGACACGACCCCGTCAAGCCATTAAGTTTTGGTTACCTTCCGGAACCTAAATTCCACTCAGATGCAACCTGAATTTGGTCTGCAAAGTTTCCACTTGGATCAAAGAGTGTGGTCACTTATTAATAATTTGAATGGGCATTCATTTAATGTACTAATGCACAGAGAACACTCACCATCCAAAGCTTGCTCTTTGCATTCCCTATATCTAAGTAGTTGCATTGCATTGCACACTAATCCATACATAATTCATAAACCATCATGTCACACAAGTACAAGTCTTCATGACTATAACATTGTGCTTGTAGGCAACCAAGAAGATTCTGTTTAAACAAATAAAATTAACATCATCATAGATTCATAGGTCCTTATTGTTTACATGGGATGAAAACGCATTTGACATTAACAAGATTACATCTTTTTCTCTCTAGTGGTGATTCCTGTGGCAACAGAAACAATGTGTAGTCACACCGGCACAGGATTCATCCCTTTTCAGTAGACTGGTGCTAATCACAAACCATATTTTGCATTTAGTCTTCTACTACCAACAAAAAGGCACCCTTTTTGGGTTTTAAAGAGAGATTGCTTGGGGTGGCTCCTAAATGTTGTGCTGAATATTACAAGAAAATGAAACTATTTCATCATATCAGCTACCATCATCTTGCATGTAATCCTCAAGTATATGTATCACATCAGATTCATAATTGCATAGCTTATGGCTGTTGCAACTCATCAACATAGGCCTTATCCAGAATTAAATGAGTTAATGATATTAGTTTAATAACAAACTTGCTGAAGTGTGACATACAATTTTTTGAAATTCATTCATAAAGCATCACTGAAACAATTCATCCTATATGCAACATATAATGGGAAGAGCATTCAGGGAAAATAAATTACCATCCCACAGATAGAAGAAACAAAGATTTGCTGTGGAGAAAACCTAGTGTGGGAAAAACACCAACATTTAAAGTCCTTCATTAAATCAAACCTAGGATTATTACTGGTAATTTTGGAGGAGTATTTTCTCCTTCTTGGACCACTGAGTCCTCTGCTCTTCACGTTATTTTCTCATGGAGTTGGAAGCTCACTTGCTTGCCATCCTTGCTGAATTGTTCCTCTTTAGTCTCTACCATTAGAAATGTCTCTTCTCCATATTTCCCCCACATAACAGGAGAGGAGAACTCTCACGGAATGATTCCCCAATGAATAAGTGAATATGTTAATGTATTTGGTTGATTCTTGGAATTCAAATGTTGCATTTTCAAGGTGCTTTCCTTCATCTCCCCAATTTTTTTGGACTCGTCTAGTCCAAGTTTTTCACCCATATGCCACAAAAGACAAAAAAGAAACGTCTCCAAGCATGTGACTGTTTATAAACTTTTGGAGGATCCAATGGATGAATTTTGGGTTGAATTATTGCAGGTGGGAAAATTAAGGTGTCCAATGTCTTCAGTTGGAAATTCAGTCCATTTCAATATCACATGCCCATGTTCTTGCCAAAACACGGCAGATTGTTATTCCTGCATTTGAGGGGTCAAATGGACTACTTTTAACCTGAAACATGATGGACATGACCAAAAGGATGCTAAGAAACACCATATCAAGTTTCAACCCATTCTGACTTCTTATGACCAAATTTTAGCTAAAAGCCTAAAACCGAGTCTGCAAATTTTCTGCATTTTAGGTGGCCAAACAACGGAAATTTGAATTAAACCTTAGTGAGCACCTCGAGGGCTCTGCGAGGATGCCTTCTGTCAGTTTCTGTGCCAATATGAATGCTTAATGGCCGTTTACTGTCATCGTGACTAATCCATTTTGGATCAACAAACTTTCAAAGTCCTTCCTAGGATTATCAGGAGGCATGTATGATAGGAGAATTTCTGGGATACGTTCTTTGCGCCTCCCATATGATCACTTACCCAGTGGCATTTAGTCACAGTCATTCCTCGTGGATATCATCATATCTTGTATTGGCTTTTTCTCCAAGGTTAAAAATGAGGAGGCAGCTGTCCTTCCTCACATGATCTAGATTAGGGGTAGCTATTGCCTCCAGTCATGGCCTTCATCTGCCATCTCTTGTTTTAGTATGGTCTTTCTTTTTCATGTTTATTTTTAATGATTGTGATGCACGGCATTGTTGCCTTGACATATTTAAGTGTACTCATTTTGGATACTATTGCTGGTATTAATTCACTGTGCTGTTTTATTTTCCATTTTGCTGTAGTTCTCTCCTTGCCAGTCCTCTGTGCAGTTGCTTTGAAACAATAATCTGGATTACCAGTGATTCAAATTGTCTCATGGAAACCAAGACTTCAACTTTTCGGTCTCATAGCTGTCTTGGTAGGAGTCATTGTGCCTTGCTCGTTGTAGCCTGTGTTCTTCAACTATTTATCTTTGTTTTCCGAATGTTTCTCAAGAGTGGAAATGATACCACACTCGTACCCGTTAACATCTAACTCTGATTCTTCAGGTTTTGTTTCATTTTCTCCTCTAGTTCCTCTATTAGCTTATAAGTTGGCTATTCTATTATCCTTTTTGCAATTTTTTAACAAGTTAATCTCTGAGATGTTCAATGGTTTGATTGTGTTTCCTTCCACCTGAGTGAGCTGCTCTAATAATGAGACATGTTTTTACTCGACTCTATAATATAGTTGACAAAGTTTTCATTCAATTTATATAGCTTTGCGAGAGAGTCATCCTTTGTTGTAATTTTGTTGTACAGGTTTTGAGTTTTGACCAAGCATCACTTGCTGCTACAATAACATCAAGTTCTTGGTTTCTTCTTTTGGTTTTTCTTGGGCAGATTGATCGGCAGGATCTATTTCGGTTCCTCAGGCAATGTCCAACAAATTCCTCATCCACACATCTTGAATGTATCCTCCGGTCTGTAGGCCACCATATCACGGTGAAGGGATTTGAACTTGGGTTTTCTTTAAATGAGTGTACCCCATATTACCATTACACAACCTTTGGGATAAGATATTTTGCATTTTTAGCACTGTAACCCTTTGGACAAGATACAAAAAAAGAAGGTATTTACATGTAGTTGGCAATTAGGAAAAAGCATAGCCACAATTCTGAAGAAAAAGTAGCTAAGAAATGGGCATACAAACAACAATAAAATGAAAAAACTAGCATTTTCACAAAAAAATTGTTGCAAAAACTCTTTTGTATTCAGGAATTACGCCAATCTGAAAAAAAAAATCTAATAACTCTTATTTCAGACCTTTTACAATCAATAAGTCCAAGTGTTTATAAACACCCTTAGGTGACGGATATGACTGAGGTGAACTCCTTTATACGTCAATGCAGAAGATAACCTAGGCCTCAGCTATTCCAGTCAAGAAGAAGCCCTAGGAGAAGGGTACACACAACAAATTGGAAGTTGGAGGAAGCCCCGGAAGAGGGTGCGAACTGTGGAAAAGAATATTGAAGAGGTCAAAGTTGCAGAAGCAAGAGGTTGCAAATCAAAGCACTCGCTGCTAGGGCACCAGGAAGAAGGAACGATAAACATGCAATAGGGCACAACTGCAGAGACATTTTATTCAAACGAAGGGGAAGGACAAGATTGTTTAGAACAGAATGTGCAGGCCCACACGAAGAAGATGAACGAGATCGTGAAGAAAAGAATGTGCAAACCAAGTGATGTCGATAGAGGTTGTAGCAGACGTGAATACTAGAAAGACCAGAACATAGACCAAGAGTCACGTGGAAGAAAAGCATTACCTTGGTGAATGCAGACCAGCAGAAGGAAGGAAATGTGATGAGTTGCAGTCATAAAAAGAATCAAAAGTATCTGCAAATGTTGGAGAGAAAAACTGTCGCGATTTGAGAGAGATGCCTCCAGACAAGCATGTTGATCTTGCTAGGGCACATGAAGAAAGTCGTGAGCAGAGGACGTGCAAAAGGAGAATGCAATCAAATGTGTAGTGATCAGGAGGTCACGATCTGCAGTCATAATTTGCTGATGCGAATGAACCAGATGGTGTAGAGAAGAATTGTATGTAGTGATTTGAGGTTGTAAAGCCGAGCAAGACCATCAAAGTTTCATAGGCTGACAAGTATGTTTGTGGGTCGCGATTTCCAGGAGAAAATCCTTACAACGTCAATACCCTCGATCTGGATTGTGTGATGGTCTTAATAAGTTTTTACAGCACACAATCACGATTTGTTAACATGGTGGAGTGGTTTGTTCTGTTCAGATGTAGACCAACAGTCAAAATTCACAATTTCTGTGACTGCATTTCCGTGAGGTGCAATCTTCTCTTCACAAACAAGCATTTTCTAGATTACATCAATATTTAATTAATATTTTATTCTTTGAGTAGATGATGTCATAAGCCTTAATTTTCTTATGGCTGAATAGAATCATTTTTGAGATTGTGGGCTCATTAATTGGATGTCTTTTTGAGTCATTGTCAGGGAGTCATATTTTTGTATTGATTTAGGGGTCAAATATTGTTTGAGTTCTGCCATAAACGCACAAGTTGACTGGCCAGATTACAACATGTAGAGTAATAATTTTTTTGAAAATCATATGGACCTGTGATAAAATCATCTTCGGTACTAAAGTAAGACCGACTGTGGATTTCACGGATTATGAAGAGTGTCACGAGGCCTTGCTATTGTTGAAATATCTGCATTAGATGATTCTATACCTGAGGCTTGGAATGCCTCCAAGGTAAGTGTGCTTTGGACCAGTCAGAAAAACAAGTATCAAACTTCGGAGAAAATTCCGGTCTTATACCTAAAGAATTTGTTGGGATGGGTCCCTGTCAGATGAAAGATCTTTTTCTGACAAAATGGTGGATGATGACGACCTGGTTGCATTTGTTCTAAATAATTTACCGCCCTCCTATGAAACATTTGTGGAGGCCTTACACTTGATGGTGGAAATCCAAACTTTGACTTTTGATTAGGTTAGTTATTATTTGCTATAAAAGGAATGCAAACAGACTCAAGAAAGTGAGCTTACTTCTGGAAAAAAAAAAAGAGAGTGCTTTTTCTGCTCTCACGACATCATGCTTGAATGATAGTGCTATCAGTTGTTAGATCATTGATTCTAGTGCATCCAAACATTTTTGTGTTGAAGGAGTTGGTATGTAACATTTATTGCAAATACAAATTGTTTTGATTCAGTTGTATTAGCTGATGGGGAGTCACTTGCAATAGAGGGGATAAGAGATATTCGTATAGTCCTAAATAATGCTCAAAAAACTCTTAGTAAGGAATGTTAGGTATGTTCCTAGCATGCAAAAAATCTCGTCTATTTGTCAGTTAACAAAAATCCCAATATTGCTGTGAATTTCTCTGGGCAAAAATGTATTATGTATGATGTGACATAGGACAGGGTAGTAGGCATTGGGCAAGGTGGCCAGTCTAGGCTTGACCCTATTACAATCAACTTAAATGCACATGTGGAGGGGGACTCCACCATGCAGGATGTGTGGGAGGATGCAATTCTTCAATCAAATGCATGAATAGTTGTGTTGGCAGCTGGAATGGCTCAATTACAGGATGTGCAGGCAGTGCATGGTGAGATAGTAGGAAAAGCCACTCAAATAATTGTGGACGGTTAGTTCGGTATCCAAGATGTGTATGAGTGAGATGGTATGAATAACCACTCAATCAAAGGCACTGGCTTGAAGGACTGGGAACAAGGCAGTCAATTTAAAAATCATGGTCATTTTGCTCTTGCTTCTGACCTTTTTATGGTATTTGAATTGTGAGTTAAACAACCCATTGTATGCAAATGGGTCGACAAAGTCAAAAGCAAAGATGGCGGTACTTTGGATAAGTACAAGGCTGTGAAAGGTTTTTCACAATGGGAGGGAATAAATGAGTTCTTTTCTCCTATTGTGAATACTGCGACGATGGTCACATTTTGGTTGCTTCTCTTTGGAGATTTGGACACGGAGGTTTAATTGTTGTAGTCTAAAGGATTTCAAGTAACTTGTCATGATCATTAGGTTTGCGGATTGATTAAATCCTGTAAGGACTTATGTACGCATGTACGCTCCCGAGCCTACTAAATTTTGTTTGATCAACATCTCTAAGATTCTTGTTTCAAAACTATGGAGGTCGGCCTAGAGTTATCAACCAGTGATGTTTCATCAACGGTCGATGAATTATTCTACGAGACAATAGGTGGATAGCCTGATATATTTTATGTCCATATGACCAAATTTATGTTTTGCCATGTCTCACCAATGTTCATACATTGGACAACAACAAAACATTAGAGGACTACGAATTTTAGGTTAATTTCTTTGAAGAAGTCTGCATATTTAACGAATAAACTGTAGTGTCCCCTTTTCGAATTAGTTCGTTTTGACGACTTCTTGCCCATTCCACTTTCCATGGGCAAGAAGGAGGTGAACAAGGGAAGTGTTTGTCATGTTTTTCAGTCTTTTTCATAAGCATTTGCATTTTCTTTCATGGTTTCTCTCATAAGCTAGGTCGGCTGGGTTGGAGGAGTAAAAAGCCAAAGACAAAAAAAAAGCAACATCATTATGAGGTCGGTCATGGGGGAAACTCCCTCATTGGGTTGGGCACCACCAAAAGGATATAAAAGGGGGCCACTTGGACTCATTTGGGCATCATCTTTTGGCATATAATTTATACTTTACTTGGTTTTGGGTTGTTTGCTCAATTTCCTTCCACTAAGGGGTGAAAATCCTTTGGTGTGGCTTCACAAGGAAGATGAAACCCTTCCTTGACAATTGAAGAATGAAAACTCTTCAATTAATTGTTCCAAGTGCTTCAAAGAGGTGGATAGTGCATATTTTTAGTGAGGTGTAATGCCCAAGATTTTACCACTCAAATTGTAACCAAAAAAGCGGCAATTTTTTTGTTGTAAATTATTTATGCACACATAAGAACAGATGCACCGATCATAAGACACATAAACACTAACTATTACATTTGTATAAATCCAAAGAACACCTGGTCTATAGTTTTGCTTTGCCTACATTGTTATTTGTTACTTAGGAGTATTAGATATGCAAAAGCATGAAAATTAACTCAATGACACAATTCCACATTGTAGACAAGGTTAGTTTCATTCTAGGATCCATTCCAGAGTTAGAATTCTATATTTTTCTCGCACTACCTACATCAGAACATACATGTCATCTTCCATACTTAAACACAAAAAGGTTAGGTCCAAGAGTGTGCAACTTGGCGAGAACTCGCAACGAACTCAAGCCATCACTCAAGAAGTGAGTTTTGTATAAGTTAACCCATAGAAGGTCTTCTTAACCATCATTCTCCTACCAATTCTAGCTCACATGCAATCCAAACAATGCAAAGGGAGATGAGTTTAACTCGGAACCCCTTTCACAAGGCCCATGCACTTCTCACCAAGGTGTTTCATAGGTACAAAAATTAGGGTCAACACAATTTATCCTTCTCTTAATTTGGTAAAACGGAGATGCTCGACTAACGCATGAGTGTGACCAAGAAACGTCACAAAGTTTCCCATATCACTATGACCAAAATTCCATCCTCTTTATAAGGTGCTATTTCAAATCAAAATTACCACCGAAACAAAACATTCCAGAGTATAAGGTACTCATTTAAGGTTAACCCACGAACATGGGTTATGGAGAAGGTACTTACCGAACTACTCCAATTCCTATGCAATTTCCTTCCACGGCAAAAGCTAAGCTTGGCCCAAATATCTCTTCACACATAACTCTAGGCCCTCTAATGGCACAATAAGGAAATCAAACTCAAGTATTAACATATGAACATGATTTCATTTGCTTGATGGGTATGACTACACCATCCTTGAGATAATTATAGGAAGCTTAACACATAATCCACTGATAGGGGTGACTAACTCATTTCTTAAAATCATGGAATTACTTTCCCTTATGTCTTATAGAGGCATTATCTCTAAGGAGAAGTTGCAACATTATAAGACTAACATTGTATGGTCCTTTCCTACCAGTGGTGATGAATAGGTCTTGAAATAAATTACCTCGGTTACCGTGCACTATACACACAATTATCAATTCCTTCCAAATCCTACACTCAAGTTAAACTTGGATCCAAAAGAATGGCCTTTTTATTCAACACGACGGAAGGGTTCCACCCTACTTCCACTTGCTTCTAAGACTAACCCACGATAATGCCATTATAGCAAGTTACTAACATATTTCATCATGAAAAACATTAAATTCCATCCCTTTAACTACACCTAAATTGTTATTAAATGAGACCATTATCCCATAGTTATCTCGTTAATTGAACTTAAAGTCCCACAAACACATATTATGGTACTAACTAAGAGAGGTTTTGTAAGATTATCATGACATATAATTGGATTGTTTAACAAGGAATGCAATACTTGTGTGGTTTCTTACTTGGGTTTCTTTTGATTAATTGATTTCCTCCTAAATTCTATTTCTCAAGGCGGTTCCATTTACACATCTATATAAACAACATTTCCCCCTAAGGTGATGCACACTTCATAATTTGGAAGGCCTTATGTCACTATGTTCATAAGAGTTGCTAGAGTTTATTTCTCAATTGAGCAAAGATTCATCACCACATTATACACTATCTACAATGTTTATAGATACACGTTAACACGTGACTTAACCATGGTCAAGACAACACTTAGTTTTGAACTTACAATTTCCTTTTATTTAAAGGTATATCATCCTTACACATATCGTTAAATCATATAACATTATTCCTTCACAACATTATGTTGTCCTCTTTCTTTCCATTATTCAAAATTAACACGTTATTCTCTTACGATCATGGTGACACCTCTTTTTACAATTGTCGTGTATAATCTACCAAGTCCTTGAGTTGGACGATTATCTCAATTTTAAGACTTCCCGTGAGTTCTTAAAAGTTTGACATCTAAGAAGAGACACGAAAAGATGAGACCACAAAAGATCACCTATGTTATGAGATTCCCACTGGCTCTACTCAATACTTGAGACTACATAGTTTACCTCGTGAAGTGAAGATTTGTCCAAGGCTATTATATCAAGGTAAAAACTATTTAAGTGCAATACAAGGCAACCTTGATCAACTATATATCGAGTGGCATAACAACA
Organism: Taxus wallichiana var. yunnanensis; assembly: GCA_018340775.1. Classification (NCBI taxonomy): domain Eukaryota; kingdom Viridiplantae; phylum Streptophyta; class Pinopsida; order Cupressales; family Taxaceae; genus Taxus; species Taxus wallichiana. The sequence continues at coordinate 780,507,724 of CM031237.1, forward strand.
CATATCAATTAAATATTCACCTTCTCGGTTTACAAATTACTAATACGAATACAATGCAAGATGATAAGTGGACTAACTACAATATCTTGGAATTACATAATTTCCTTAACAAGTCGGTAAAGGTGTAAAAAGATCTCAAGGGATTGACAGAAGTCATACTATCACAAAAAGAAAACATTTTTCCTTATGCCGACCGACACAATAACTTTCGAATTTTAACTCACTACCATGCAAAATACAAAATTACGAAAATATGCCACAGTTAACTAAATACACTATTCTACAATACAGTTGAATTGTAAGCGGTTACAAGTGAAATTTCACCATCACTTTATTTAACACATGTACACAATGAAAGGAGCTCTTCTTTCTTTAATAATACAAGTACTATTGCTAAAATAGAATACTATTCTAATTCCATATTGATTACACATTTTCAGTAATAAAAATTAAACTTAGATTTCCATCATCCATTTTAATCCTCGCTTTACGCTACTCCGAACCCGCAACTTGTCAAGTTAGTGAAAACATGGTTAGCGAAAAAACATTGACATGACTTTTCCCTACAAATAACATTTTTCACATAGATAAAATTTTCTAGTTACAATAAATTCAAACACTTGTACAAACAAGGAGAGTAAAAATCACAACCGTAGTTTTCTTTCGTTATCAAGCTAGAGAGAGATAAAGGGAGAAAAGAGAGAATCACCATATTTCCCGCAAGCTATTTTGGCCAAACAAGAAACATAAAGGAGTTCTATATAATCACCGATAGTTCTATATACAATCGTCAATGTGATTTTATGAAAACAAAAGTTTGACTATGATTGTCCTCAAGAAATACTAGAGGTATGAGGTGACGAAACTTCATTTCTTGATGTGGTGCCAAAACCAAATGGAATTATTAACTAGCAACAACTGTTCACCGTTGTAATATTGACCAACACGCTTCTAAATGAGTGACGAATATTTGTCAAACTACTATCTCGCAATCATTCTAAGTGTTGATGTGGCATCCCGCATTGCCGCTTAACATGTTCAAGGCATTTTTTCCGCTTGCGGGATTTGGAGGGGTGTTTTGCACGTCTAAGGAAATTTGTGCTTTATTAAGTTTTGTAAGAGTACAAGCAGAAAAATATCTTGAAGTCTCAAGTTTAATTTTTCCGTTTGGGAGGTTGTCGTTAACGTAACCCATCGTCTACGTTTTTAAGTTGTTAAAAGGAGTTGTTCCAAGAAAGACTAATGCTCAAAGTAATTCCTTCAAATGTGCAACCATAAGGTAAATTTAATATTTTTGAGCTACAACACATTCCCAAATTTTATACCAAAGATATATATATGTTTTTTCTTCGTATTAATTTCCAACTATAGAGAAAAAAAAAAACTATCAAATCGAAAAACATGTTAGAGATGGAGAGAAAACCATGCCTGAAATTAATCGACGAGCAAGAATTAAGGGGTTTGACATCTCACGAGCCAGCTGCATTTACTTGAGGGGGTTCCAAAGCCTTTTCACTAATCTCGTCTTGTGTATGTCCCGCAATCCACCAAAATCCAATAAGTTTTAGAATTTTCTCTAGGATACTTCATAGTTCAAGGAGTTTGAGAGCATCTTAGCCACAACCACACATTATTTCTAAGTCAACATTCAAGACTATGTGGCAGTCCACCAATGCCACCAAGGATGTCAACTCAATGTTGCACGACCATTGACAAGCTCAACAATTCCTTAAGAATAAACCAAGCTCAATACCAATTCCTAGCTCCACGGGCTAATCAACTAATGGCATGATTGCCAACCGAGCTATAGCCATCGCAAAGGCCAAGCATATCAACAACCAAATCAAACACCAAACAAATTACATGGAGCGGTTAACAAATAAACCAATGCCACAACCAAATTCCATGCTGTGGCCAAAGAAAATGTCATGTTAAGCGGTCCTATTACCTATTCCAAAGCTCCCATTCTCTTATGTGCTCTGGTAGCACCAAGCAAACAAAACCCCACAATTGTCTTAGGTTTAGACTTGCGCAAAGATGATAAAGTTCATAGTTTCCTCAATAGAGCTAGTGCTGCCACGCAGCAACCAAGAAAACCAGTCCATATACCCACCATAGGTTTAACTAGCACGTGGAAAACAAAGTTTAGTGCTTTCCTCCAGCCAGTAGGTGGACCAAGAGTGCTAAACACAAATAGCAGGTCAATGTGCTTTTTTATAATATTTTTGTAATTTTTTTCTCTTGATTAATGAAGCGCCCACACACAGGTCTGCTGCAAAAACAAAAATGAAGCTTACATGATCAGTGCGTGCTCCATGAAACCACTTTCCTTTTAGGCATTTTGTCAAACAACACACGTGCTTGTTGTATGTCCCCACATTTTGCATGCATATCTACCAATGCGCTAGCAAGGATGCAACAAACCAAAAATCTCCTTCCATCATGCCTTGCTGGACGTCTGTTATTTCCTACAGAATGGGCAGATTTTGGCATGGCTGTGGAATACTCAACACCTGCCATCCATATTAGTTGTAAAGGTTTGCAAGGCCTTTTCATAACAACCATTTTGTGCATATCCTATTCCATTCAGCTTGATGGGAGTCCATACCAGTTTCAAATCTTTTGGTTCTTTTGGGAATAAAAACACATGTGGGGAGCAGGTAAAAGTCTTGGGGTCTGCCTTGAATCCTAACATTTGCACAGGCTGAATCTGTTGCGTGATCTCCAAGCTCAAGTTCTTACTCCGGATGGGAGGATGCGTACAAGGTTTGAGAAGATAATCTAAAATATGCTTTCCAATAGCGGCACCAAGATAATTTAAAAATCTATCTCTTTATTTTATTGTATTCAAACCCTCACCGATCGGCACAAGGACTCAAATGGAGGGGGCATTCCACAAGGGTTTGGTCCTAAAGTGAAATTCAACCCCTCTTTTAGGGAGCAACCCACCTTGGAGAAGTGATTGGTGGTTTCTAGGGCACAACGTCACTCAACTCAGCCATCATTGCATTCTCCATATTTTTGGCAGCCAGAATCTACTTTGTATTTCATTTGTAGGGCTTGGAATCATTCATTTCTAGCCATTTTGTAAGGGCATACTCTGCTGTCATTTATTTAATTTCCAGCTGGGTTTAGAGGCTAATTTTTTTGTTGATAATTACTATAAAATATTCTTGAAGTGCCTCTACATACTTTGGATGATGTGAATGGTGATATTTTGATAAATTATTGTTTTTCCTTGCTGCTGTTCTAAAAATCAGATTGTTGTTCACTATTGTTCTAAAAATCAGATTGTTGTTCGCTATTGTTCTATTTTTTCAGTTGGCTGATATAAAAATCAGAATATTTTCAGTTTGGGTTTGTGCTATTTCATTGCTTTTCAGTTCAGCCCTAGAAAGGGACATTACATAAACTTCTTGGTTCTATTGTATTTGTAAAATTTCGAACAATTTTTTTGTCTCCGGTTTAGACATTATGGGGGTATTAAATATATTGTATCTATTTGTTATACATTAGTTACTCATTAACTAATGATCAGTTATAAACTACCCCAACCATATTGTAACTCCTTTCAGCATAATAAAATGACTGGCATGCACATATATCAATGTGCCTTCCGCTTTCTCTTTATTCTCTCTCCCATATCTTCTAAAAATTCTAAGGATGGTAGAGTTCATCCTTCCAACATACTATTTCAGAGATACTTTGTAAAGAATATTGGCTTATTTGTTATCCTACAGTTGCCATACTTCAAAACCTTCTTTTAAGCCAATCAAGAAAGCTCTACATTTGTTTTGGTTTCAATTATGATCAAACTATACCTTTTATGGTCTTGAACATTGATGCTTTAGGTAGTTCAATGCCTTGTAAGTGCCAGGGAGGGCATTGTTGCCTAAGGGCCTCCTCGGTGCGCACCGTGTCACATTCCACCGCCTTGGCTGCATTACGAGTCCCAAGGGCAAAACAGAGGCTAAAATAACAATATTAAATACTATTGCTCGAGTTTTTATTACAAGGTGTATTAGTTCATGAATTGATATGTATGGCCATGATGGTGCTATTTCTACATAGGCAGGTAGACAGATTATTGTCATTATTCAAAATGGAAGTATAGCAACAAAGAAGTAGGGCTGAAGTCGAAGGATGCAAGCCTGTTGAGTATGTTTTTACCTTTCTACTCAAATTAATGTAGTGAAACAATAAAAAAAAAAACCAACCTTAGAAGATGCGGGGTTTAAGGTACCCGTAGAGATGGATGATGATGTTGATGGATGAAATATCCTTCCTTCTTTCGCCGATAGAGGAACCTGCAGATCATAGAAACTTAAAGAAGAAGATGGGATTAGATAGATATATGGTGGATTTCCTAGAAAAGGCTAGTCCCCTGGAAGTCAATGGACTTCCTTGCAAGGATGTCAATCCACGTTCAAGAAATTAATCTGATAATGATAAGATAACATGTAGAATCTGATATAAAACGGAAGCTGAAAATGCCAATATATAACGAAAGCACAAGTATGATCAAAATAGATGTAAATAAACCAAACCTGTACGGCTCAACGACGAATTGGGCTGGATGCGAGGAACTTGCAAAACAAACCTGCAAAATTTCCATATTATAGATGGAAGGATGCCAAGAAATGGGATTGCTAAGGGAATCACAAGAGCACGTGGATGATGTTATGATGATGTGAGTAGAATGACAAGGGCATTAAGATGATAAGTGGAATCATATTACGATGGTGGAATCACAAGGGCATCAAGATGGTATTATGGTGATACAAGTGGCATCACAAGGGCATTATGATGATGATGATGAGTGGAGCTATAATGCCAGAGTTTTTCTATCACTTCTAACTTGTTTGAAAGAGGGGGAAGGCTCTTATTTATAGCCTGAGGAGGAGATTAATTTAGGTAATCCTGATTTGGAAAAGTAACTCCGATTAGGTGAGTGGGGGACATGATTAGAATATTAAATTCAAAGGTGGATTTCATGTGGATTATTTTTGAATTTTAAATTCAAAAGTGGACTAAATAGGGATTATTTTTTAATTTTAAATTCATGAGTGGATTGCATGTGGATTATTTTTGAATATTAAATTCATGAGTGGATTAGATATGGATTATTTTTTTGAAAATTCATATTTAATTTTGAATATTTAAGTGGGATGGACATGGATTACTTTTGAAATTTTAAATTCATAGTGTGGAATGACATGGATTATTTTGGAATTTTAAATTTAGAAGTGGGGTGACATGGATTAAATTGGAATTTTAAATTATTAAGTGGATTGACATGGAGCATATTAGCATGTAATGAGGATTATTGATTTAAAAGGATCAATTAACCAATTAACATTGATTAATTGAATATGTATTTTTGGTGGGAAATGGAATTCAATGAAATTAAGAGGGAAGAGGAATTTGAATGGGCAAGCCTAATGAAGGAGAGAGAGGCGGGGGTGAAGTGGAGGAATGACACCAAAAATTGGTGTCTACATTTTCCCCTTTTGATGAGTGGTTTGTGTTGGGCAAGCCGTATGAGACAAAAATGATGAAGTAATGAAAAGATGATTGATTGGGTGCTCCCCCTCAAACTTGGGATTGATGAACTAAGGGATGTCGATCACGAGTTTGAAAGAGATATATGAATAAGGATGAGAAAATAAGATGAAGGGATAAGATATCCCAGATGAGGATAAACAAAAAAGGAAAATATGGTAGTGATTATGATATCACATCGGTAGGGAACAAAGGATGGTCTCAATGGAGATGGCGACAATGTCCTACGGACTTGTGAGTGGTCAAAAATCACTACAATATGGATGTGCAAGCCATGGGGCTAATGAGTCCAAGGCGCATTCATCAAATATATGTGCAAAAAAATGTGAATGGATGTCTAGACAAGGGTCTGACAAGTTGTGGGGAAAAGAGGATGTGTTATCCTTCATACATGAGGAATTGAGAAATATGCATCTGGATACTATGAAAGTAGTGTCCTTTCAAAGAAAGTAGATAGAATGTGTGATTATGCCCCAAGAAAAGGGATTTATGGTTGTGAAGAGATCTTTCCTAAGGAAGGTAGTCCTTTGATAAGAAATCATTCTTTTTCTCATGTGAATGGGGGAAGAATTCAATCTACTTTTGCTAAGAAAAAGTAGAGAAACATTTGTGAGGGAAAATAGAGGGTTATAAGTGATGACCTGTTATGGTATCCTCCAAGAAAAAAATTCCTTGGGAAGATGTGATGAGGGATATATGTGATGATTCCCTCTCAGGGCTGATGAGAATGGAAGAATCTGAAAAAAGAGGGGTCAAGGCCGTAGAGAGGAGGAGGACGAGAATGGGGTGTAATAGAATGGAGAAGTTGTGGTCTGAAAATGGGGAGAGATTTTATCTCCTTGAATGTTAAGTGTGAAGATGTGTTTAAGAACGTAATGATTGATAGTGGAAAGAGAGAAAAAAGGAATGGAGGAGGAGTGGTTGATTATGGGTAGGTGAAAAATGAGGAAAGAAAAAGTCGGAGGTGAAGAAAAATTAATGATATGATGGAATAAAGAGGAATAAGAGAAAAATAGGAATGAAAGAGGAAGAGAGGAAAAAAGAGGAATGAGGAAGAAGGTGGAAGGATGATTGATGATAAGAGATGAGATGAGAAAGTAGAGGGTGAAAGTATAAAAAAGGAGAGAGAGATGATGGAATATGAAGGTGTGGAAAGAAAAGGAGGAGATGATGAAGATGAAGGAGAGAAATGATGGAAAATGGAGGAAATGATGAAGATGAAGGAGAAAGAAAAAAAATGGGAAACATGGAAGAGATGAGGAAGATGAAGAATTTAAAGAAGAGGAAAGATGATGGAAGAATGAAAAAGAAAAGAAAAAAAAAGAGAGAGAAGAAGAAGGTAGAGGGTGAAAAGAATAGAAAAGGGAATAGAGAGATGAATGATGAGGTAGAGAAAAAAAAATAGAAAGGATGATAGAGAAGAAGGAAATGAGGAATGACAAACAAAAAGGAGAAGACGATATGAAGAAAAGGGTGATAGAGAGAGAGAGTGAAATCAAAAAAGGGAGAAGATGGAAAAAGACAAGGGTAGTGAATAGAAAAATACAATGAGGGAGGTGATGAAGATGAAGGGAGAGAAATGATGGAAAAATGGATGAAATGATGAAGATGAAGGGAGAGAAATGATGGAAACATGGAGGAGATGAGGAAGATGAAGAATTTAAAGAAGAGAAAGAGATGATAGAATGAGAAAAAGAAAGAAGAGAAAGATGAAAAGAAAGAAAGGAGGGATGAAAATGAAGAGGAAGGGAAGGATGATGAAGAAAAAAAGGAGGAATGAAAAAAGAAGGGAGGAAGAATGGAAGAGAATGAAATGAAGGAATGAAGAAGAAATTCAAACAAGAGAGAAGAAAGATGAGAAAAGAGAACATAGAGAGGAAAGTAAGAAAAAGGAGAAGAAGAAAAAATGATGATGATAAATAAATGGAATAAAGAAGAAATATGGGATAGAATGAAGAAGATGGAAGAAATAAAGTAGAGAGGAGGATGATAGAGAAGGAATGATAGAAGAAAAAAAAAGAAGAGAAGAAAAGATGATAAAGATCATAGAGAAGATGAAGTAAGGAACAAAGGAGGAAATGCAATGAAGGTAAGAGGATAAAAAAATGGAGATATATGAGGGAGGTAAAAGATGGAGAATTTAAAGTAAGAAGGAAGAGAAAAAGAAAAAGAAAATGAAAGAAAGAGAGAAGAAATGAAGATGGGAAGGATGAAGAGAAGATTAGAGAAAATGATGGAAGGGAATATGAATAAACCAATGGAAATTATGTGAAGTGGAAGGATAAAAATATAGTGAGGAGAAATAGGGTAACAATGGGAATTAAAGAGGGGAATGAGGAAATGGAGTGGAAAAGCTGTAGAAATGCATGAGATGAGGATAAGAGGATAAGAGGGTGGTATGATGAAGATAATAAAGATATTGAAAAGGGAGAAGGGAAGATGGAGAGGTGGCAAGAAGTGATAAGAAAGGGTGGAGGTGGAGACAAGGAAGGGGAGGAAAGAGAGAATGGATGATGGAGGAGGCAATTCCAGTAAAATAACATTAGGGAAGACCAACAATAATTATTTTTGGTGAAGGATGAGAGGAAAAGTGAAGAAGGGTAAAAGGGGAATGGAGAATGGAAGAGGCAATGCCAATGAAGGGATGTTAGGGGAAGACCAACAATAATTATTGTTGGTGCAAGATGGGGGAAGGAATGGAAAAGAAATGGAGAAGGACGAAGAGAGTGAGAAAGGTAGTGGAGTGATGTGGAGTGATTTTTAGGGGTCGACCAACAATAATAGTTATTAGGGTGGAAACCGAAGATGATCATGAAATAATTTTAGGGGAGACCAACAACAATGGTAGGTTAGACATGAGAGTGTATATTTGGGAGAATTTGAGGAGTGGAAAGAGTAAAGAAAGGAGGAATGATGATTTATGAAAAGATGAAGGCACAGAGGATGAGGATGGATGAGGTGAAGGTGAAGAAAGAAATAAGACATGAAAAGAATGGAAGGAAGTGGTATGAAGGATGATGGATCAAAAAGGGAGAAAATGGGGGAAAGGAGTACAATTGCAAGGGGGAGATGGTGTACGTACTCTGTGATTTGATAGGTTGAGAAAGGGTAAAAAAAAAAATTTGGTTGGTAGGGGAGACTAGGAGGAAGGAACGGTCAATGGAGGGGATTGTGAGTGAGGCATTGTCCAAAATGACAGTTTACTTTGAGTAGGATTGCCATGTTGTGTGAATAGTTAAGTAAAACCACCAAACTGAGATGAAAAGATAGGAATGGTGAGAAGGGTGATGTCCAATTAAGTAGTAGAAGGGGACATGAATGGTGAGAAGGGTGATGTGGGGATAATTGATGGGAAGATAAAGGTGATGTGGAAGGATGGATGGAGAAAGGACATGTTGGCCATGGTGGGGGATGAGGAGCTATAGGATAATGAAACTCTCCTTGAGAGGGATCCTCAAGTAGGATTCACAAACTGCAATGGAGATCAAGTAGAATTCCCAAACCGAAAAGTGTATTAGAGATAGTGTTCATAGACATTAACAAATTTCATGGATTTATGGATGATTTTAATATATGTCATCCTTAAAAGTAAACATATGGATATAGATGGCATAGTTTGAAATTAGATATGCAAGAATGTGATCTTGATAAAAGGTGACCTTAACAGATAAACGCCACATAATTATAGCAAGGAGCATATGGGGAAACCATGCTTTGAACCAGATTGAGGTAAACAAGAAAGGGTACCACTTAAAGGCATTGCACTTGCAGCCAATAGCAAGTGTTAACACATAACCAATGATAGTTAGTTATACCAAAAGACCATGAGGGAAACATGGATGCAATAATCTCATAAACCTAATGTCGACACGAAAAAAGGGGTTTGAGATGTAACTTGTACATGGGGAAGAGGGTTCTCCATAGGTGGGTGTTCCTAGGACTATGCCCACTCTTGGGAAGGAGGAAGATGCAAAATTGATCAATGTGGGAAGTTTGCAATGTATATGAGAAAGTTGATCGATGCGGGAAGCTTTCTTAGGATGTTATGATATATAGAAGGTTGATCAATGCGGGAAGCCTTCACTGCCATGATATAATAGAGTAGCCATCCTTCGAGGGTATGGTCTACTTTTTTTTTTGCTTTTGGATTTTTGACTTTTTCTTTTAGATGGAAGGATAAGATATGCATGATAGTTGTCCTTCATTTGGGGATCAGTCTATTTTTATTATATGTTTTTTATGAACAATTGTCCTTTGAGGGATCAGTCTATTTTTTTAGATAAGATAGCATGAGATAGGAGCATCCATAATTTTGACTTTTTTTTTTTTTTTTTTTTTTTTGATGGGGAAGAGTTGGGTATAGCTAGGTAGACCACTTAGGAGGGGATGATGATTGTATAAGTGACACCCTTGACCCTTAGTGTGGTTCAATAGGTAAACAAGAAGGTGATGGGTGTAATGATCACAGAGTTCTCACCAAAAAGGGAGAACCTATCCATAAGGAAAATGCTATGGACAAAGTCATGGTGCCCATATTTAAGGTCATGTCTAGGAAGTGATGGTAGACCACATAGTTCCATATCATTACAATGATAGATGGAAGGGGCTAATGATGGAGGAATGATCTAAAGATATGACTATCTTCTCATTGGTAGATATGTTAACAATAGAATGGCCATAAGTGCAATGCATTAAGGTTATTTTCTAGGTTTACCATCAAGGGAAGCCAAATGATAGGCCCCAGACCCATACTTATGTGTGATAATGTAAGGTCCAATCCAGTTGGGAGAAAAATTTTCCATGTTGGCTCCTTTCTAGAGTAGTGACATTTGATTTTCTTTTAAGACAAGGTCACCAATTTTAAAGTCATGTTCTTTGAGATGCTTGTTATAAGCACGCTTGATGCGCTCTTGATAAACATGATGATGCTCAAGAGCAAGAAGGTGGTGCTCATCTAACAACTCAAGTTGTGCTAGACGCTCTTGGTGATAATCTTCATCAAAATGAAGTCATGAAGAGACACGCAAAGGATGGAATTTGAACTTTGAGGGGAAGAATGGATTTAGAGCCATATACGAGAGAAAAGGGGGTAGCACCCATGGAGGTACACGAATACTGGTCCGATAAGCCCAAAGAGTGAAGGGAAGCTGAAGATGTCAGTTACGACCTTGCTTTATCAATGGTTTTAGCAAGGATGTTACGTAAGGTCTTGTTAGTCGCTTTGGCTTGGCCATTAGCTTAGCTTGAGGATAATAAGGAGATGAGAAACTAAGCTGATATTGAATGAGTCACAAAGCTTTCTTGACATATTTTTTTGAAGGACTTTCTATTGTCCATGATGATTTTGTGAGGGATGTCGAAGCGGAAAATGATATGCTGATAGATAAAGTTAACGATTTGATTAGCTTTGGTCGAGGTGAGTGGAATTTCTTCCACCCACTTGGTGAAGTACTCAATCATAGTGATGATAGAATGATGACGTTGTGAAGAATGAGGATTGATGGTACCGATGAGATCAAGGCCCCATTTGAGAAGGGCCAAAGGTCTTGAGATGGATGTAAATCCTAGCTAGGAATGCGGACAAGATTGGAATGTTGTTGACACTTGACACATTTCTTAACATATTCATTGTTCTGATTGAGAGAAGGCCAATAATAGCCAAGGTGAAAAAACTTTAGTGATAACTAAGCCACTAAAGTTTCCACCACAAATTTCATCATGGACTTCTTGGATAACACAAGTAGATTCATGGGATTTAAGGCATCGAAGGAGAATACCATCGAACCCACATTTATAGAGAATGCCGCCAAGAATGACATAATGGTTAGCACGTTGAAGAAATGACCTCCTACCATTCTTAGATAGGTCGGAGGGAATGATGGATTTGGATAGATAATCAAATATTTGAGAGTACCAAAGGTCACACGGATTAGTGTCAACATGGTTGACACGAGGAAGACCATGAATGTGAGCGGGTGATCCTATGACCTCCAAAACAACAGAAAGATGGTCTTCTTCAGTTTTCCAGGGAATGAGAGAAGTGAGGGAAGCCATAGTGTCTGGCGAAATGATTGGATGATCGAGGGATGGCTTGGATAGTGTAAGAATCGAAGGCCTCAAGGAGAAAGATGACAATGTCTTTATATTTCTGAAGAATATCATTTTTACATTGATAATCACTTGTAACTTGTTTGACAATGAGCTCGAATCCCCATAGATATCAAGGATTTGTACACCCAAAAGGATGGTAGTTTCAAGGCCCAAAATGAGAGCCTCATACTCTTCCATATTGTTAGTGCACTCAAAGTCAATATTTTGAGTGATGGGGATAGGAGTATCCCAAGGAGGAATGATAATGATGCCAACGCCTCCCCTTGTTGACACTTAGAGTCCAAAAAAAGAGTCATCTTAAGAGGAGAATCCTCATGGTGGAAATTATTGATGGATTCATCTGAAACTGTTCATGAGGAAGATGAGCATCAGGAAGAGGGGCTTCAACTAATTGGTCTGCAATAGCTTGGCCCTTGATAGAATTTTGAGAGATGAACTCTAGATCAAAACTCAGTCATGAGCATGAGCCAACGAGTGATGCGATCATTATGATAAGGCTTAGAATGCATCATTTTGAGAAGATGAGATCTAGTAATGACATAAGTCTTGTGATTGAGAAGATAATGTCAAAGCTTAGAAGTGGCAAAGAAGAGGGCGCAACATAGCTTTTTAGGTTCAGTGTAGAGTCTCATAATCGTGAAGGGTGCGATTGATGTAATAAACGGCCTACCTTGGTCATCATCGATGTGCCAACATAGCCCCTAGGGCATGATTAGTGGCGGAAATATATAGATAAAAGGGATCCTTCGCGTGGAGGTGTAAGCACAAGGTGGTGATAGGAGATATTGCTTAAGATCATCAAAGGATTTTTGGCAGTTATCGTCCCAATGGAAGTTGACATCTTTATGAAGAAGATGATGAAATGGTTGGAATGGTCCAAAAGTTGTGATATCAAGCGTGGATGGAATGAAGTCGGCCTTGAAGACTGTGAAGTTTCTTAAGATTACAAGGAGGCATCTCAAGGATAGCCTTGATTTTTGTGGGGTCAACTTCAATACCCTTGATAGAAATGATGAAACCAAGGAGTTTTCCTATAAGAACTCCAAAAACACACTTGGCTGGGTTGAGGCGGAGGAAGAAACGAATGAGATGCTCGAAAAGGATTTCAAAGGAAAGAGAGGTGAGCGTGTCGATGTTTGGACTTTCCCAAGAGGTCATCAACATAGTCTTCTACGGTCTTATGTAATAGATCATGAAAGATATAAGTCATGGCTCCCGATAGGTGGTTTCGACAATTTTCAAATAGTCAAGGGCATGACATGATAGAAAAAAATGTCCCACGGGGTGATGAAGGAGGTCTTATGTTGGTCTTCTAGTGCAATGAGAATTTGATTATAGCCAAAAAAATTGTCCATAAGAGAAAACATCTCATGGCCTCACCCACGGTAAGATCCACAAGTTGATCAATGTTGGGAAGAGGAAAGTCATCTTTAGGGCAAGCGAGATTTAGATCTCGAAATTCGGTGCATATATTTAATCTTTCCCGACGCTTTAGTGACGGGTACGATGTTAGAAACCCATTGGGGATAATCAATGGGGATGATGAAATTAGCAGAAAGAAGATGTTGCAACTCCTCTTTGACAAGGAGGACAACTTGAGGATGCATGCATCGAAGATTTTGCCTAACCGGATTAGCATTGGGAATGGTGAAAATGTTATGGACAACAATGGAAGGTTCATCGGGGTAATGTAGATGCAAAGTACAAAGAACCGGTGCATGTGTCAAGAAGGGCTGGATTTAGGGACAAGCACGCTCATTTGGTCGATAGGTCATACGACATGTCTTGAAAGGAGGGCATCGGCGGGAGAGTATGAATTGTCCTTTCATATTTGTATTTAATGCAACAGTGGAGGGTAGATGGGATGCAGTGCATGGCATGAATCCAAGGACGTCTAAGTAGAAGAATATACTGAAATTCTTCTTCTATAATGTGAAGAGCTCTAAAGTAGTTTTTGGCCATGCGAATGGGAAGTATAACCGTACCCATTAGGGGTTTAACGACATCGTTGAAGGCACGGAGGATAGTAGGGGATTCAATGTTTTATGACAATTGTGTCGTAGTTTGAGTTGGTCGAAGGTGTGAGAAGAAATTATATTAATACTAGCACCATTATGAATCATAGTCCATCAGATGAATGTGTCGTTGATGCGGACTGTGATGAGGAAAATCGTGTTCTTCGCATGGCATGTCGGGGATTTTAGAATCCTCAAAGGACATGGCGGCGATGTCATGCAAAGCATCAATAGTAGAGCCGTGAGGGGTTGAGGCTCATCAGATGATACTGGGATACATTGTAGAGCTTCAATAAGAGCCTGTTTGTGGTTAGGAGAGCTTTAGATAAGCTCATAAAGTGACATCTTAACCGGGGCTGGTGAAGTTGTTTGATGATGGTCTATTCGATGGAAGCAGGATTAGGAGCGGCCAAAATAGATACCTTGGCCTTAGAGGAAGATGGAGGGGATGATAGAGGATGAGTGGTGGGAGCGCGATGACAACCTTAGGTTTGATGGGGATGTGGATGAGGTAAGCTCCTTAGGAGGAGGGATAGCAAACAAAGGTCCTTGATTTTGTTTGGACTGTTGGTTTGGAGTCATGTGAGCCTGAATGAGTAGTACCAACAACATCAATGTAGAGAGGAGGACGTTCCTCAAGAGGAGCTGAAGTAGGTGGAGGAATGACGACGTTAGTCTTGGATGGATTGGGTGACTTGATATTTTGGTAAATGAAGGCGGGGCGGAGGAAGTGGATACGGTTGGTGGAAGAGTTGGTTCCTCCTCATCAAGGAGATCATCCTCATTGATAAGGTTGTGTATGATGGTTTGAAGGGCTCTATAGTGTTCAGTGTCATGCCTAGTGCACGGTGGTATGCAAAAATAAGGTTAGAGTCAAACCATGAGGGTCTTGGTGCACTTGGGTCGAAGGGTTTAATTGGTGGCAAGGTGATTGTCGAGGCCTGGAGCAATTGGTAAAACATTGTAGTATAATATCCCGAGGGAATAGGTGATGATGTGGCTATAGGTGAAAGGTTTTGTGATGAATTTAATGATGGTTTGATGTGAGGTGGTGTGATGGGAGCCTTTGATATCTGTCTTAGATTTAGAAGAGGATGGAGCCAACTGTGTTTGATTTGGAATATTGGTTGATGATGTGGATGACCTAGACTCAGTTTTGGGAGGTGGTTTAGAAAGAGGTCGTTGTTGTGTTGTTTTATTAGTGGCGAAGGTTTTCAATGAAGGGGATGATCCCAAAATAGAAGAAGATGATGAAGGGAGTGGTCCCAAAATAGAAGAAGATGATGTAGGGAGGGGTCCCAAAATAGAAGATGATGATGTGGCTTTAGGAGGATTGGTCTTAGGGGAAGGAAGCTCTACCTTTTGTGTGGATGTGTGAGAGCTTTTGTAAGGACACCAAGGTTTTTAATTTTTGTTGTGGATATTTGTCCTTGGTGGAAGTAGTGGCATATTTGGTTATAGTGACTGGTTTTGGTGGCAATGTGTGTAATATTGTTGGTGGAAGGGGTTTCGCACGATGCGTTTAACTATGTCTAAAGGGTTGGTTGATTGTGTGGGTTTAGGATGGGTGGGTTTAGGTGCCGTTGATATGATTGGTGTGTCACTCACTTGTATTGATTAGGGGAACAAGTAATGGTGTAGTCATAGGTGGAATCTTGGATGTTGAGGTAGAGGTAGTCATACTTGGGGTGGAAATTGGCATAGGTGTTGAGGAGGTTGATGTGGTCGTAGTTGTCATAGATGTGGAAGGGGGTTCAATAGATGAAGTCATAGATGGTGAAGTGGATGTAATCAAGCCTGAAGAGGTTGTGGTCATGGTTGATGTTGATGGAGATGTGATGGTGGGTGTAGTGGGTGGAATTGTTGGCAAAGGAAGTTCTTGATCAACGGTATCAATAGTGTGAATGGTGTTAATGGTCTGAGCATTCGGAGGTTGGGATGTGGGAGCAATGGTTTGATTTGTCGAGCATGATTGGGGAACGGTTGTTTAAAGACATCTAGTGGTTGATTTGGAGGTGCGTTGGGGTTGTCTACTTGGAGGTCACCTTGATCAATAAGTTTTTGGATTAGATCCTTAAAGGTCCTACATTTTTCTATGTCGTGTCCTCTAACTTGATGATACTTACAAAAGTGATCCTCACGATAACACGCCGGTTTAGGTCTCGTCTTGTCTAGTGGTCGAATTGGGGGATCGTAATGAGATGAACCGCCATTAACTTGTCAAAGATCGAACCATATGATTCTCCTGAGGAGTACAGGTTGGGCGGTTTCCTCAGGGGCTCTTTGTTGAGGCCACGCACTCGAAGTAGGTGCGAAGAGGTTTGACCACCACGACATTGGTTGTGTTTTTAGATTTATCGTTATGTGCGGATGGTTTAGTAAATTCATGTTTAGGTTTATTCGATTTTATTTTAAATGGCCTTGCTCAAGGGCGCGTCTTTCATGTTTGCGAGCCATGGTGAAGGCTTCGTCAAAGGTTTGGAACGATTGGATTTGCAAGGTAGAAGATATATGCTTCGAACACGAACCCAAGAAGAGCTCGATGAGATCAGTTTGTGGAAGAGGGAGGGATTACTAGTTTATAATGCCGTGCCATCGTGTGATGAAGTCTGCATGATGGAATCGTCCTCAAACTCCGCCGGATGGCGTATAGATCATTAATAGTTATTTTGCGCACGCAATGTTAATCGAAAAGTGTTCTAAAAACAATTGCGCGAGTTAGGAGAAGGAGAATATAGAATATTGAGGAATATTATTGTACTAGTCTAGTGCGGGACCAGCCAAGGACATGGGGAAAGTGCGAAGCATTAAGTCCTGATCATGTGCAATAAGATAACACACGATGTCTGAATGCATGAAGGTGTTATTGTGGATCCTCTTTGTTGTTAAACTTGGTGAATTTTGGCAATTCCCAATGCAGAGGATACGGTTTAATTGGTACAAATGGGTGAATAGGCTTGCATTACAGATTTGTTCGTATGATAATGAAACTTTGGATCCTAAAGTAGTAGCTTCGAGGTTGGCTAACCTATTCACAAGAGCATGCATGGATCATTCAAAAGAGTCTGTTGGGGATGAGAGGTGGTGGTTGCATGTAAGAAGTGGTCGATGAGTTTGTTGGTGGATTTGTGGATGTGTGGGTGTTTGAGGAATTTGATGGGGTGAGTGTAAATCATGGGCTGTGATTGAAGGGGTGGTTGTTGAAAGAATTGTTGTTGAGAAAAACATGGTATGATTGTTGGGACTGGGTCGGTTGTTGTGGGCAAGTGTTGAGTGGGGATGTGGGTGTAGACGGAGTTGATGATGTGGATTAGGCATTGTATAATGCAAAGCACTTGTAGGAAAAGATTGGGAAGCAATGACATGCACATGTGATGTGAGAGGATCATGTTATTTAGATAGGGGATGTGATGTTTGGGCATGTTGGATAGGGACACTAGTGATAATTGTGGCCGAAGAGGTGATAGGAATAGTAGTTACGATAGTTGTATTGATTGGAGGGAGATTGTGAGGAATGGGTGTGACTAGTTGAGTAGTTTGGTGAGATGGGGATTGGTAGAAGATGAAGTGAGGTCACGTTAGGTCGTAAAAAGTTTGTTTACTGCAAATGGGGTGGTTTCGGGATTGGTTTGATAAGAGTAAATTTGTTGAAGCGATGGATCATTTGGGGGAAGCTGAGTAGACTTCCTAAGGAGATAGTCTTGGAGAGCCACTAGATTGGCATCAAGAAGTTGGAATTCTACATCGCCGCAAGGAACAATAGGAGGGCCAAAAGGCTCCGATCTAACGGATGGTGGGGTGGTTGGCCTAGATGGGATAGATTGATGGTATAAGAAAGAATTGGTCTCATCTAAGGTCGAAGTGTGAACAAGGGGTCCTTGGTGAGAAACGTTGATGAGGGGTTGAGTGCCCATGAAAGAGGTAATCAAGGGCATGGATAAGGCAATTGTGGTGGATGTTCGTTGAGATGAAGAGTGTTTGAAGCAAAGTTCTGTTCCATTTTCTTAGCGGCTGAATGAGTAATTATGAGCATGAAACAAAAGAAACTTTTACGCTAACTAAACCAAACAAGTCAGGCAAACAATTCTTTTTTGTTTTTAATTTATTAAGAAAGTGTGAAAAAAAAAAGGGATGGATAACAAGGTACCTAGGAAAGACACTCTATGTTTGGTTTTAGGATGTTTTGCAGGAGTCCTCGATATACCCGAAGGTACGAGAGGCACGGGTTTGTACAAAGTTTCTAACGTGGCCAGAACACCACGGCGACTTTTTGTCGGGTGATAAAATCCCGATCAGTCCACTTGGTAGGATGATGTTTTAGATGTGTTGATTTTGTTCGTAATTTTGGCAATGTGAGATGCAACAAGTTAACCCCTACTTAAACTATGTGATCAAGTAGGATGCAAAAAGAAAGGTTCATTTTAAAACCAAATCCAAATGTGATCTTTCGATGAGGACACACACATAAAAGGGAAGTTGCGATGCAAAAAGAGCAAATAGGGAAAAATGAGGAATACCTAGATAGTGCTTTTCCTTTTATCTAATCTAGTCGAGTTGTATGCGAAGAGTAGGCTCCAAGCAATCACAACATGAGCAAACAAGCGATGTAGACTATTTGTAAAGTTAGTACAACTGAAATACAAAAAGAAAATATGGATTTATATGATGTGAGGATGTTGATTAAAATTGACAATACTATGTGGTCAAGGATTCTCGAAGTGGTTAGTAGTCCTTCACAATAACGAAAAGAAAACAATGAAGGACCATCGCGTTTCGATTCTCGGGATTGCTTGTGATAAACACAAGAGAAGAGCATACATGTGACGGGTTGCGCTTAGCTTTACAAAAATAGAAAAAAATGACAATAATGTGTGGATGAAAGGCACCAAAAAGAGGGTTAGATGACAACGTGAGTAAATAATAATGACGCTTTTGAAGGCGTGACTTGGTGACGAGGAACGCCTACGGACCCTAAAGTTGCATCATTCACGATTGTGGAAGGGGTCGGTGAAAGGGATTTGTGGCATGTTTAGGTTTCAACAATTGATCTTTGACGACGGCGTAATTTGGTGGTCGCAGATTGTAGAGTTCACTCCGAAAATGAAATGAGACAATTAGTTGATATGGTGAAAAAAATACGAGAAGTACAATAAAAAGTTATAATGTTTGTTTTTGAAAGAAGGTCCTACGTTGAAAAATAAAAATAAGTAATCTAATTAATTAATAAAAATGTAGGCCAATGTAATGTCCCCTTTTTGGACATTAATTAATTATAAAATATTGTAAAACCTTTAATCCACTTTCCTTGATTCAAGGAAAATTAATCAATTTATGGTCATACAATTAAAAATAACAAATATTATTTATTTTGTGCAAGTTGAAAATTATAAAGGGGGAAAATCGATTTACTATGGGCCAATTAAATATCATTTGGAGGTAAATCGATTTAATTAAGGCAAGATGAATTATCGAAAGGCAAGTTGATTTACTCTTAAAATTACTTAAATATTATTTATGGGCAAATTGATTTATGGGGCAAAAGTTGACTTGCATTGGAGCTTGAATTTTAGGCCATTTTAAAATTAAAAGTTCTCCTCTCTAAGATGGCGCCAAAAAGGAGAGAGAAAGCATTAAAGATTGCACAAGGACAAATTTATGAAAGGAGATGAGGGCACCCCTTTTTGCATGTTGATGGTTTTGAAACTTATCTTCATGCTTGAAGAGGGATGTATGCCCACTCATGATCACAAAATAAAAGGTGTTTATTAACACCACCCAAGTGTGAAGTGTGTGTTAACCTTTCAAGTTATTTTGATAAGTTTCTTGCATATTATTATCATAGTTGAAAGGTGCCTTGTTTTGGGAGATGATTTGCATGTTTATGGAGCTCTAAATAATGATTTTATGAAGTATATTTGCTGCTGGTTCTTCTATATCAAATCGACTTGTTTGGGAGTGATATTTGCATCATTTGAAGATCTTATTTGTGCCTAAAAGCTTGCTGGTTATTTCCAGATTTATTGTTGCCCAAATCGACTTGGTTAAAGGTTTATGTGGTATGATTTCATGGTGTTTTGAATGAGCTTTCAAATCTGATTTATATCTGCATTTATTTCCAAGTATTGGTGCATGTTTTGATGGTGTTTTGGCCCATTTTAACTGCTGGAAATTATCTAAGTCAAATCGACTTGATTTGAGGAGTTAAATAATATTTTATGAGGGTTTATTGACAAGTTTCCGGGCTGTGCATGTTCAGAAATTTATTGTGCAATGAGAAGGTGAAATTCCAAGGGTTTGAAGGAGGTTTAAGGCTAGGATTTAATTATTTGAATTTTCTAACCCTAGTCGACTTGCACACAGATTTCCAGGGCTGTTTTGAAGTAGTATTTGTTGACAGAAAAATCAGATTTATAATTTGTTGGAAAGATCTAATTTTTAGCTTTCATTTGCAAGTGGTTTCATTGAAGTGTGAAGGGTATTGTGCAAGTTATAAATTATTGAAGTTTTGCTGGTTTTTCAGAGTTTTTAATTAATATTCTACTGCTGCAATTTATTATGGTTTATGAAGTGTCATCTCCAACTAGTTAGCCCATCTAAACCCACTACCTTGGCTCACTCCAACCCCATTTGGGTTGTATTGAAGCTGACATTGGGTTAGTTGAGGTGAATCTAGAAGGGTTTGCTCTTCTAAGTTTACTTTGCAAGTAGTAATTTTCATATTTTAATTTATATCCCAAAAGGGGATATTACACCAACGTTCTTATGCGATTAAATTAAAAAAACAACGAAAGCTAAACAATAGACTAGAAAATAATATAAGGTAAGCAAATGCGTTAAGTGATTTGAAATGACAAACTATTGGTGATAATGTGAGAAAACAATGAAAGCTAAGACCAAAGTGAAAGAAACGAACACCGATAATAGGAAAGGATATACGATAGAAATGATAAACTATACAAAGTATAAATCATTGAATATGATTTATTATATAAATGGGAGGCAATAAAAATGCTTGACTAATATAGACTAATGAAATGATTTACGATAGAAATGCGAGACAAACTAAATGCAAGACTAAGGAAATGATGGATAATGTGAAATACTATAAACTAGCGGATGCAAAGAATGTAATTATTACCAATGATATGAAAAAAAACTATGAGAGAACGGAATAGTAGAAATCGAATACCTCGAAAAAGTGAACTCGAAAGCCGGAGAGGAAATTCAAACACTTTGTAAATGGGCCGTTGATCGTTTTGTGGTGTGTGATGTATTGGTGAAGTGTGGAAAGTAGTGGTTTTAGTGGTGTTTGTATTGGTGTGCAGAGAGTGGAGGTATCACCGGTTGTTGCTTTGAGGAATGGCGGCGGTGTGGTGGGGTGACCGAGCGGTCACGAGCAGAGAAGGGGGTCAGTGGGAGCTTAGAGTGTGGCCGAGGGAGGGTTGAGGGGACGTGGTGTGGGGAGATGGGTCGACGTGTGGCCCGAGTTAGGGAGACTTGTGTGTGGAGGGGCTAGGGGAATGTGTGGGGGGAGTCGGTTCGGGTGGGCAAGGGATGTGGGGACCGGGATTGACATGGGGGCAAGTGTATGGGCCAAGGAGGGGATCCACATGGATGGCAAGAGGCATAACCGTGAGGAGAGAGCTGGCCGTGTGTGTTAGAGGGGGGAGAGACATGGGCTCGGAAAGAGGGACGTGGGTGTGAGGACGAGGTTGGAGTGTAGGTATGTGGGACGTTGTAACGTGGGGAGGGGCAGAGAGGTCGACGAGGAAGGGGAGTGGTGTTGTCGAGTGGCCGAGGGAATGGGTGTAGGGAGGTGGATATGGACAAGGACGATTGAGTGGCCGGGGAGGGGTGAGGGATGAGGAGGGGATGGGGCTTGGTGGACCGGCCGGGGTTGAGAGTTGAGTGGTGAGCGTGAAAGCCGAGGAGCGTGGGAACAAGAAGAGTTAGAGCGGGAGTGGTAAAGCCGAGGGGAGGGAAGCCACGTGGGTTAGGGGAGACAGTGGCGGGCGATTTGTCTGCGGAAGGCGGGAGTAGGGATGGGGAGAAGGGTGGATGAGTGGCCGGGAAGGGGGAGGGGTGACCGAGTGGCCGGGAGGGAATGGGGGTAGATTTATACGAAGTTTAATTTTTTTGTTTGTTTTTTGATTTTTTTTTTTTAATTTTTTTTCTTTGAATGATAAAGTTTAGGATTGGGGAAGGTAATTTAGGACAAAGTTTATTTATTTTTTGTTTTCTATTAATAACAATAAGAATAAAACTTTACACTAACTATAAACCACAACAATAACAAATCTTTTGAAAACGAAAAACTCAAGTATTATAAACCTCAAAATGACGAGAATAATGCCACCTCCGAATAATGCCAGAATCTTGCAAACAAGTATTAATACAATGATTCGAGAGGGTAATTAACATGGAACAACCGAAACGTCAAGAATCCATAATGAAATAAGCATCGTATCCACTGCTACCGTAACCCGCATGATACCTTAAGACAACACAACAACAATATTTCCCACAACGTAAACATTAACCAAAGAATACCATACGGTACAAAAAATGGAATTATAATAGCAAACACCAGGAGAAAAATGATGGATAAACTAACAAGTTGTGAAACCAACAATAAATCATGGGTGGGTCCCACCAGTGCCCGCGAGAATGTTCGAGAGATGTTTTTACCTTTCTACTCAAATTAATGTTTTGAAACAATAAAAACAAAACCGACCTCAGAGGATGCGGGGTTTAAGGTACCCGTAGAGATAGGTGGTGATGATGGATGAAATATCTTTCCTTCTCTTGCCGATGGAGGAACCTGCAAATCATAGGCACTTAGAAGATGGGATTAGAGAGATATATGGCGGATTGCCTGGCAAAGGCCAGTCCCCAGAAGTCAATGGACTTCCTTGCAAGGATGTTAATCCGTGTTCAATAAATTAATCTGATAATGATAAGATAACATGTAGAATCTGATATAAAACGGAAGCTAAAAATGCCGGTATATAACGAAAGCACATGTATGATCAAAATAGATGTAAATAAAAATAAACCCAAACTGTACGTCTCAACGACGAATTGGGCTGGATGCGAGGAACTTGCAAAACAAACCTGCAAGATTTCCTGTTGTAGATGGAAGGATGCCAAGAAATGGGATTGCCAAGGGAATCACAAGAGCACCTGGATGATGCTATGATGATGTGAGTAGAATGACAAGGGCATTAGGATGATAAGTGGAATCACAAGGGTATTAGGATGGTGGAATCACAAGGGCATCGAGATGGTATTATGGTGATACAAGTGGCATCACAAGGGCATTATGATGGTATGATGATGATATGAGTGGAGCTATAATGCCGAGTTTTGCTATCACTTCTAACTTGTTTGAAAGAGGGGGAAGGCTCTTATTTATAGCCTGAGGAAGAGATTAATTTAGGTAATCCTGATTTGGAAAAGTAACTCCGATTAGGTGAGTGGGGGACATAGTTAGAATATTAAATTCAAAGGTGGATTTCATGTGGATTATTTTTGAATTTTAAATTCAGAAGTGGACTAAATAGGGATTATTTTTGACTATTAAATTCATGAGTGGATTAGATATGGATAATTTTTGAATATTTAATTCTTGAGTGGGATGACATGGATTTCTTTTGAAATTTTAAATTCATTAGTGGAATGACATGGATTAAATTGGAATTTTAAATTATTAAGTGGATTGACATGGAGCATATTAGCATGTAATGAGGATTATTGATTTAAAAGGGATCAATTAACCAATTAACATTGATTAATTGAATATGTATTTTTGGTGGGAAATGGAATTCGAATGAAATTAAGAGGGAAGAGGAATTTGAATGGGCAAGCCTAATGAATGAGAGCAGATGCGGGGTGAAGTGGAGGAATGACACCAAAAATTGGTGTCTACAAGCCCCAAGCAAGAGAGGAGGGAAGGGATGCTTTCAAGGACACATGTCCAAGATGCAATAAGAAGACATTTGCTAGAGCAGAGCCAAGAGCTGCTGTCAATGATGCATCTGAAAGGACTGATGTCAAGAAGCATGTCAATCCAAATCCGAAATTATAACAGATTGTTATAAATAAAATTCCATCTTTATTTCTGTTTTCAATTTATTATTGAATGGTGACTGTGGTTTTTCACAGATATATAATCTTCTCTTTCTATATCCTTTATTTTTGAATGAAGAAATGGATCATGAACAGACAAACATCGGTGATGTATCTTTCTCTCTCTCTCTCTATCTACATATATTCATGCCTGTAGGATGTAACTTACAAAGTCACATTCTTTTGTTTTTGACGCTTGCCAGAGAATATC
Source organism: Taxus wallichiana var. yunnanensis (assembly GCA_018340775.1). Classification (NCBI taxonomy): domain Eukaryota; kingdom Viridiplantae; phylum Streptophyta; class Pinopsida; order Cupressales; family Taxaceae; genus Taxus; species Taxus wallichiana. The sequence goes on from CM031237.1 coordinate 780,531,751, forward strand.
TTTTGTCAGTATAATAAGGTTACTTTTTCTTTGTGTGTGCAATTTATGACGCAGATCAGTACAGGTGATGTAATGGGAGATATGCATGGGGCAAGTCTAACTGAGGCGTTTTTAAGCAAGCAGAGTTGGATCACAATAACATTGAAGTTTATGCTCTGGGTGGTCATGGAATGAAAGCAGCAGGAGCTGTTTTGATTGGTTGGTTTTCTGCTATTTTTGTTCAATATTTATGTTTTTGAAGTGCCTATGTCCTTAAGACTGAGAAACCTCAAATGGTTCATATTATCTATTGCTAGAAGTAGTATTCATTGAGCATTGCTAAGATAGAAGTTTAAACTCTTTTCCAGAATCTAGTGACATTGGTGCAGTCTAAGAACTTCTACATTTTTGAGCATTTTCTTTAGTATTGCACTTTCTGATATTCATGCAGGAGATAATAGTGGGTTGAGTGCTGTTGGAATTATAGAAGCATTGCCATTAGTCTTCCCCTCACTTTGTCTGCATACTGTGGTGCGGTATTTCCTTCAAAAGCATCCACCAGATATTGTGGTAATGTGCTTCATACTTCTTTGCACTTGACTTTATTTTTTATTTACTGTACTGCATGATGCAGCGCATTCAGAACTGCAGTTCATTAGAGAGAAGGCCAAACTATTTGACTCTTTATCCCAGCTTTTGAAACCTACATTTCCAGTGAAATGCTTTGGTTTTTTGAACTGCAAATGGACAAATAGAATGATGGGGCTATTCTTTTAATGAAGGGGATTACTGGCATGCATATGTTTAGTTAAATAATGGATCATCATTCCCTTAGTTTAAAAGAATATTAAACAAAAAATAAACAAAGAAAAATTAATAGCGTCTCCCTTGATATTCTATAAATTCAGCATTTGTCAAGAAAACCAAAAATCACACAAATATCTTCACTATTTTTCAACAGTGGTATATATAAATCAATTTGTGTGTTGTATATATTTGATGACCTAATTTGGTTCTTACTGATTATACACGATTATTCTCTTTGTTTTTGATACGACTTGAACCAGATGTTTGCCAACCATTAACTGACACCTTATTTGGTAACTAAGACAACAAACTCACTTGTTGGTTGATTAAATATTATTGAAGTGTCTTGAGCTAGTTTGGAACCTTTCAAGCATTTTTGAGACCCTTAAAACATGGCTCGTGGGTGGAACAAGTCAACTTTACCCTATGGGAGCTAAACTTGGCCCTGATGGGCAGCTAATGGGGAACTCCAACGGGTTTTGGTAGAGAGCTCTATCTGAATTCACAGGTTGGTGAGGCCATTATGGGTGGCTATTGCAAATCGGCATTACCACCTATCTCGGTTGTCTTCAACACTTAACCACCACTTGCAACACCAACGTTGTCTTCAAATACACAGAGTCCGTTCTAAGGCTGACTTCCATGCCTTCAGGAGATATGTAAACTGTGCTGTTTCCATTCAAAGATTGTAGTGTGAATTGCTGTCACAGGGTAGCTCACTAGTCTTGAAAGATTGAGTTGTTTTTAAATAATATTTTATTGCAAAGTCTTTGCAGATATGTGCTGCTATTGTTTACCTAGGAACAACATGTTATGAACATTATGTTTATTGGCTATTTTGTCCCCAAGGCAAGAGTTAACAATAGAAAGTTCTAGGAAGAGAGAATCCTAGAAGCCAAATAACAAAAGTACATAAGACAAATAAAGTAGTGTGCCACTAACACAGGTGGTAATGAAATCAATACAAATAGCAATAAAGGGCGACCAAGAGCCCCTAAAGCATGTTCCGATGAAGATTAGAAGGAAATCTCATTAACTCTCTGTCTGTGCATGAAGTGGAGTAGTCATCTCGGCCATCATTGACCAAATACATAACAAAAGTAGGCTCTCATGTAGCATGCTTCTGAGAAGTGTTCTCCAGTCTGAGGATGCATGTGAGGAAATAATGGTCCCAATTATGTGTGAAGCAGTCCCCTCTTATCTTTATTCCCTCAACTCGACATGATTGATGCTTACATGCAGATTGTGTAATGGTCATTTAAATATATATATATGCCGTAGCAAAATCTATCATATCATGCTATAGAGAGTGGTATATCCTCAATTTCGTGGTGGCTATAGATGTAGTTATTGCTTTACAGAAATTGACATAGCTTCATTGAATTTGTTTTGAACTGAGAGATTGCAATAGCTATTTTACTTCAATGCATTCTCACTTTGGTTTTTTGTTGCATAAATGTATTTTTACCTTTCATTTGAGCAATAAAATTGCATGTGTGCAGGTCCTAATAGATTATCCTGGAGTAAATATACCCGATGAATCACCATTTGGGAAATATGTCAAGAAAATTTTTGGTGAGTTTGCAGGTTTTCATTTTAATTTGGAATGTGGCTTTGTCATTTTCATTTAGACAGCTTCAATTCTTTGAGAGAGATCTTTGAATTGTGATGAGATCATTTTTTTGCATGCAATTTTTATTGCTGCTTGTATTGCTAGCTAAAGCTTCATAAGGTTATACAAGTTTTAGCTAAAATATTGATATAAAACTATCTGAAATGCTAGGTTTTCAGGTAGAGCTTAAAGGTATACATTCTTCATTAGAAAGAGGCAAATAGATTTGTTAATTAGTCTCAACACCCAAGCTAAAAGCACATTCTTTCTTTCAGGCTGTAAGCTAATATACTATATTCCACCAAATGAATGGCAATGGAATACAGCTCGAACAAATGCCATTGTGAGGATGAGTGACCTTATTCTATCTAACTATCCACATGAGGTATGTTTTATATAAAGTTATACGGTTTAAATTAATGATTAAAATATTCAACCTTCATGATTTAGCTAAAAGGATAATGCTTTTGTATCATTGTAGCTATAATTAATATTCATCTTGGAATTGAAAATATTTTATTAATGTCTCCAAATATTTGGAATTTTCTAAGCTTCCTTTTATTGTATATCTAGAGGAACCGGTCAAAAGGACTGTTATATACATCATTTCAAGAAGTTTGAAAAATTCATCAGGGATCCCCGAACAATACTATCTCTACACTGTCATGATCTAACTTATAACATTTTAGGTACAATGGTCAAATTATAAAGGGAAAATTTAGGTCACAGTCAGCTATAATTAAATCTGTGTTAGTGAGTTGTTCTTGTAATAGATCTCAGTCGATTACGGATCACTTAACTTTTCTCTATCTGGCTGATTGGTCTAATTTTATAGGGCACAATGAAAGATCCCTAGATGGATCCTCCTTGTACTCCACTGATTTTAATCAAGTAAAAACAGCAAATACAGATTTCTTTGCATTTTATGTTAAATTCCTAGTGCAGATCTGGAAAGTGCGACTAGGGTTTAAGAGAGATAACAATGCAAATCACACCAAATAAAATACTTCTGACTTCTAATGACTGCCCAGATATTAGGGGACAGAATTACATAAAAAACTGAACTTATTACAGTCCGATAATGCCCAGAAAATCAGATCTAAAGTCTGATTTTATTTAGATTAAAAATCTTCAGAATGCACTTCAGAAAATGATAAAAAAGTACAGCGATCAGATTACAATATGATGGCAAACATTAACAAATGTTTTTGGATAAAAATACCTCTGAATTCGCTGATAAACTGCTTATACTGGGCCGACCCAACTGCTGGTTGAAAATCACTGAAAAACATCTGCAAATCTCCTCATAAACATGGCTGAACTGAATCTGGAAATCTGATGAATACCGCTGGAAATTTCTGAGTGAAATCCCCTCTCAATCCCCTGGGGTTTTCGTCCGCAAGAGATAAATTCACAAGGGTTTTCGTCCTTGGAATTTTTGGTAAAAGCTCAGAGCTCTTAGCAATGCAAAAGATGATAATAAAAATCTGGATACCCTCATGCAAGTCGACTGTTTATTTAAAGGGAACTCAGCCCAACTACCACCTCCAAGTCGCCCAATCAATTTGTTTCATTCCCCTATGCTGGTCGCATTTTCCTTCTTTGGGCCAAATGGTACGTTTTCCAAAAAATGCCTCCTAAGGCAAGTCGCACTCCTTTCTAATACAATGATTTGTATTTTAATTTATTAATAAACTTTATTATTTATTATATGTGCTTTTCATAATATTATTATTTTTAGAAATAATAGCACAATATAATAAAACAATAAAGTTATGTCACCCTAAAATTTCCCCCTTGGCCGTCGGGTAGACATAAAGGGCCAAAGGTCCTCGTCCAAGCTTAGGCGGAAAGAGGGGACATTACACACAACCCTATTATGTTGAGACAATATTACTCCTAGATAGCCACATCACTTGCATTGGTATAACCAACAAATGGATTAGATGTATATAAAAGGTGTCAAATATAACATTTTTTAGTTTTTACAATATTTTCAAACTATACACTTTCAAAAAATTTAAATTTACAGAATGTAAAATGTAAACCTACACAGGTGTATGTGGGTTGTCCAAGGGCCCTCTGCTCTTGAAAAAGATAAGAATGAAAACATTGAAAATCATGATTCTGAAAATGTTAGCACACAGTCTGGAAAGCTGTAAAGGCCAGAAAATGTCCGGGATTTCACATACCAACCACCACTAAATTCGAATTCATTTGGTTTTGATATACTGAACTAGAAGTTTTAGAATAGTCAAGCTCTTCCTGAAACCAGTGCAAGTCAGACTTGGGGATTTCTGTGGAAGTTGTATCTTTCTACAAATCTCTCTTATACTCTCTATGGTGATTGTGGTTATGTCAACAGCATCAAATATACACACTGAGGATTTTTAGCTACACTTTTAAAATCCATTCATTCTATGAATGTTATTAAAATTTCTATCCACAATCTCTAGATCTGCAACCTCAAACAGCTCCACCAACCAACCATATTTCTTATACATCACCGAGCTGCTCCCTCTAGAGGCATGTTGATCTGACCTCTCTTTCTCCACCAATGGAGGAAGCTATGGCCTCCTTTTCTCCTTCACCTTTGGATGGCCTAAGATTCAAATCAGCATTTTTCTTGACATACCTATCATTGGTAAAGCAGGTTTGCAGCAGATTCTCCCCTTTTGATGCAGGAGCATCTTGGTCGACACACAATCCTGTATCAACCAAAAATAGTTAGGCGTAGTTTGTTGTATTTGTACGTTACCATAGAAGTCATGCCGTTAAGGTACCAATCACAGTACGAAGGATTTGACCATGCCGCATATGTCTAAGTCCTGCTGCGATGGTCTAAGCCAATGTCACGAAATACTACTGAAGCCATGATGGTTTGTCGATGCTGCGAAGGTCTACCGATATCGCGATAGACTGCCGACCTTGTGTAAAGCCGCCATGAAAGTATGTGATTCCCTAGAAGTTTGAATTAGTCCGGCTGCCTTGTATGGGTCCATTGGGCATTATCTTCATAAGACTTCGTAACTCTAGGAGTCTTGATGGGATAGTGTGTAGCTAAGATCGAGGATGCTTGTGGGTGTCTTGCATGCCTATATTAAAAAACCCATGAACCTCGAAGTAAGGTGGTAGAGCCGGTGACAAGAAGTAGGAATTGGTAATTGTTGGTGTGGCAGTTGTTGGAAGCTATAAGATGACACAAATACTCTAATTGAGTCTGCCTGATTATGAGTAATCTCCAAGGTCCAAGGAGATCGTTGAGGTTGTATCGTTTGTGATTGGTCTATGTATGTGGGTTCTTTTGCGAATCAATAATGAAGTTGTGATCTTGTGTTTTGTTATACATGTCTAACATTGTTATGTGTGTAACTTTAAGGGCTTTGTGGTCAAGCTGCCCTTCATTGGATTTCCTAATCGCGTCTCCATAATTTGGTATCAGATCCAAGTTTTCTTTCCTTGCAAGTGAGGCGTGACGATTATTTTTGGTTTTCCACATTTGTTTGTGAGTGTGGGTTGAAAATTGTTGCAAACATCTTCTAACAAGGCAATTGTTGGGTAGAAGGTATGAGGGTCACACAACAAATGATTAGCGGTTTTCCACATTTGTGAGTGTGGATAGAAAATCAACAAGCGTGGGTAGAAAATCATTGTAGACATCTTCCAACAAGACAATTGTTGGGTAGGTGTGAAAAATGTAGAGATTGTAGATATTTTTGAGGTAGCACTAAAGGAAAATAAGAGAAGAATGCTAGGAGAGGTCAAACAAACCGAGGCGCAAGACTTGATGACTTGGCCTAGTTTGGGACGAGAACTATGCAGCCCTTTTGGAGGCTACAAAGTCTACACAACATGAGGTGTCGTGGTAGATGCCGTTAATGATGAAGCAACATCCATGCAGCCAAGGGCGCAAGCCGTGAAAGAAGAGGAAGCACAACCCGATGGGCCGGAGGAGAGGCTCATACATGCTATTGGGTAGAAAGGGAAATAAGCCTAAATTGGATACCCCGAGTTATTCTGAAGTCCTGACCGAAGCTCATTGATTGAATAATGGAAGCTAGAGAAGTACTTTGAATATGAAGATATGGAGGAGCCCAAAATGCTCAAGTTTGCCTCGCAACAAATTGAAAGGTCAAACATCTCTTTGGTGGGAACATGTACAGATGATGGAAAGAGGTGTGCAGGAAAACCGAAGATCAAGACATGGGAGAGATTGGTGGCAAAGTTGAAGGCAAAATTCTTTCTTGGGATCACTAGCTCAATTTGTTTAAGAGGTCAGTAGAATTTGTGATGAAGAGCTTAGTGGGAAAGAACATACCAAGGAATTTTAGACTCGCCATTCGAGCAAGGGTCATACAGTGGATGCCATAAAGAAGATGTCACGACATGAATTGGTCAATTCTTGATATAAGATGAGTTCGGGATGATTCAAGAGCGATTCGATCCATGGAAGAGGCCTACAATACACGAAGGGTAGAAGAAAGCTATTGTGTAAACAACAAAGTGCAACATGAGGCAAGGGAAATTTCATGTAAGGCTGGACAAGGTGGCGACAATGGGAGTTCCCCGCAAGAATTGAGACTAACACTTGTTGTGAATGAAGACATGCAAAGAGGAAGAGGAAATTCTTCTAGGGGACTAGGGTTCTATGGATGGGCATTGGATTCATCGACACATGTTACAAGTGTGGACAATAAGGGCATAGGGCCTTTACGCAAAATGATGACGAAAGAAAATGAAGTAATGCAAGTGCCCATATTGCACTAGTAGAGTGTGACATGTCAATGGATTATAGAGAATACCCAAAGATGGGAGAATCATTGATGATATAATATGTTTTGTTGAAGCCAACAAATAAAGAAGTCAGCTTAACGTAGAGAGGAAGAATTTTTTTAAACCGCATGTAAGTCGGGAAACAAGGTTTGTAAGTTGATAGTGGATAGGACTAGCACCGACAACTTGGTTAGCACAAGAGATGGTGTACAAGTTGGGGTTGAAGAGGATTGCACATCCTAATCCCTACAAGGTTTCATTGTTGCTAAAGGGACACCAACTCCTAGTGATTGAACAAAGTTTGGTTAAATTCTTGACATGGAGATATGAAGACAAAGTCATGTGCGACATAACACCCATGGAAGTTTGCCATGCATTTCTTGGGAGGCTGTGGAAATTTGATTAGAAGGTACAACATGATGGTCACACAAACACAAATGAGGTGGTGAAGGATGTGAGTACACTCTGAATCCCATGTGGGAGAAGAATGAAGATGTGAAATAGGGCTCGAGTGTCTTGATGATGTTGGGAAAAAAGTTCCCGAATGAGGAGAAGCGAAATGAGGCATGTTTTGTGCTAATGGCAAGATCCATGCAAAGAGAGGACGAGGGCACCATGAAAGGAAGAGTGGAGTCTTTTGTATTTGAGGGTAAGGAGTTATTGGAAGAGTTTGTGGATGTGGTATCAGTGATCTACTAGGTGGGTCACCACCTATGAGATACATAATTCATTGCATGGACGTGATTCTAGGATCAAATTTGTTGAACAAGGCGACTTTTTGAATGATGTTGCAAGAGAATGTGGAGATACAAAAACAAGTTCAAGAGTTGTTGGATAAGGGGTTGATTAGAAAGAGTCTCAATCGGTCATAGTCCTCACACAGGTGGGACATGTGCACATTCAGAGCAATCAATAAGATCACTTTAAAGTACAAGTTTCCATTTCCATGCGTGGATGGCCTCATGGATTGTTAAAGTGGAGCGAGATACTTCACATAGATTGATTTGAAGAGTGGATACCTCATATTTGCATAAAGCAAGGGGGACGAATGAAGATTGGATTCAAGATGCTTGAAGGATTATATGATACTATGAATGGCTTGTGATGTTAGTTGGATTAAATAACATTTTGATTACTTTTATGAGACGGATGAATGAAATCTTGAGGCTATGTCTAGGGTTCTTTCGATTGTATACCTAGATGACATTCTAATAATTAGCAGGACATGGGAGGATCATTTGAAGCACATACGACGGTGTTGCACAGTTGATCAGGGAAGAAAAGTCTTTGATCAACTTAAAGAAGTGTATTTTCATGAAATAGAACTTATATATTTGGGTTTTGTGATTTCTCATACAAGTTTGAAGATGGATCTTGAAAAGGTGCGAGTGATATTAGAGTGGTTGTCGTGGTGAAATGCTTTTGAGGCATGGGGATTTCACGGTTTGTCAAGTTTCTACGGCAAGTTAATTAGGAACTTCAGTGGGATGTGTATGTTTATCATGAAGGCCATGAGAGAAGATAAGAAATATTTTGTTTGGAGTCCGGCCATGGAACGGAAACTTCGGGGGTCGAAGATGAAGGTGACCAAGTAGTTGATATCAGCATTCCTAGATTTTGCAAAGGTATTCTAGGGGCTTGTGATGCTAGTGGCACCACCATTGGCGCAATGTTGAGTCGAAGGAATACCAATAGCATATTCTAGTGAGAATGTGAATGACGCGAAGAGGAAGTAAAGTGTGTATGATCAAGAGTCCTATGTGATTTCGCAAGAACTCAAGAAGTGAAGACATTACTCATCATGAAAAGACTTTGTTTTGTATAACGATCATTAGGTGTTGCAATTCATTAACAATCAAGAAAAGATTTAATAAAGGTACATATAACAAGTTAACATGGAAGATAGTGTCGTGCAAAGTATTGAGGAAGTTTGTGATGATACATGTGATTGAATTTCTAGAAGGCACAATTATCTTAAACATATTTAATGTTGCATACCTATATCCATATCATGAAGTGAAGATCAATGCAGAAGTTGAAGGAGTGGATTGGAGAGTAGATGCCAAAGAAGGTGTGTGAAGAGGCGAAAGGGTTATTGACACCAAGGTCAAGAAAACATGTAACAAGGAATACAAAGAATATTTAGCAAGGTTGAAAGGAAGGGAGGTGAAGACACAACTTGGGTAAGTGCAAGGAAGTCAGTAGGACACAAAATTATAGAGGAAGAGCATGCATGAGCCGAGTTTTCAATTTACTAGGTGTATGATGCAAGAGCATCCGGGTCCACAAGAAATCCTTTATCAACTAAAAACAGCTAGAGTATTTTTTTTTGTTTTTGTGTAGCCGTGGAGGTCTAGGTCATGCTGCGAAGGTCCCATTCATGATGTGAAGGTCCCAATCATGCCACTAAGGACTCAACTATGCCGTGATGGGCTGAGTCATGTTGTGAAGGTCTAAGTCGACACTACAAAGTACTACCAAAGCTGTGATGGCTAGTTGACGCCACAAAGGTCTGCTCTTACTGCGATAAATAGCCAATTCCGCATAAAGTTGCGAGATGAAAGTATGTGATTCCTTAGAAGTATGAATCAATCTAATTGCTTTGTGTGGGTCTATTAAGCCTTACTTTTGTAACATTTTGTAACTCTAAGAGTCTTGATGGGTAGGGTGTAGCTAAGATTCGGGATGCTTTTGGGTGGCTTGTATGCCTATATAAACAAACTCATGAACCTCAAAGTAAGGTGGTAGAGCCGGTGACAAGTAGGAATTGGTAATTGTTGGTGTAGTAGTTGTTCGGTACTGAGATGGCACGTATACTAAGTGAGACTGCCCGATTATGATTGTATGTATCTTCTAGGATATTGTTGAGGCTCTATTGTTGGCAATCGGTTTGTGTATGTGTGTTCTTTTGTGAATCAATAATAAAGTGGTGGTGATCCGATGTTTTATTATATATATTTGGCATTGTTTTGTGCGTAACTCTAAGGGTTGCGTGGTTGAAGGCTTCCCTTTATTGGGTTCACTTGATCGTGTCCGCATCAACTATCATGCTTAAAGAATCATCACCGGATCCTCCTTTTCAACTAAGAAATGGATGTTATCTTAAATTAGAGGTTACCCCAAGATCTCATTCTCCTTAGATGAGTTGGAAAATTGTCATTGGAACCTCAAAGAAGAATCCTCGTATGCAGATTTATGGGAGCTTTTCTAGGACCCATAACTCTCAAGCTTTAGGTACAAGCTAACTAGAAACCATCTAGTATAGTTGAAATTCATACAATGCCCAAGTGTTATTTTATGGTTATATTTGGTACCACACAAGAGTGGGATTTAGACTTCCAAGGGGGAGTGGGTTTTAAAACAAATCTGGCCTATTTATGAAACATTGGTCTTCGTCCTTCAACCCCAATGAAGATCTACCCATTGTGATCCTAGTCTAGGTAAGGTTCCCATTGATCCACAATGAATACTCGCACAAATCCAATATTTGCAAGAGTAGATGTTCCTTTGGAGAATACATCATAGCTTTAGAGTTCACAAAGAATCTGGGAGTTCAAAACTATGCTTGGATCTGCATCAATATTGATTTTGATCAACCTCTTTCCGATCACATTATCCTGGATATGTATGGCATTGAATGGGAGCAACCTATGGACTACAATGTATTTCATTCCATTGTTAAATTTGCCACGAACATCACCATCTTGCACATGTTGTCCCAAAAAGAGAATCCAAACCCCCACACCCTCTTGAGCACCCAACTCCACAACAACCCAAACTGCAGCTGAATAACCTTGTATCTCCTTTGGGTTCTCCCTCGCTTAAGCCCTCAAAGGTTAGACCCCTTCCCCCACAAAATTCTAGATTGTATACACCCACAAAGCCAAACCTTTGCCTTCCAATGCAACCCCGACCCTTTGCACTCCTTTTGAAGCCATGTTTGATCCTACTTCTCATGAGCATAATCCCCCTACGCCTCCATCTCTTCCCACCCTCAAGCCTCTTTCCTCTCCCATCCCCTGCAAATCATCACCCAAAATGAAAATTGCCTACATCACCCACAACATGGTCACTAGTAATGGGGGACAATGCCCGCTATCCCTAGAGTATTTCATCCCCACAAGCCTCTTATATGGGAATTGAATGTTCAAAAATGAAAAAAATGACAAAGGCTAGAGTCACTTTGACCAGCTTGCTCCTAAAAGGACTGGTAGCTCCAACTTCACTCCTGAAAATCTGCCACAAATATGGGCACCTTCTACAAAAACCATCCCTTTGATTCCTGATGCGGATCATCTCATGAAATTTGTGGTCTAGGCACTCGTAATAAATTGTGCTTCCTTAAGTATGTTATCCAACAAGAAGTTATATATATGGCTCTTCTTCAAGAGTGTACAAGAGCAACCACTTGTAAAATAGTACGTTTTTTTATGGAACTTTATGGCACCAAACAAACTATGTTTAGCCCCACCAATTGGACACTTTCCATTGGAATCCTATTAGGGATGACTTTATTTTAGAACATTCTCGACCTTCTGGACAATTTGCTGTTTTTAGTCTCATGAATGACATAAACTTGCTCATATTCTTAATGTTTTATTTCTTTGAGTAGTAATCACCGGTTTCATATGCTAGACATGCTCGCCTTCATAGGTAATCAGTCCCAATGTCTTGAATTTGCAATTGTTTGGGGATTTTAACACCATCCACTTTCTTTGTGAAAATAAAGTGGTACAGAAGTCAACTCCTGAACAACCATGTCTTTAGACAAATTGGAAAGTGACACCAACCTCTGGGAACTCCCCTTTTCCTAGCGCCCATTCACTTGGACAAATAGGAGGAAAGGAAAAAGCTATATCGCTGAAAACCTGGATAGAATATTTATTTTCTACACCTGGAATAGAACCAATCAGCAATTGGATGCCTGAGTTATGAAATCACTTTGTGAGATCCTGGGTGCTTGGAGGCTAATGGATGTGTAGACGTGGAAGGCCGTCGTGTCGGGTCGTCCAAATCCTTCTCCATGTCATGTCATATAGAAGTACAACCACTAGAGCGACCACACAAAAATGTGTCAATCAAATGACCCATAACTCCACGTCGTCTCTAATATTAATAAAACATGCAAAAAAATCAATATAAGAACAATGAGATTGAAATTATACAACACTTCTAATACAATTATAAGGTTTGCCAGAATGTTTAAAATTATACAACACTTCTAATACAACATGTTACATTTTTTACACTAGGCTACAGATTTTGTAATAAACATTTCATGATTATTATGTGCTCTCCCTATAGTCCAGGATTTAGGGTTTGATATAAATATTATATGACTATCATTTGGAGGGTTGAAGATTTGTATCTGTAATGTCTATGTCAAATTTTCTCCTCCATGTATGCATAATAAATCTGTACTATTTTTTGCTTAAATAAGGGTTTGTTAGTGTTAGGTTAGTTGATATATGGGCACAAAATTATAACCCATAAATTGGATGCATATCATGCACCAATTATTTAAGGACATTTCAGCCAAAGAATCTATTCAAATGTAGGAGACATATCGCAACCACAATTTTTGTTGTTGTCAAGAACCTTCGTGTATGTGTTAATTTCCATTTAGCAATAAAGTTTTCCTCCAAGATTGTTGCAAAGCAAGTTGTTGTGTGAGATGTAAAGTGGTTACATAACTTCGAAAAAGGATAACATTCTTGTAAGGTTCACTTTTGAGGCATCCATATTCGAGGAGCCATATTTGAGGAGCATGTTTTTCAGGTACCTTTTCTTGTTGGCACTTTTCTATCATTTTTGCAATACCGACGAAATTTCTCGGCAACCTTTGTCGACATGGGGAATTACCGGTGTTTCAACACTCTACGCGAATTCAATTTGAAGGTATATGTGGGTATGTTTATTATGTTTGGTTGTGGGATTCAAGTTGTGTGGCGGAACAATCCTAAGTCCACAACCTTTGTCAACATCCTCCCGGCCTTTGTCCAAATGGGAGATTTAGAACAAGCGCTAGAGGAATTAAGGAGATTGATGAAGGATAGATGAATGAAAAAGATACTTGAATGTGGTTGGATTAAACACCATAAAATGGTGCATGCTTTTTGTGTAGGAGATAGACCATAACCCCAAACACAAGGTAGTAGGATATTTCTCGATTCAAAACATGTATTCGGGAAGCTTGATAAGGAGAGGAAAAAATATTCCTTTGCCACCATAAGCGAAATTGACACTTATGTTTGGATTATTAAACATGCACCCTCATACAATCTTTGGCATTGTTAAGAACCTTCGTGTATGTGCTAATTAATTGCCACACAACAATCAAGTTTTTCTTCAAGATTGCTGCGAAGAAAATTGTTGTGTGAGATGTAAAGCAGTTCCATCACTTCAAAAAAGGACAATGTTCTTGTAGAGATTATCGCTTTTGAGGCGTCCATATTTGAGGAGTGTGTTTTTCCAATACCTTTTCTTGTCGGTGCTTTTCGGCATTTTCGCAATATTGACGACATTTGTTGGCGATATTTCCTAGAATGGAGAATAGTTTCAACACTCTACGCGAATTCAGTTTGTAGGTATATGTGGGTATGTTTGTTATATTTGGCTGCTGTGGGATTCAATTTGGGTGGTGGAACAAGCCAAAGTCCACAACCTTTGTCAGCATCCACCCGACCTTTGTCCAAATGGGAGATTTAGAACAAGCCTAGAGGAATTAAGGAGATTGATGGATGTTAGAGGAATTACAAGGATATTTGGATGTTGTTGGATTAAACGCCATAAAATGGTGCATGTTTTTTGTGTAGGAGACAAATCACAACCACAAACACAAGGCAATAGGATATTTCTTAGATTCAAAACATGTATTGAGTGACTTGGACAAGGAGGGAAAAAAATATTCCTTTGCCACCATAGTGAGAAGTTGGCACTTGCATTTGGATTGTTAAACATGCACCCTTAGACAATTTTTGGCGTTGTCAAGAACCTTCGTGTATGTGTTAAAAGGACAATGTTTATCCATTACTCCTAGCTTGTGCCAAAATAGGGCGTTGAAACAACACCAATTCATTATGGAGAAGGGACTATTATCAGATGTACTTGCAAGTTCCATGGTAGATATGTATGCAAAATGTGGAAGCATTAACAAGGCACACAAACTATTGGGAAAAATGCCTAAAAGAAATGCGGTCTCATGGATTGCAATGATTGTAGGATATGCACAAAATGGGACAACAAATGCAAATTGTAATTTGCATACGTAGAGAAAAGAGACATTTGATTTTTGATGTTTTTAAACCTAGATTCATCCAACATGTCTGTTGAATTTGAACGCTTCCAAGTGTGCCAATCTTGCACACTTTTAGGAATGTTGATTCAAAACTATGGTTATAGCACAAATTTAGGAAGGGTTTTACACAAATTGTTCTAGGTTTTACATAAATTGTTCTAGGTTTTTACACAATCATGAAGTTCTAGTTCATGTCATCACCTATTAATCAATTTATTACAGTGAAGGGCATAGATGTGTTCCAAAATTGAGTTTTTAAGCAATTTATTCTAGGGTTTCATAATTACACTAGGTTTTTTTATCATTTAGAATTCAATTTTTACAATTACAACAAAAAATTGTATGATTTAAATGCAAAATAAACTTACCTCTGTCCTTGGTATTATATGTGGAGGTGCCACATATTCTTCTTCTTTCTCTTTCCCTACCTCTTTTGTTCTAGGTATTTAGAGATTGGGGTTTTCTTTCCTCCTCTTCTACTTGGCTGTGCCATATTTGTTTTTACCCTCAACTTTTAGCAAATCATCGCACCTTTTTCTTTTCTTAGTGTTGTTTTGCCTCCACTCACCATCGCTTTTCCTCCAATCGCTCTCAGTGAATGTGAAATGAAATGGGTTTGGCTTTTTAGCCGGTCAAGTATTTTACTTTTTGTTTTTAGGTTGTGATATGATGCGAATGTGATGCTAATGTGATGCAAAATTACGTCACTCTTGTGTTTTAAAAACAATGTAAATCTCTAACTATAAACTAATTTATATGTACGAATGATATATATATATATATATATATATATTAGATTATATAATGATATATATTATATATTACATTTGTATATATTATATCATATATGTTATATATATTTTTGGTTAGGTTACCTAGGAGAGGGCCTTAGCCCATTATGGCATCACCAGCCCACACCGCCATGGAACCATCTAAGGATGGAAGTTTTAAGCTCTCGGCTAGCCCATAGATTAAACCACATTATCGTGGCGCCCTATCACTGGGGTATCCAAATCATTCGGTAGTAGGCCGCCATAACATGCGTACTTGAGATTTGAACCTTGGACCTCCCAATTATTAGGAGACCCAAGAACCATTACACAACTACCCATTGGATATATTATATATGTCATATTAAATTATATATTATATAAGTATTATGTATTATATAATATATATGTTAATATTAGATTATATTTAATTGGATCTAGTGATTGAGGCCTTGGTTATAAGGACATAATTTTAGCAAGTTTACCTCGTTTATAATTTTCTAAAAGAGGGTTGCACTTATGTGATGAGAATATAAACCTAGTGTCTTAAGGTTATAGGATTTAATCCAAGAAGGGAAATTTCAACAAATGAAGTTATTTTAAACGTTCAATGATAGGATTAAAAAGATGCAAGCCATAGGTGGATGACCTAAACAAGACAACTAAGCCTAAGGCAAGCCTTAGGAGTGTTATAAAGCTTCCTCCTTATTTATATTATTATGAAACCATATATTGTTTTGTAATGATTTTTTGATATCAAAAATGCATAAAGGAAGTTATTATGATGGTTGAACATGGGGAAATTGTTGTTGTAAACCTAGGTTCAGGATGTCGTAAATTGGTAATAGTAGCCATCGTCTCAAGACAAACTTGGGAGGTTGATAACTATGCAAAAGTGAATCGTTAACCTTAATTATGATATTGGTGGAATATGGTACGTAATTTTAAGTATGACCGTGTGCATGACGTGATTTCGAGATTCCATGTGGAACAAATCTAATGACCATATTTTATGAATGAGATGGATATTTTCGGTCAATTTAACCGCAATATCCCCTTGTGGGATATTAATGATTTATTATTAATTACTTGCAAAACAAACAACTTAGAAGATAAACCCTCCTAGGTTTACCTCAACTAACCCTAGTGTCAAACCAATACAACCCAAATAGGGTTGGAGTGAGCCAAGGTGAGGGTTTAGATGGGAAATCTAGTCGGTATTTATACTCCTCTATCCAATATACTTTGCAGAAGTAAAATAATAAATAATACTACTGAAAATTAACTGAAACTTTGAAAATCCATAACTTTCAAAATACTAACTCTTTTGAATTGAAACCAAGTGCAGTAGAAAGGGAAAATTATGAGCTTCTATTCACAATAAATATCAGATCTTATCATGCACTAGAAACCCCTCGAAATAGCCCCCAAAATCTTAAACCCATCATGTGGTTAGGGTAAAATCTGCAACATAATTTTAGCACTTTTTTCTTCACTTTAAGAGTCAATAAATGTAGTTCAAGATCTGCAATTAATAAATCTAAAACAACAGATTTATAATTACTTCAAAGTCCCTTCCAAACACTCTTAGCACATGCTACACAAGTCGACTTCATCAAGTAAAAACCAACAGCTTATAATAAAAGATATTCAACATAAATCACACTCCAAACCCTCAAAGCAAGCTTATATCTTCTCCCAAAAATGGCGCCTTATATATAGAGAGAGAAATGAGTGCAAAAACTTATTACTTCAAGCTTATATGGGCACACACACTTCACAAATGGTGGTGATAATAAACACCTTTTGTTTTGATCATAAATGGGCATACATCCCTTCTTCAAGCATGAAGATAAGTTTTATAAACCGTCAACATGCCAAAAAAGGAGTAACCACATCTTCTTTTATAGTTTTTGCTTGCACATCCTCCATAGTTCTTCTCCATCTTTGGCGCCATCATCTAGGAGGAAATCTTATTTAAAAATGTGCCTGAAAGTCACTAACAACAAATATTAAATACATAGGTGTTTTAAAAGATGCTCATATGGGTCGACCCATGCTTAGGAATAATCACTTGTCTCAAATATTAATTATTAAATGCTTCCAGAAAATGCGACTTGCTTAGTCACTTGATTTACCTTTAAAAAGTATTTATTATCTCAAGGTGAAGTCGAACTTCCCCCTTTTATTTCGATTTGCACAATTTATAAAATTTTATTTTAAAATTACATGTGCAAATCGATTTTGTCTTCTTTTTAATTTTTTATAAAAAGGGGGACATTACATTAACAATATGAATATGAGAAGCATTTTGGATACAACAGTAAAGACCTTAGTAGGTTGGAGATGATTTTGACAAACTGAGTTTAGAATGTGAGCAAATGTAGTTTAAGACATTGCATTTGTGGTTATCACTTATTTTACGTTGACCTTAAAAGTGATTTACAAGTTAATTGATTCGAGGCTAGAGGGTAAGTTTTATACACCAAATTGGTATGTATTTGACCTCGATCTAAAAAAATTACCCACATCTCACTTTATATACATTAAATTAGTGTTTGTTTCATGTTGACATAAAAAATATTTACACTTACAAATTAATTGATTTGAGGCTAATAGGGTAAGTTTCATACACCAAATTAATGCTTATTTGACGTTGATCAAAATAACAAATCACCCACATCTCACTTCATATATACCAAATTAGTGATATGCCAAATTGGGGTAGACTTTAAAAAATAATTTACATTTACAAGTTAATTGAGTTGAATTCAAATTCTATAAATGGACAAATATATTCTATCTCAACAAAGCATAAGAGAGGCTACAATAAATTGTGTTTTGGTATGGACTTACATTTGTAATTTAATTATGTCAGTTGAAATTTTACAAATAAAATCAAAACTAATTTTACAAATATGTAATGGGACATTGATAACCCAAGATAAAATTTGGAATTAATGAATTAACATAACAAGAAATAGGCTTATGAATCTTTCAACTATTCATTTTCATCTTCTTGTATTTCTGCCAACTCCTCGTTGGTTACATGACTTGGATTTGTAGTCAAAATTAATGTTCTCTTCTTCTTCCTCTCTATATATGTTTTTTAAAAATATTCCATTCATTTTCCAAATATCTACCTATTGGGATATTCATTTCATCATTGTCTTCATTATCTGCAACTTTGTGAAGTTCATCACCATCACTTTCATCAACATCATCTTCTTCAAAATCAGCTTCACCTTGATCATCGGCTTGATCAATATGATGATCTTCATTATCGACGGGTCATTTTCATCACTAGAGTCATGTTCATTATCTCTATTAACAACATCAATTGTTTCCCATGATGCTTGTGTTACAACACTATTGTCATTAACAACATGTGTCATCCTTGGCTCAAAATGCAATACAAACTACAAATTATTTTCTCTCTCTATATAAAGATAGAAGAACTATATAGACATAGTTAAAAAAAACAATTCATGAAAAAGAGACCTAGATATAGAAATTGTGCGCATGAAAAGGAGAACACATACATTTGAAAAATTACACAAATTGATTCCTGATCACAATGTTGAGGTAACACATATGGCTCTTTCCCCTCAGGTAAATGTTAAGCACATGATACTAAGAGGGGGTGAATCAATATTATGATATTTTTAAATTTAACACTTAATCTCAGAACCGTAATCACAATTAATCAATTTCACAGTGAATATATCAAAGCAATCAATAAATGCAAAGCAAACCAACACAATGCAAATAGACACAAATTTACGTGGAAACCCTTTCGGGAGAAAACCACGGAGAAAATCTTCTTTATTATATTTCTCAAATGTTTGTAGGCACCAACCTACAGGAGACACCAATCCCCAAATTACAATTTTGTAGGCACCAACCTACAGGAGCACCAACCCCTTCGAATTCGTGAGCACCCACTCACAGGAGCACCAACCCCTTATCAAAAATTCCTCTTACCACCGTGGACTTGTTGCTTATTCAACGAGTGATGGTTTTCTTATTTGGATCTGCACTTCACACTTTTATTTTCGGATCTGCTATACTTTATTACAAAACTGCTGCTCAAAATACTCAGTCTAATTATCCCAACACCTTCACATATATAAGTCGCTGCAATTTTTCATCTTTACACCTTTGAATCTGCTCTTCTTCTTATTACTCTTCTCTCTTCACTCAAAATATTCAATGTGTGTGCTTGTCTAAAACAAATGATTCTATCTCCTTATATATCCTTCTCACATCCTTTCGAAAAGACACATCATTCCAACCAACACAACCTTTCCATTATTTAATTAACACAACATAATTAAGTGCATTAGTCGGCTAAAACCAAAAGTAATTAATGCAGCCCATAACAATTATTAAATGCACATTAAACAATGCAATTAACCCCTTGATAGGAGCGCTGCCCCTCCTTAGACAAATCACTGTCAACATTAAATCGCTGCCAGCCATCATTAAATCTTCTTTTTCACCATAAAACATGGCATATGAACACCTTAAAATGCTGATATCTCTCTCCTATGTACAGCTGTGTATATCTCGCTTATACCATGATAATCCTTATGCAAAAACGCTTATTTTCATGTATTTAAACTTTCGTTTTCTACCCTTCTATACTGCTGGTTATTTCTTCATACTTTCTACCATTTCCGTCAACATCCGTCAGTAGTTCCGTCAACTTCCGTTACACGATTCCGTTAACCAAATACATCAATGATTAAGCCTTTGACATCAATGACAATATTTCCAACAATCTCCCCCTTTGTCATTGATGACAACCTTCCAAAAAAATTCTTTTTGCAACTCCCCCTTGCTGTAACTCCCCCTTACTATCATTCTCCCCTTTGACATCAATGGCAAAGGGTCAATCTAGGAGCTGAATATTGCAATGTTTAGCTCCCCCTCAACCGATGCTTCTCTTGGTTTTTCAATGGGAAGAAGCAAAGGATATTACTCCCAACTTCTGCCGTAGATATTCAAATGTCTCCTTTGGAAGTGGCTTGGTGAAGATATCTCGCTATCTCTGTTTGGATGTAGCAACAAATTCCAAATTTACCTACGCTTTTCGCCACTTGCTCTCTTAAGAAGTGATATCTTATGGGAATATGCTTTGTTCTGGAATGCATAACCGGATTCTTTGAAATACTTATCGCACTAGTATTATCACGTAATATGGAGATTGGATGATCATACTCTACTTTGATATCTTTCAAGGTTTGCTTCATCCATAGAATTTGAGTACAACATAACACTGCTGCTATATACTTTGCTTACTGTTGATAAGGATATAGAGTTCTGCTTTTTACTTAACCAAGATACTAGGTTATCTCCAAGGAAGAATGCTCCTCCACTTGTACTTTTTCTATCATCCACACATCCTGCCCAATTTGAATTTGTATAAGCTACCAATGTGAAGTCTTTACCCCTTGGGTATCATAACCCATAATCCATAGTTCCCTTTAGATATCTGAATATGTGTTTTACAACTTGCACATGTGTTTCTTCCGAACCTGCTTGAAAATGTGCAGCCATACCCATTGCTTGCATGATGTCTGGTCTGGATGCCGTCACATATAGTAAACTCCCAATTATTGATCTATAGAGTTTGATCAACATTCGAGAGATTCATCATCTTTGCTTAACTTTGTCCCGTATCCATAGGTGTGCTAACAGTGTGCACACTCTTCCATGCCAAATTTATTCAACATTTCCTTCACATACTTGGTTTGGGATATAAATATTCCTTTATCGATTGAAAATTTCCAAACCAAGGAAAAATGATAACTCTCCCAACATGGACATCTCAAACTCCTTTTGCATGTCTTCAGCAAATTTCTTAGACATTTCCTCATTGTCTCCTCACAAATTATGTCATGTACATACACAACAACAATCAGCTGGTGCTCACCTTCAATTTTAATGTAAAGATTGCTATTAGCAAGTCCTCTCTTGAACCCTTGGTCTTGTAGATACTTATCAAGCCTAGAGTACCATGCTCTGGGGGCTTGTTTTAATCCGTCATAAAGGCCTTCTTCAACTTAAACACATAATCTTCATTTTTTTGATAGGAGGAACCCTTCAGCCATTCTATGTATATTTCCTCTTGTAACTTCCCATTTAGAAATGCTGATTTGACATCCATTTGATAGAATTTGAAGTTCTTAAATACCGAAAAAGCAAGAAACATTCTAATTGCTTCTTATTTAGCAAACAGAGCAAAATTTTCTTCAAAATCAATACCTTCTACTTGAGCATACCCTTTACATACTAACCTTGCTTTGTTTCGAGTGACTTGTCCATCTTCATTCAATTTATTTCAGAATACCCACTTAGTGCCAATCACATTCTGATCCTTTGGCCTAGGTACAAGTTCCCATGTTTCATTCTTTTCAATCTTCCTCCATTGCCTTTATCCAACGTTTATCATGGCTGGCTTCTGCAAAGTTCTTCGGCGCTATTTTGGATAATAATGAGAAATTTACTGGTTTTGATGCACTTACAATTCTTCTTCTTGTCTGTTCTCCATCATCAAGGTTTCCAATGATCTGACTTTCAAAATGATTCTTCTTAACAAAGCGAGATGGTATTTTGGTGTCCTGCCTTTCAGATTTACTTAATTTTTCAACATCTTCTTCCTCTTCCTTTTCTTTTACTACCTTGGGTATTTCTAAGGGCTCTTCTGCAAGTTCTTTAGCTTTTTGATTCACGATTTCATCCACTCTCACTTTTGCACTTTCTACTATAGTTTGTAGTCTTTTTTATAGCATCTCGAGGCTTTGCTTTTAATAGAGTAGCCAAGAAAAATTCCTTCATCCACTCTTGAAGCGAATTTGCCCAAGTTCTCTTCATTTATTTTAATAAAGCATCTACTCCCAAACACTTTGAAATATTTTACAGTAGTTGGTCTTCCTTCCCACAATTCATAAGGATTTTTATCATGATTAACTCTGATTTTCCCTCTATTAAAGATATGAACAGCCGTATTTACCACTTCTCTCCAAAATTTATCTCGATAGCTTAGATTCATTTAACATGGTTCTAGCCATCTCTTGACTGTTTCGATTCTTTCTTTCTACCACACCATTTTGTTGGAGTCCTCTTGCAATCAGTATTGTCTTTTGATTCCATGATCTTCACAATATTCAATGAATTCATTTGAGGTGAACTCACCTCCACGATTTGACCTCAGGCACTTTATTTTCAATCGGATTTCATTTTCTGCTAAAGCCTTGAAAGCTTTGAACTTCTCAAATGCTTCTGACTTTTCTTTTAGAAAGGCTACCCAAGTCATTCTAGTGTAGTCATCAATGAATAACATGAAATAACTCTCACATTGTATGCTTTCTGTTCTGGTAGGTCCACACAAATCCATCTGAATCAGCTCCAGTGGTTTGGTTGTCGAATACTCCTTCGTTCTAAACCTTGCTCTGGTCTGCTTTCCATGCTAACATTGCTTGCATAGAGTACTTGCAGGTTTCGTTACCTTAGGCATATCCCACACAACCTGCTTTGTTGTTGATTTTCACAAGATTATCAAAATTTATATGCCCCATCCTTCTATGCCATAGCCAACTCTCTTCAACTTGACTTAGACAACATTTCTCTCCTTTTATTTCTCCGAGCATGTATAGGTTATTTGTGGTTCTATGTGCATCTGCAACTAACTCTCCCGTGTTTGCCTTCCTTATCTCACACCCTTCAACATAAAACTTAAGTGTGTGTCCTTGATCACACATTTGGCTTACACTTAAGAGATTATGCTTTAATCCTTCAACATATAAAACATTCTCCGTTTTTGTTTTACCATTATCAAGACTCAACGTACCTTTTCTAGCGATCTTTGCTTTAGCGTTATCACCAAATTTCACCGTACCTTCATTTACTTTCTTCAATGAGATGAACTTACTTTTATCTCCGGTCATATGTCTTGAACATCCGCTATCAATGTACCACAACTGCCCTTCATCCTGTGCATGGAATGCTGTTTGAACAAGCATAGATTTCTCTTTATCTTGCCCATCATCCTCTTTCTTCTGTTTCCAAAATTTTGTAGCTTCTTTCTTCTTTATTTCTGGAGCATTTACCTTCTGGTTCGATTTGGATGGTTCTACAAACCACTTCTACAAAATCTTGCCATATGTCCATAGTTATTGCAATTATAACAAACAATATCTTCAACATAGTTGGATAAAGGAGCAAAGGAGTTGTAATTTCTATTTGAGAATCCATACACACCTTTGTTCTTTATATTGTTGTCTCTCACCCGTATTCTACAATCTATTGCTTTATGACCAAAATGATTACAATAGAAGCAATAGCCATAGAAAGAATTTTCAAACCTAGACATGTGAGTATATCTTGGAGGATTTGGTCTTCTAAACTTGTTCTCATCTTTGCTTTCCTTTTAAGTGTTGATCTTCATAAAGCTCTTCTCCTTTTCAACTCTTCATTCTTCATAGGTTCCTCGAGTGTCTCTCGCATAGGTCTTTGACTTCTCTCGCTTTTGTCTCTTTCGACGACTCTATACCTTTTGAGTTAGTGGTGTCTTGTCTTTCCTTATATCCAAGACCAGTCTTGTTGGATGTTGACTTAAGCCGATTTAGAATTTCATCTAGTATCTCGGTACTTTTCTCGAATTTTAGATTACTTGTAACTTTAGCATTTGCTTTTTCCAAGTCCTTTCTCAAAGCAACGATCTGTGACTCACGCTTTTCACAATCTTTTTCCTTAGTCCTTAGCTGATTTCTTAATTCTTCTTCAACTCGTTTTGCTTCTTCAATTTGGGTTTTTAGATCCATGATCATCTTTCCTGATTCTTTAAGAGATTGTGATATCTTAGCTTCAAAGTTATGATCTTCTTCTTCATACTTTAGGAGTTGTAATTTTTGTTTCTGATTTTTCTCTTTAAGAGCTTTCAACTCTCCCAAGGCACAAATAAGTTCCTCTTCAAGATTCACTTCACTTTTTTCTTCCATGTCTTCATCTCTTTCTAAGTCATCTTTTATAGCCATGAATAATATTTCTTCATTATCGCTATTTGAGTCACTTATCCCACTTTCTTCGGATGATCTACTACTTCCTTTTGAATATAAGCTTTTCTTTTGCTTTCCAAATCTTTTCTTGCCTTTGCTTTGCTTGAATTCCCTTTTGAATTTAGGTTTGCTTTCCTCATCATCGCTATCTTCTTTCTCTGGACACTTAGCCACAAAATGACCAATTTTACCACAATTAAAACATTTAAATGGTAACTTACCTTTGTACTTTCCAGATCCTTTCTTTAACTTTCGAATGAACAAGGCTTCTTTCTCATCTTCTTCACTACTTGAGTTCTCATTCGACTCAGGTTCTTTGATTTTCTCTTTCTTTGAGACTTTGAATGCAACTTCCTTCTTTGATGGTCTATTTGACTCAATCCTCATTTCATATGCGGTCAGTATTCCATGTAGTTCGTCCATGCTCAACTTATCAAGATCCTTCATTTCTTCAATGGCAGACACCTTAGCATCAAATCTTGATGGTAGAGATCTTAGAATCTTTTGAACGATCATGGATTCTTCAATATTTTTGCCTAACCCTCTTATGGCATTGACAACCTCATCCACGCGAAGAAGATAGGCTGCAACATTCTCCTCATCCTTCATTTTTAGGCTCTCAAATTGTCTCCTATGGGTTTGAAGCTTAGCCCTTTTAACCTTGTCATCACCTTCATAGATAGTTCAAGTTTGTCCCATATCTCCTTCGCCATGTCACATTGCATTACTTTAACAAACTCAGATTTTGACAGGCCACATAGGATTGCATTCATCGCCTTGGCATTGTTTTCAAAAGCCTTCTTTCCGGCTTGATCTGTCGGTGGAACTGATGGGATTGTATATCCAATTATTACTGATTGCAAATATCAAACCCTAGTGCCATTAGATATGTTTTCATTCTTATGCTCCAAAATGCATAATTTGTTCCATCAAACAATGGAGCCTTGTTCGAAGAAAAACCTTCTTGTACTTGATGAGTAGCCATATGTGCTTCTGAGATCTACCTTCCAATTGTTAGATTGTTCTTGAAGGCACCCGCTCTAATACCAATTGTTAAGCACAAGATAATACTGAGAGGGGGAATCAATATTATGATATTTTTAAATTTAACACTTAATCTCATAAATCGTAATCACAATTAATCAATTTCATAGTGAATATATCAAAACAATCAATAAATGCAAAGCAAACCAACACAATGCAAATAGACACAAATTTACATGGAAATCCTTTTGGGAGAAAACCATAGAGAAAATCTTCTTTATTATATTTCTCAAATGTTTGTAGGCACCAACCTACAGGAGACACCAATCCCCAAATTACAATTTTGTAGGCACCAACCTACAGAGCACCAATTCCTTCAAATTCGTGAGCACCCACTCACAAGAGCACCAACCCCTTATCAAAAATTCCTCTTACCACCGTGGACTTGTTGCTTATTCAACGAGTGATGGTTTTCTTATTTGGATCTGCACTTCACACTTTTATTTTCGGGATCTGCTATACTTTATTACAAAACTGCTGCTCAGAATACTCAGTCTAATTATCCCAACACCTTCACATATATAAGTCGCTGCAATTTTTCATCTTTACACCTTTGAATCTGCTCTTCTTCTTATTACTCTTCTCTCTTCACTCAAAATATTCAATGTGTGTGCTTGTCTAAAACAAATGATTCTATCTCCTTATATATCCTTCTCACATCCTTTCGAAAAGACACATCATTCCAACCAACACAACCTTTCCATTATTTAATTAACACAACATAATTAAGTGCATTAGTCGGCTAAAACCAAAAATAATTAATGCAGCCCATAACAATTATTAAATGCACATTAAACAATGCAATTAACCACTTGATAGGAGCGTTGCCCTCCTTAGACAAATCGCTGTCAACATTAAATCGCTGCCAGCTATCATTAAATCTTCTTTTTCGCCATAAAACATGGCATATGAACACCTTAAAATGCTGATATCTCTCTCCTATGTACAGCTGTGTATATCTCGCTTATACCATGATAATCCTTATGCAAAAACACTTATTTTCATGTATTTAAACTTTCGTTTTCTACCCTTCTATACTGCTGGTTATTTCCGTTACTTTCTACCATTTCCATCAACATCCGTCACTTCCATTAACCAAATACATCAATGATTAAGCCTTTGACATCAATGATAATATTTCCGACACTAATGCTCTAGAAAAGTCAACTGAATAGAAGCCACTTTCACTTTATCCACTCGAGGAATTTGTTATCAATAGAAGGGTACCAAGTACACCTAAATATGACAACTTCAAAACTTCTATAATCAAGTTTTATTATTTCTTCTATCTTTCCAACATGATCCAATTGCCCTTGGCCAAATTCCTGTCATTGGCACTAACTCAGTTGACCTGCTCAAAAGGAACAACTCTGCAACAAGTGATCCTTCTCTTGTCAATATTTTCCACATGTAAATATTTCCATCGAACCACAATTCCGAATGTCTTCTCACTTTCTTTATGTCAAATAATTTAACATAGTATTAATAGATTTGTTAAAAAATATAAAACACTCATGTATGAAAAAGTGTTGTAACAAGTAAACCAATTCTTCACATCCTTGCACTATGTCCAATGCTTCTTGTGTCATTACCCTTGATTGATGGCATGAAGATTCTCTAAATATGAACTCATCCATTCAAGAGTAGGTTGGTTTGGCAATGGTATTTGTAGATCGGGTGGGAGTGGTTTGTGTGGATGTTTTTGTCTCCAATCAATCATTCGACTCTCATGGCTAGTCTTTTCTTCATATTTTTGAAGCCACACAACCATCTCTGAAGTATTGAATAACATGAAATTCTCAATGACATCTTTTTCAACAGGCCTAAAAATCAAACATGTAAATAAATAATTAATGGCTACACACATTGAAAATACATCATATATGTTTGATATGAATTTCAATACATACCAAGTTTCACAAATTTTCTCTCAAAAAGGTTCTCCAATTTTTCATTTCCATGTTCAACATCCCAAATGCGTGGTATTTGTGGAAATTCCTCCCCAAGATATTCTAACATGTAGAAAAATGTTTCTTGAATAATGTATCCTTCCGCCATAGATCCCTCTAGATGCGTGCTAACTATTTTACAAATCCCTTTAGGGTCTTCATGTACCTCTCTAGCCAAAACATCCATTGTGTGTTAACTACACCTTCCATTTGAAGATCATCAACCAAATGCACTAATAGATGAGTTTGAGAATCCATGAAAGAGGTAGGAAGTTCCTTTTCCAATTTACAAACAATATTTGCAATATTTTCTTTCTCCTACTCAATCCTTGCTTCCGATATCTCTTTTGAAGACAACCACCTATTTTACAAACAATGGTAGTCATGCAAGTCAATATAATAATGTTTTTCATACAAATGGATGAGTTTGTAGTTGAAAAACAAAAATCATATTACCTCAAAAAAATTTTTTGAAAGTCGATATATTGCATTTAGTAGGTCAGGTGGAAGATTACAAAATGACCCCCTTAATGCCAAGGGAAATATATGCTTGCATAAATAAATTAAAAAAGTTAAATATGAAGAGAGAACAATATGTTGCATAATTTAAGACAAAAAACATGTGAATTACCTTCAAAATGTTATGCCAATCATGTGTTTTGAGGCCTGTGATGCACCCATCAATGGTAAATGCATGCTTCATGGAGGACCCATAGCCATTCGGTGTGAATCTCTCTACATTGTTTGATTCACCAAATTGACTTGCTCTTTACATAATATCCATGGAGCCCCTTCTTCTTTTTAAGACATTTTTGTCCCACTAAATTTCATATCGCTCTAGAACTTGGAGTGTCTTTCTCTTTGCTAGAGATGTGATTCCATATAGAAACCACTACATTTTTAAATATATGCATTGATCCAAAATATTCCCAACTAATAAATTCTCCCATGCATTGGATCCAAAATATATAGTCCTTCATTCCAATAAAGGCATTTCCCAATATGAGAATTTAGAACCATACCCGATCTCTCCACCAATATGGAGGAATATCCACATTTGATATTATGCATGCTTGTGTGAAGGCTTTATACCAATCCCCATGTGACATAAGTTTAGGAGGTTCTCTAATATCAGGTTTTCCATCAAACTTATTTTTCTTTTTAACACGGTACTCATGCTCCATCGGCAAGAACCTTTGATGGCCTTCGTATACAACCTTTTTGAGATCTTTGGACAACCTTCCACATAGTTGATCACCACACTTGGACAAGCATACTTTCTTTTTTGAGAGACCTACATATAGAAGTAATCAACAAAAACTCAATGTATAATGCAAAACACACACACACATGATCATTTATTTTTAAATTTTAACATATGAGAAATACCTAACAAACAACCATCCCAAGAAAATCATGAATAGTCTAGCATAAGATATTGTAATAAGTGAATTTCCTTTGACCAATGGGTTTTGAAAGGTCATACATTATAATGCCATCCCATAATGCTTACAAACTCATCAATTAAAGGTTCAAGGTAGACATCCATATTTTTTACTTGATGCTTACTAGGCACCAATAATGACAATAACATTAATGCTCCTTACGAATCATCAACCATGGAGGAATATTATAGTTTATCAATAGTATTGGCCAAACAAAGTAGCTAGTTGACATACTGAAAAAGGGTTAACACCATCCATTTCCAAACCAAACTGTATGCATATGTGACCTCTCTCTTTGAATTTTTCAGGCCACAACTGCTCAATGTGCCTCATTGCATTTGATTCGAAGGAACACACCAAACTCCATCATTGCTTCTATTCTTGTGATGCCATGACATTAACTCTGCAAGTGACTTGCAATAGAAAAAGACACCTAAGCCTAGGAATTATTGGAAAATGTCTCAATACCTTATTTGGAATGGTGAGCCCTCTCACTCCTTGTTGAAATCATGGTGCCCCAATTGGGACAATTGACCTCATTCTCATATTCCTTCCTAAATAGAATGCAATCATTTGTGCATGCATCATAGTTGACATAGACAACCCCTAAATTTGATGATATTTTTTTGTGCCTCTCTATATGATGAGGGAAGTGTGTTCTTTTGAGGCAACAAACTACTTTTGAGTAGGCTGTAATAAAAAACAAACAAAAGACAAATAAAAAATAATGTAAAACATATGAAATATATATCAAATGTAAAATATAGTTATGAAATTGTTATCTAACCTCAATAAAGCATTCACATTGATGTTTGACCAACCAAACCTTGCTTTCAAGTCCATCAATGCCAATATAACACTCAATGATGTTCTGACTCTCTCTGGTGTAAATAGAGGAGTTTGAGAAAATTTCAAAATCATCCTCTCTTGTTCTTGATCTTGCTCTTCATCATCATCATCATCAATCATCATGATCATGATCATGATAATCATGATCAAATAAATGGTGAACCATGTTTTGAAGCCCAATGCCCTCTTCCATTGGAACATCTTCATCAAAGTCCCAGGAAAAGGTGTTTTTCCCAACACCCCATCATTTCCTTTGAGTAAAGTCTTTTCAGATGAGCTTTATGAGCCCTTGATGTTGTTAGGATGTATTTCATCATTGGGATGACACAATGGGAAGATGTACTTTGGTTTTTTTTTGGTCAAACTCTGTTCAACATCAAGTCACTATTTGAATTTTCAGTCTCAAATGTTTGCATATTAAGTTAATATTAGTGCAATATCCATATAGACTGCATCAATATTATGATGGTTTCATTTGAATGCAACATATTAAAAATTAAATTTACCTCAAAGAAATAATTGTGTGGTTCCATAATCACTTTGCCAATATGCCCCCTCTTCTCTTTCTTCTATTTTGACCCCTACCTCGACCACGAGATTGTGATGACTCTCCCTATACATAAAATTAAAATAAAATAACTTATATTAACATAAAATTAAAATAACTAGAAATGAAAATAACTTATATCAACACAAAATTAAAAATTTCTATGCAAAATTATGATTACTTACCAACTCATACGCAACATCTATACTCGTTATGAAGAGTTATGTTATGGGAAGTAGATCTCAATACAAATGAAGAACTTAGATCTACTGAAGTAGACCTTTGTATAGGGGATGATGTATACCTACTAGATGATGACATAATATCTATAAAATAGTAAACCACTTGTTTAAACAATTGTAGGTTTACACAAAATGCAAAGTGTGATAGCAAGAGAAAAATGAGTTTGCTACAAACCCTTATTTCTAATTATGTAGTTAAAGATGCCTTAATTTTGTATTGTGGGATTTTACAATAATGAAAAAAGGGATGCACCATAATTTAATATTAAATGCAAATGTGAAAATAAGAGAAAATTCTAAAGATAGTTTCCAAGAATGGTGGGAGAGCACCAAACTCTATCTTCATGATTTGCAAGTATTGTTTGGTTACAATGGGTTATGCATGCAAGTCTAAGTGACTAACATTTTCTATTGTCTACATCTTTTTCCAAAAGAACACCAATTTCATACATCATGAATCCAAAAGGAATCATTTTGTATAAAAAGAATCCAATAACCTTAAAATTTTAGGCACACTCTAAAAAGAGCTTGGAAGAACAAATTTGCTCAAAGTAACAAAGACATGAGGCCTTCACAATGTTTAAGCTATGTTGTTGGATATTTATCAAGACTATGCCATTAAAATTACATGTAAGACATATATAAGAGAGTGCTTTCTATGCTCAAAAAATTAATCCTCCACTTTTCAATATGAATTTCAGCAGTATATTTTCTCCAAAAATGCAAAGTGTGATAGCAAGAGCAAAATGGTTTGCCACAAACCCTAATTTCTTATTATGTGCTTAAAGATGCCCTAATTTCATATTGGGGAATTTTACAATAATGAAAAAAAGGGATGCGCCATAATTTAATATTAAATGTAAATGGGAAATGGGAGTTACCTTTGTTTGCGTCTATGACGCAAATGTAGCGTAAATTTTATGCCATGTATCTCGTGTCATTTTTGCATTGCAACTTAAGAATCAAAAACAAAAAAGAAAACAATGTGAATTCGACACAATTCATGACGTTATTTTCACTATATATAGTAGTGTGCTAAGGTTGGTTTGCAACCATTGGTTTTCACCATTTATTTTCAAGGAGTGACTCGTGCCCATTCTGTAGTGTCAAAAATGTATCCACATCTCGAATTGGGTCTTCTTGCAATTTTTTCTTGCTTACTTTTCCCACAAATTTCAAAATGCGTGGAAAATGTACAATTTTTCCTGCTTTGATACCATTGATTTGGATTGAATTGGGAATCTAGTGGACAACAATTTAAATTGTGGAAATTAATGTGTCATAGATGGAAGTGATTTCAGTTACAACAATTGCAGCATAAAATAACATTGTAGAACTGTAACATAAACTAATATTATAGAACTGTGGCAAAATGAACCATGATTGAATGGAAAGAAAATATACATAGAGAGACAAATTCTGAACAAGATACTTTACTTCTTCATTGATATGGGGGACATGTACAACTATTTTTAAGAAGAGACATGAGCTATTATCACTGTGGAGAGACGTGTGCTGCCAGCTCTGAGTTGTTTCTCCTTTTCTATTACAAATAGAAAGTAGCAATCCCGAGAAGAGATGAGAAGCTAATGCTGCCTATTTTGTATGTTACAAAATGGTAGCAATTTTTGAGAACAAATGAGAAGCCAGCGGAATCTTTTTACCATTCACTACAATTCCTTCTCCCCTTTTTACAGTCAGGTCCACATGTGGACCTTTATATTGATTTTTAAGCAGGAAATGAACAATCAAATTAGAATATAAAGTGGTTTGATTTGGAATGTGAAGATTCATTTCACGTTTTCCCAAGAAATTGAGAGTGTCATGGCCCGAAACTGCCAAAAATAGTAAAATATGGTTTTTATACAATTTAATTATTTTGTAGGTATATTTATACTTGTGTTTTGTATTTTTGAGGACTTTCGAGCATTTTTGTGACCCAAAACATTGGTCGGTGATCTACATGGGAGCTAAAGGCTTACTTGTAGGGCACTAAAAATAGTTCGCTTGGTGAGCTTTCCAACACATATTAAAGTTTACAACTCTGAATTATCAGTATAGGAGATAAGACCCTAAGAAGGTGACATGCTAGTGATGTACTTGTTTTCTTGGTATTCTTCCTAAAATAATGTCTTGAGGTGCCATCTTGATCGTTCACTCTTGCCCTGAATGGTGAAATTGGACAGTGATATCATTGTACGGAGGACTCTGGCAAGTGAATCTCTCTAGTCCCAAACAATTAATCTTGATGAGTGAAATTCGAACCGCTCTCTATAACATGCCAAGATGCTCGACAATTACATGGCATAGCCACAATGAAAGGGGTCCCACAGTACGTTAATTTACACTTTTTTTTCCATGACGATACTCCATGAATTGGAACAACTTTTCCACATCCTCACCTTCCAAACAACTTCGGGCTAGTTGATCAACAACGCTAAGTCCAAAATTTTCTTCCTAAACATATCAATAGACACAAAAGGGAAATCTTCAGGTTAATCCCTTCATGGAGAGTCGATTCCCCCATCTATTTGGCCTTACCCCTCCATCTCAAAACCACCACCCACCTATGGGAAGCTGTACTTGCCAAATCTGTTCTGATTTTTTTCTATCTAGACCAACCGATGGACTAGATTTGCTAGCAAGATACAAATGATTAAGGCTGTCCTTCAAGCCATTGCAATATATTTATGTCCCTTTTTCCTCTTCCCTTCTTAGTTCATCAACAAATTACACACATCTTCAAGCATATTCTTTGGCATGGACAACAAGCTTATTTCAAATACTCTTTGGTTGCGTGTAGTTAGATTCCCAAGGTAAAGACATATGATGGATTGAATATAAAAAATCCTCAGCTGTTCAATTAGGCCTTAGGAATGAAATCTTCTTGGAGACTACATTGAACTTAGGGAATGCCATGGTGGATGATTCTAGAAATGAATATCACTATAACTGACACCTACAATTAGAACACCACATGCCACCGAAATGGATGTCAGCCACTTATTGGTACATGTTGAAAGGTTTTCTAAACTTGCATCCTCATTTGAGTTGGCATATCGAAGATGGGAAAACAACCCAATTTTGGACATTGGTTTGGTATAATTTCCCCCATTATTCACACAATTTGAGCCAGATTTTCCAGCTCTTTTACATTGTCAGGGATTCATATAGGTTGCAGATTATTGAACCATGGACCATCACAAGTACAATTATTGGGTCATCCCTCATGCCATTGTTCAGATTCACTCATGGAGGCCCCAAATAACACACCTTTTAGATATCTTGATGCAACGGCCGTTAACCCTCACCTAAGGATTTGACACTTATATATGCCCCTTTTCCCTCTTTAGGTATGTCATATTTTCCTTTTCATATGGCATTCTGAACTAGGACCCCATCACTTAAGGACCCAAGTGGAACCATATCTGGTATCTCATTACCTGGCATAAAATCAAATCATTTCTTTAGTTGATTGCACATCACAAACTCCTCACTCTAGAAAATCTTCAGCATGGGTGTTTATTGGTCCCTCCATTCGCATGAATTATTTTCAAGTGGCAGAATCCAGACAACATCTTTTCTTCTGCTGCCCCATGGCAGCAACCTTATGCGACAAAGTCTCCATTTAGTTTCCCTCTAGAACACAACATAGACACACTATACATCAAGCTTTGAGGACCTGGTCTAGCATCAATATAAATATACCATCTACACCATATGGTTAGTATAGCAGTTGAGCACATTCTCTGGCATATACGGATTGATAGGAATTAATTTGTTTTTAATAAAGAATCTCATCCGGCTTAAACCATTCTCTGCCAACTAAAAGCCAATAGTAGGAGTAAACTCTCAATCACTTCCGCCACCACAAAGGAAGCTTGCATCTCTCTAATATGATTGACCTTTGGTTATCCCAACAATGGAATATTTAATTCCACTTCCAGCTGAGATGGCTGATAGTAAAGTCCAAAGTTCAATGGGACCACCACAATTTGGCTAGCATAAATTGAATTTTCCATCCCCGTTTGCAGAATAAGGGGGTAAATAAGTGGTCACTTTTTTCCTGGTAAACTTTTAATGCTTTCTAATTAAAACTAACATGACCTAACCCTAAAAGCAACAAAAAAACTTATAAAAAGAGCATTTCATACTCATTCTAATCACACCAAGCAAGAGCAAAAAAAAGAGAAGGAAGGAGCAAGAGTAAAAAAAGAGAAGGCAAGAGCAAAGAGCAAGAGCAAGAGCAAGAGCAAGAGCAAGCAAGAGCAAGAGCAAGAGCAAGAGGTATGTACATACATTACTAATTTACTACCATTCTTTGTTTTGTTTTTAAATTTCCAAATGCAAAGTTGAAAGTGAAGGCATTGCATTTGCTTGTATTTTTTTTCCTATTTGGATTAGCAAGTGATGGAATGAGATAAAGCATAAAGGGAGGGTTTTTTTATTGTTTGTTTTTTTTAATTTTTAAATGTATTCATCGCTGTTTTTTTTTTTTTAATGTATTCATCGCTGTTTTTTTTTTATTTTTAAATGTATTCAAAAATTGCATTCATTGTTTTATTGTATTGTATAGTTATATTGTTTTGTATTTTAATTATTGCAGCTTCAAAATGAGTTCCGATAGTGATTATCAAGCTGAATATGAGGTTGAAATGGGTGTGCAAGGAGAAGGAACACAATCGAAACACCTAATACTGCTACTAGTTCACAGGGGAGTGTGGACAAGTTCAGTTGCCCCTCCGAAATGTTGAAAAAGTATGCTAGGGGGCCTTTTGATAAGAAAAAACCTTTGAAACAATTTGGTCAAATTATGCAGGGTCCTAGATCAAACATTTCAGGGGGCACTAAAACATGGAAATGCAACATTTGCTCATTATCTTGGTCAGGCAGCATTACTAGGTTGAATGCACATTTATTGCACATTGCGGGGAAAGGTGTAGGCATGTGTGGACAGCTATCACTTGAAGAGAGGGCAGAAATGGTGAGGTTGTATAATGGAGATATGGTGGAAAAGGTTCCAGAAGTTCGTGGCCGTCATGTTAGTGGCACTGGCACCCCTTCTAGTGCTGTGAGAATTAATACCGGTAGTGTTACAGGTGCATCTTATGAGGTGTCTGAATTGGATGCTTTTGGTAGTAGTAGGGGGAAGAGGAAGGTTGTGGCCTCCAATCCACTTGTTGATATGTATGATACAAAGGCTAGAGAGGAGGCCGATGATGCCATTGGAAAATTCTTTTTTGCTACTGGCATTCCATTTCATGTTGCTCGCTCTCCTTATTTCAAGGAGGCTGTGGCTAAGATAGCCAAAGCAGGTGTGAGTTATGTGCCCCCAGGAGACACGAAGTTGAGAACCACAATCTTGGATAAGAACTATTCCAAGGTTAATTTACTGATGGAGGAAATGAGGTGCACATGGGTCTCTCACGGTTGCAGCATCATCATGGATGGGTGGACAGATATCAGACACCACCCACTCATAAATATCATTGTTTCATGCAGAGAGGGTCCTTACTTTTTGAGGGCAGTTGATTGTTCAGGGAAGAAGAAGGATGCAGAGTTCCAATTCACCATTTTGCGAGATGCTATTGAGGAGGTTGGCCCTGCCAACGTTGTGCGGTTATTACGGATCTGCACATATGTGTGCGGGGCAGGTAAGTAAGCTTGTTGAGGCTCATTACCGACATATATTTTGGACCCCATGTTGTGTGCATGCCATGAACAATGCACTAAAAGATATTGGAAAAATTGATTGGGTCAAAAATGTAGTGGTTGATGCTTTAGAGATGTGCAGATGTTCATCTGCAACCACCATACGTCATTGGCACTCTTTCGTAGCTTTTCGAGGAAGGAATTCCTCAAGCCAGTGGACACACGTTTTGCATCATATTTTATTTTGCTTGGATAGGATGGCTGAGTTGCAGGAATCATTACAGTGCATGGTCATGACATCAGAGTGGTCTAGGTGG
The DNA here is from genome assembly GCA_018340775.1 of Taxus wallichiana var. yunnanensis. Classification (NCBI taxonomy): domain Eukaryota; kingdom Viridiplantae; phylum Streptophyta; class Pinopsida; order Cupressales; family Taxaceae; genus Taxus; species Taxus wallichiana. The sequence continues at coordinate 780,568,096 of CM031237.1, forward strand.
GATGGGTCGAAGACAGAGCAGGGGAAGAAGGTGAAAGCAATTGTGGTGAATGAAACATTTTGGATAGATGTGAGATATATCACATCCATAATATCTCCAGTTTTCAGTGTGATAAAATATGGGGATTAAGAGCCCTAGCCTTGGTGAGATATACGAATGTATTGATAGTATGCTTGGCCAGATGAAGGTTGTTGTTCGAGCAAGGGACCCCACCTTGGAGTTCTACCATCACCATATTCAGCCTATCATTGAGCGGAGATGGGAGAAGTTGAACACTCCTTTACACATGGCTGCATATGCACTAAATCCGAAGTGGTATGTTGAGAGGCTGTGAGAGTTCTCCCAGTAGATGATGAGGAGGTGAGGAAGGGTTTCTTGAAAGCCCTAAAAAAATGTATAATGCAGAGGATGCTTCACGAGTCAGAACTGATTGGCTCAAGTTCGCTTATCTGGATGGCTACAAAAAATCATCAAAGATAGACAGGACCACATTGGCACATGAGAGTCCAGTTAGTTGGTGGCGATTGTATGGACATGCAGGATTGCTACGTACACTTGCTTATTCGTCTTCTTTCTCAGGTTTCTAGTTCCTCTGCTTCTGAGAGGAATTGGTCAACATATGGGTGGATCCACTCTCTTAAGAGGAACAGACTTACCTCTAAGAGAGCAGAGAAACTTGTTCTTTGTACATAGTGCCTTGCGTCTCATGGATCGCAAGACACCTACGTACAAGGAGAGCCCAACATTGCGGTGGGATGTGGATCCTGAGGATGCAAGGCAGGTTGATGAAGATCAGGAGCAGCGAGGATTGGTTGATATCTCCTTTGCAGATGCAGATGACATTGATATAAATACTCTAGTGAGGAGGAGCGGTTTGCAACAGTTCCTTCGGAGGGCTCTGATAGTGATTTTTGAGTTGTACTTGTCACTTGTCATTTTGGTTATGTAATGTCATTTTGGTTATGAGACATGACATAATATTTCATAGCATATGTAATGTGGGTGTAGTTGTACTCTTCTCATGTTGATTATTGAAGAGTAAGACTAAGACTTGTTTTAAATTTTCAGCTTTACTATTTACTATTTAGTCTTTCATTGTCATGTTGAAGTTTTGAACATTGAATATAATATATATAGCTGTAGCATTTTGGGCCTTGGCTTATGTGATGAATAATTGGATTAATCATTAGTGGTTTGATCTTCAAACTTTCTTGTATTAATCATTAGGTTATTGAATTATTCTTTATTCATGTTATATTTGTAAAATAAATAAAATATATATATTTTTTATTAGCCGTCCCCCCCTTGTATCCCGAAATTTTCAAAAAAATTTGCCGTCCCGAAACCCCGTCCCTACGTCCCGCCGTCCCGGAGTCTTAGGTAACTATGAAAGTAGGAAAAATGAAAATGCAAGTGTACGGACAACTTTTTGAGCTTAACTTCATATATTTGAATTTTTTTCTTTTTTAAACAATAGCCAACAATGAGTAGATTGTGGAGATATAAGTTTTGTAATTTGTTGGTTGATCATCAAAAATTTATTAAACTATTAGTAACACTAATGAATCAATCATAATGAGTTACATTATGTAGAAATTAAATAGTAATTGAAAAAAATTTAATTTGAAAAAAATTATATTTTTGAAAACTAGATTCTCCCCTCTACAAACCCATATAATTTTTTAAAATAACCCAAATTTGTGAATATTTTGTGCCTACAAAGGCGAATAAATGTTCGAAATCCTCCAAAAGCCTTCTTGGCTGATCAAATGTAGGTTCAAATCCCCTAGCCAAAATCCAAGGCTATTTAGGAGGGAAGAACACTCAATTTTTTGAAAATAAACAAAGGGTGTACACCCTTTGAAAAATCTATTTTAAATTAATTTATGACACTACAAAGGGTGCACACCCTTTGTAGTTCAAAGGGCGCACACCCTTTGTAGTTCAAAGGACGCATGCCCTATTTGAATTGTTTTTAATTTTTTAGTTTTTCTGAACCTATTCAAAATAGGTTTAGGAAGGGATTTACAAAGGGTGTACACACTTTTTAGAAGGGCGTATGCCCTTTGCAAAAAATGACCAAAATGGCCACAAAATTGACCCCCAACTTTGTGCATCTACCCGCCTCTTCCACCCCACCTCAATATTCTGATTTCTTTGGAGCACAATGCCAATCCCTCATCCACTTCATGACCCCAAATGCTAGTAGCAATCTGAACCCTCAGTCATTGAAGGATTCATCATGTCATTCCCAACAAGGAATTATTCGAACTCCATTGACCCCTAATTTAATGGTAGAACATAACTATTGGCCCCACATCAATATATTGCCTTGAGATGCTATTCCTTTTCTTTGTATTACAAAGTCAGTGATATCAGGAAGAAGGCTTAAATTCATTGAGGGATGAAGGCTCAAGAAAAGAAATATACACGTTACATAGAGACATCAAGGACTCTAACAACATTCTAAGACATATAAGACTGTAGGGTAATCTCAGAAGCGAGGTGCATCACATTGCATTTTGAACCATGTTCTCCACATTATGAAGCTCAGTTTTGTACCCCGATCTGCCACCCTTTGTTTGTTGGATGACATCCCTCACCACCCATCCATTATTTTCTCTTTTTTGGCTATTTTTTCTTCACCCTGTCTTTTGATGCGGCCTTCCACAATGATTATTGTCTCGACCAACATGGGTTTCCACACCCCTCCCTCCACATCAGCCTTCACTTTCGATTTTGGTATTAATTGCCATGATGTTACTTCGGTAGAATTCTCATTGTTACACCTATCCTTGCTTTACATTACTACATTGCATGTATTGGACACATGGTAGGTATGACATCCTCAAACCGCAACAATCAGATCTTGTTCTTATTCTCTGCCACTTGAAAATGTTTTCTCTTCCCTATTGCCATATAGTCTGACATAGATCTTCCCCACTTTACCGATTGAAAATGTTACTTTTCACAACCTTAGCGAATGGATCACAAGTAGTGCTGTGAGGAAGGGTGTGATGACAATCAATTAATGGATGTCAACGGAATCATATCTTAATTTGTCTTTCTTTGACATTTTATAGTACTCTTGAGCTACTAACTGTTTGAGCTCTTTTCATTGTGTAATATTTTTAGGCAATAAATATATTTTACCGTTTTATATAAAAAGATCCTCTCATTCTAAATAAGTTAAATGTAAGATAAGGAAGCTTAGATGTAATTATGTCCTCAGGAATGAGGTATGCACTTTGGATGATTTTCACTTCTGGAAAGGTGAAATTCAATCACAATACTTGCAAAAGGTTTTCTTCTACACCGGGAGGCAAAAAAGTTTGGGCCTGGACATTATTACAATTTATTGCTGTTTTGATTGCTTTATGTACTTGGTTAAAATTTTCTTTTTAATACCACTGTACAGTTCTTCATTCTTTTGTACAACCCTTGTTAATATTGTTTATTGTTAATATATGAAGCATCTATTCAAAATTTAAAAAAATGTTTGCTAAATTGATGATTATGATGACAAACTTCAAACAAGTAATTCACTTTTAGCAACACGTAGGATGTGCTTACTAATTTTAAACCTAGGTGAGCATGCTGAATTTCAAAATAGATGGAAGTACTTTAACCATTTTAAATTTTTAAAATATTTACTACAAGGAAATTATTTCCTTACTAATCTATCATATTTCTTTTTAGTATTCGTATATCTCTTTTCAGCAAACCAAGCATTTAAGAAAATTGTTCATGGTATTTATTTGAAATTGGTAGTTCTTAATGATATTTTGTTTAATCCTAGCAGATGGTTTAATGTGATAATGCAGTTTTTTAATTTTTGTTTTAATTCCTTTGCAGTTATTATATTACAAGCAGGCGGGAGCAAATGTGATGTTTGTTGGTCATCCACCGATAGATAAACACAAGCATTTATCTCAAAAAGAGGTTTTTAGAACTCTAATAAATATTTATTTACTCTTTTTAGTAGGAATTAAAAAGTTGTTAATGAAGCAAAAGAGATGGATGAAACTAGTAAATACTAGTGTAAAAGTGAACTTTTGTTTTTTCTAATGGTTTAGTTTTTCCTTTACACATATCTATATGTATTTGTTCATGTAGATTTTGTATGTGTTCTCCTAATAGTGATGTGAATAGTAGTTAGATCTCATTATTCATACTTGAACCACCATGAAACTAAGTCACAAGCTTCTACAATTTTTTGTTTCTAGTTCGAAATTTACGGAACTTGTGATGTGGAATAAAAAAATTCCGAAATTCGTTTTAGTTACCCTAGAGAATCACAAAATCCTCACCTTGAGGCGTTGGTTTTCTGGTGCTCACTTTTGGTGTAGAGTTTATAGGGATGTTTGATGTGGCCAAATAAAATGCCTGCCGAGGGTGGTTGTGGAAGGGGTGAAGTGGATGTTTGAGAAGTTTTGCACCTCTAACGTCATTGGGCAAGTACTCATGCACCATGAGCTCAAAATTTGTCCTTTTCCTCTCTTCAATGCGGGTTAGAGGGTCCGTGCCATAGAGAAGTATAGTGGCCTTAATGCTGTCATAGAGGATCTCGTGAATCATAATCCATATTGTAGAGTAGGGGAAATTTGGACTTGGATTCATAGGACGGCTAAGTGGCTCAAGAAGAATGTGCCAAGGACCAGCAATAGTCATATGGTGTGTGAAGAAGCTTGGGTGGCTTGGGAGAATAAATTCAGGCTCTAGGGTTCCCTAAGATTTTACAAGGAGTCCAAGTTTGGAGGGATTCAAAGCTTTATCAAACGAGTGTAGAGGTTCTAGAATGTGTTGGCTGAAGTTGTCTGTTGGCTCCTCAATGCTAGGGTAGGTGGGTTTGTTCTTAGTGGTCGTGTTCTTTAGGCTTGGGCTCTTGGACCCGACCTTAGGGAGTGTTTTCCGTTGTGTGGGTATGTCGAAGGGGACTCTCTTACACCTCTTTGTCAAGTGCCAACATATCAGGCTACGAGAAACAAGATTGCATGTCGGTTTCCAAAACTTACTGTAGGAGCTTTGTTGCCTTGCCCCCTGCGGATGCCGATGAGAAATATTTTCTCTCGATACTCCTTGGTGGGGAGTGTGGCAGACATCATCTATCGTATTGGTTAGATGATCACTCACAATTAGAGGGGAACTGTAAGCTTTGCACTTGTGGCGAACTTCCTAGTTGTGGCATTACCTCTCTATTAGAAAGCCCTACAGGGTTGGATGATGGGGGGAAGTATTGCAGTTAGCTCCTTTGGGGCATCGAGGATACCTAACCACTAATGAGACGATGCACGGTTGTGTAGGCGAAGCCTTTTTGCTGGCGCACTACCGGAAGAGTTTCTCCTCCACTTAGCCCCTTTCTCAGGAACAAGGGAGCCTACCGTGAGGCCTCCATATGGCTAAGTGGAGAATGACTTTCAGTAGGAGTATTCCCTGGAGACTCTAACCTTAATTAGCGGGGTCGGTATCACTAGATGCGATCACTAGATGGTTTATGTTGCTCGGTATTTTTCGCGGGAAGGAGCTTCAAAGACCAAGTCCCATTGGTGGTCGCGCTATTAGGCCTGAACCTGGATTCGAGGGGTGATTCTTGAAGATTGCGCTTGCCCCTAACCGGCTGAACAAGGGACTCTTCTAGTTTAGGAAAACTAGGAAAAACTAAGAAATATGAGAAATTATAACACACATACAAACGTACTATTGTTGCCTAATGACAATAAACCGCTCGACCCTAATTTGTAAGTGACGTTGTGCTCCTAGTCTAGAGAGAACATGTCATGATCAATGGTTGTAATGCCACCGACCAACCTCATAGAAGGCAAAAATCAGAAACAAGACTGACAAATGTATGTATAGGTGTTTATTAGTGAAACTTACGGTTTTAGACACCGTTTCGGTGAAATAACTGCACATGGACTATCTCTCTTTCAATACCCATTACCAAATCTTATCTCCTCTCCTCGATGATACCCTTTCTCTCCCTCAAAGAAAACCTGCACATGCACAAACAACAATACCCAGTGCATTAAATGTTCGATATAATAAATCGACTGAAAATAATTCATAACAACATTTTAAACCATAACAATAATTAATAATTGTACTTCCACATCACTAATCCATTTAGTGCAAAATCAACATAAGATGATAACTGTTTTTAAACATGTCAGATGCTAAGTAAGCAAACCAAAACAATAGTAATATGATGCATCTATTGTGACCATCACCACCCAGTTCTTAGAAATAATAAATGAATAGTTTTAGGGACGTGCCACACAATATACAAAAATATTGGATCTGTTGGCCTTATATTTGTTACTTTCGAGTCTTCTTAAGTTGCTAGATAGAATGAACAAGGTCAAAACAATAACTTAAGGCATTCGTGACAAGACATTTATTAACACATTTTCTTTTGCAATACTATAAATAATATTAAACGTAAATGATTCAAAGAGATGGTTCATTTGTTTTATCTTAAATTGTATATTTTAATCTCATGGTGTAATCTATAAAGAGATTATCTCAAGAGCAAGCTCATGCAATTCAAGCTTTTTGCTGCAGTTTCCTCTTTAGTATGACATAATTTAAGGTACCTATGGATGCACCATAATAAATGTTTTTGAAGTTATTCAAATTCTTTAATATTTTACTTAAATAAATAGGAATTGGATCATTCACAATTAACATTAAATTAGAGATGTAAATTTCTTTAAAGGCTTCCTGACAATGAAAAGATTGATGGTATATTCATACCCATTAATGACCAAAAATTAGTTAACGGAAGAAATCTATTATGCAAGATAGTTCGAAGGTTGTACCCGAGGCACCTCCAAGCTAAGGGAAATGGAAATGTCGATTTATAAGTAATAAAATATGTAAGAATGTGGCTACCAAACCAAGTCTATAAATTATTAGATAAGCTGCCAAACTAGACAAATTGTAGTAAACAGAATCTTACAAGGACCCCCATGAATCAAATGCAAATCTAAAAGGTGATGAGAATTGCTATGGGAAATGATTAATGCATATGAAAAAACTACAAAATCACCTATATTCTTTACTCATTATAATGAAAAGCTATAATGCAATAAGAAATGCTATTAGTCACCAATCAAAAGTACAAAATCACCTATATTCTTTACTCATTATACTGCAAATCTAAAATGTGATGAGAAATGCTAATAGAAATGATTTCATATGAAAAAATTACTAAATCATCAATATTCTATACTCATTATAGGGAGAAAGGAATCAATTAGTCCCCAAATAAAAATTGGCTCTCACTGGCTTTAGAATGAAATTATTGAATTCACAACGAAGTCTGTGGTATCTTTGTATTTATACTATATAGAGTTTGACAAGTATTCTGATATGAAGTGGTTTACCCATGAAGAACATTGATTTTATTATTTTCTTCAAGTGGCACGCCTTTCAAACAAATGATCACACAATTTTCAATTTGAAAGCTAAACAATGATGATAATCAAGCACATTTGAGAAATCTTGGAAGTTATTAGCTTCATAGGGAGTTGGCAAGTTGTACTATATGAATACAAGACTATGTTAGTTTGTTTATAAAGAATATTTTTCAGTTTATATTGTTGTCTACGTAGTAATATTTTTAGTTACTTGTAGCTTATATTTTAATATTGTGACAGGGGTGTATGCAATATAAATATTTAGGATTCAACAATTTGTGGCAAATATATAATTGCTAACCACATTCATCGAATTTCAAACCTGAAATTCAAAATTTGGCGAATCTCAAAGCACAGGAAAAAATCGGTTAGAATTTGAGAATTTATTTGGATGACAAATTTCATTAAGATTCATTAAAATTCGTCTTGAAATTTGTGTTTAAGGTTAGCTGTTGTTAGGGTTGTTTTTGTCGATTTTGGATTCACCCATGTTGCCATTTAAGAGTATACACTCTTTGTCGCCTCAGTTGTGCATGCATCGATTGGGGTAGTGTGAATTTGAGGTTTGGATCAACAATTTTGAGGCTTGGATCAGCGAATAGGGTTGAATCAGCGGAGGAGCCTGTGAAAAGTCTGTGTAAGAGATCGCCGCCATAGCCTGAAGGACTATCCAAAGGACTAAAACAGTCCATAGCCGCCATCGTTGTTGAATGCCTGAAGCCAGTCCAAAACAGTAGGCAGTCGAAGATGACTCCAAGCTTATTAAAACTAAAAGTTATGCATTATTTTTTTAATTATTTAATGTTTGTTTGTAACTTTGTAGATTATTAACTATTTTATTAAGTTTTAAATTAATGTATAGATAACATAAATCTCCAAGCTTATTAAAACTAAAACTTAGGCATTTTATTATTTTTTAATGTTTGTTTGTAACTTTGTAGATTATTAACTATTTTATTAAGTTTTAAATTAATGTATAGATAACATAAATTATTAACTATTATGTTATTTAAATGTAAATATATATTTCTTATCGTCGAATTTAAACACGAATTTTATTGTTGATTTTTAGCATTTTTCACTAATTTCATCCTCGGTGAATTCGATCACGAATTCGAGCGCTGGAAGCTAGAATATATCTCACCTCCGCATTTTCTTTAGTTGTTTTTACTTTTAGAGAGCAAAGTAAAACAAGAGTTTTAAAATGGTTGGTGTGAAAGTAAAATGAACAAAGGTAGTAACTATCATGTGTCTGATGTGCAAGTCATGCTTGATAGATCACAAGATACTCTTTTGAAAAGGAACAATTTATTGTATACTGCAAACATGACTATGCTCTTGAATTGCTCTTGAGATTTCCAGGCCAGATCAAAAATTGGAGTTAAAGCAGACGATCTTGTTATTGCGTTGATTCCAGCTTCACGCGAACAAGAACTGAGGGATGTTTGGCCACTGATTGCTTCAGCTGCAAAATATCTCTCTAATATATCAAAAACACATAGAAGGTGAGGTAAAGTTGACTACTTAAATTTTCTTCTTACCTTGTTCTTGGCATGTACTGGATATTTTCATTGCTAGGTACTGATGAAAACCTTATCTGATTTTATTGGCAATGAATGGTTTCTTTGGTGTTAATCTCTTATAATTAATGTTTAATGATGTGCTTGTGCATGTGCCTATCACAAATAATGGGTGTGTGTGGGGAGGGGGTTGAGAGGGAGGGGGCATGTAGGCAGATTGTCATGGTCCCATTTATTTCCAAGCTTTGTTATGGGGTCAAAACTGAATGGGGTGCAAAAATAACATGATATATAGGCAAAGTGAAGTTCCTTTGTTTCCCCAAGGGAGTACCTTATGGTATGTAAGTGTGTTGGCTAGGCTGGGACCTAGAATGGCTCATTCACCTTTATATTCTATGAAGGAATCGCCACTCATAGAATCCATGTTCTTCATTTTGATGTCAAATATGTTATTGCACATTCATCATCAGGTTCCTTTTTCATTCTTATAAATATCATATCAATGGTAGGCAAAATTAGACATGCGTACTTGATAGCAAACTGATGATGAAGTGTTGCAGTTCAGCATTACAAACTTGACACACATATAGGTAAGAGCTGGCATTATAGGGTTAACATGTATGAATGCCTACTTAATCAACTAAGGGTGTGGTGATTATGCCCATTATTCATTTATAGAGGAGGTCTAGGTGACTGTGGGAAAAGCAATATATGATTAGCTAAATCTCCCTCGGAGACCTTGAATGGACGTTGTCACATAATTTTCTATACTCCTCCCAATAAGTGATAAACTTGCATATGTTTTTTCCACATCACCCGTGTTAACATCAACCCTCGAGACTTAAAACCTCTTACCATAAGGAAAATAAATTATATCTTTTGGCTGTATTATAACATTTCCTTGCTTTTCAATCAAATCTCCATTTTGCATACTTGTGCCAAACCAAGGTAATTTGCTATATCATTAAACAAAGGTTTCGTTAGTAGAAAAATACATCAAGCCCCAATTGGTCTTGGTTGATCACGGGGATATAATGACCATACACATCATGCGACCCACTCCCATCAACTCGGTATCCATGTGATTGACCCATGTCATGGAATACCCCTTACGGTCATGTTATCTGCAAAATTGTCAAGGGAAATTTGCAGGTAACCATACCCAAAATTTTTGTTTTGGCCCCAAGGAAGTTTGACAACGTTCGAAAGAAGCCCAAAATTCTCTTCCGAAAATCAAGTTTTAAGGACTTAGCCATTTTTCAGTCTTTTCGAGAAAGGCGCTGATAAGTTCCTGTTGACATGCTGAAGAGTGCGCCAAAGGGCGCTGATAAGTTCCTGTCGACATGCTGATAAGTGCGCCCATTTCCAAAGGCGCTGACAATGTGATGTCGACATGCTGAAATGTGCGCCAAGGCGCTGAGAAGTCGCTGTCGACATGCTGAAAAGTGCGCCATTTTACACAAGAGTGGTTTCTTCTTGGGATCCATTGATCATTTTTGTAAGATATTTAAAAAGCATGTTGGCATACACGATGACTTCATCCATGTTGCACCATGGGATGTTGCCATCCAAAAACTTGCCCAAGTCAATTGTTGACTTTTTAAATATCTTTGTAAATATTTGTTGGCTCCTTTTTGCCTTCTTTCCTTCTCCTCTCTTCTATAAATATTGGAATACTTGTTGTATTCGGGGTGAACATTTTTTAGATGAAAATAGAAGTGAGGAGAGAAAGACTTTGAGCTTTCTTGTAACAGAAGAAAACAGTAATACAAATATTAAGACTTTGTGCTCAATAGCTGTGTTATGTATTAGATCTTCCTTACGTTAGATCTGTATGTGTTTAATCTGTTGGATTCATATCTACTTTTCTGTCATTTGCTCATCAGTATTGCTTTGTTTATTTATGCAAGTAGGTTTGGCTCTGTTTACTACCAACCCAAAAACATAAATCTTCTGACCTTTCTGCTTTGGAATTCATTTCTTTTCTTCCTTCGGATCTGTTCTTTCTCTTTTCCCTCTTTCATTCCTTTCTTTTCGCAGCCTGAAACACTCTACTGGGATGAGATCCCAAACCCCGAAGGCAGAATCTATGAGACTTGCATAGATTCCTGCTGGTAGAATAGCAATAAACCAGTTTCGCTTTCTTTGACTCAAAGAGGGCTAAGCCACACTGCTGTTGGCTCGTCTATCCATAGATCTGTCCAGGCGATAGATTTTCGGACCAACAGTTTTTGGCGACTCCGCTGGGGATCGAATAGATCTGTCAGATCTATGATGGTAGTAAGATAAAAAAATCAGAAAAAATCAAAGGATTGCTGCCTGTTTGCAAATCTGAACTTTTTGTTAAAAATCCAAAAATTTGCAAAAGTGCTCAAATTGAAAAATTTTCTTCTGAGAGTCATAGATCTGGTCCAGTTAAAGATCTTTAGTTCGCTGAGTTTTTGAAAAAATCAGTATTTTGCCATAGATCTGAGTTTTTGGCTGTTTGCAAAAAAGTTTGAAACCCTCTAAAAAAGTTAAAATCAGATCAGAAAATCAGCTTACTAATCTTCCCTGCCGTCTTATCCTCGTTGTAATTTGTCATTTAACCGCAATCGGTTTTCTGAAGAGGATAGTTTTTAAATATCTAGAAAAGTGCCTGCTGCTGGTTTTTGACAGAAAAACCAGAAAATCAGCAAGTACAACCAAAAAGAAAGTTTGAATCTGCGCCATAACATTGCAGATCTGGAAGGTACACTGGCGAGTGACCCTTTTACGCGCGCGCGGGCGAGCCGTGGAGAAGCTGATCCTACTTTCGATCTGCTTCAAAGGCACAATTTCAGCGTAACACCGGCGCGTTTTTCAGCACTAAGCTCGGCTAGCCGGTCATCCAGGAGTGTCTCACCTTCACGAAGAAAAAGTCTTTTGCAGGGGGCATCCACATCCCTTTGTAGTGCCTTGCTACTCAGCGGAACTACAATTCCAGCTCGTGTTCTCTTTCCGGCTTTTCAGATGGCGGTACCATGGGGAAACGCGATGGGTCCTTTGGCTTTACCACATCCAGTTCACGCTCTCCCTCACGGAAATCGAAAGAATTTTCCCAAATTCGACGGGAGCGGAAATCAAAGCACGGATTCCCACATATCTGCATTCATCATGTCATGCAGTATTTTGGATGTGACCCACGAAGATGTGTCGGTTCGCCTTTTTCTGGAAACCCTACAAGGACCTGCGGCCGAATGGTTTCAGCATTTGCCGGCCGGATCTATCACCAGTTGGGCCACTTTGCGGGATGCTTTTGAAGATAGGTACAAGCCTTCAGAGGATGCGTTTGCATTATTATCACGAATCACTCACGAAAAGGAGGCGAATGAGACCATGCGCGATTTTGTCGCCCGGTTGATGCACTAATCAACCGTGTCCCTGTTGCCATGCTTCAACGCCGGAAAATCAAAAGTGTTTCTTAAATGCGCTATGAGCTCGAAAGTTAGTTTCTTGCTCCTTCGGGAGCGAGTTGCCACCTTGGTTCTAGCTGACCCGCCGCTGCCATTCGCATAGAGGATAATCGATAATATCCGGCGAATTAAAAAAGGAATCAATGAGCCTAAATCTTTGGGCCCTTACCCCACCACTTAAATCGATCCGGCATTCCAAAAGATGGCGAGCGATTTGCTTGCATTGAAGAAGCGATTGGCCCAGGCCTCTCCCGATTCCTCATACAGGATATTCCGCGGAGGAATTTCGTTCCTAACAATGATATTTCACAAAGACCGCGCTTACCTACGGCTGCTCACGGTTGGCACTTGAGGCCCCTCCGGTCATGCTCGCCGAGATTGAAGAAGAAGAAGCGATCTTATGAAGAACCTTCGTCTCGAGGCGAAGATGATCAAGATGTCGGTGAACCGACTGGCGACTCTACTATCGGGTACATGGAATTTGATGAGGAAGAATCTGATGAAGAAGAGGGTACCCGGGGATATGCTGTGAGACGATCATACTGCTGTTTTACTCGTTCATGAGAAAAGAAGCGGAAGTTGCTGCCCATGTTCGGCGAGAGAAGGCCGTGTCAAACGCGCCTCCGATCATTGCTAAAAGAGGTAATCCTCTTCTACTCAACTCCTGGCAAATCTTTTACAAAGAAATCTTTTCCCCTATCTCTCCTCCAAATCAGTCCTCTCACATTCCTACTAAGACCACCAATCCTATTCCATCATCGCGAGGTGAGGACTCATTCCTTTACCAATGACCCTTGGCATTTGATATTATAGATCATGCAAAAAGACCAAGATCCAAATGTCACAAAAGGCCGAGTATCTTGATCCAGCCCCCGAACACTTGTAAGATTAACTAAGTATATCCAAAGTCAAGCTTGTTATACCTAATCGAGCTTCCCAAAGGAATCCTTTCCACTCCCCACAGAATCCCATATAAATGTTGCTTGACATCTGCGTCGAGCAAGATAGAGCCTTTCTATCTCTCTCTTACGATCGATGGACACAAGTGAGTAATCTGCATAATTGATTAGGGCTTACGATAATGTCATGCCGTGCAAAAGTCGCCCATGCTTTGGGCCTCACTCTTACCAAGCCTTTTGAGGCGAGATGTTATTCTTTGGAAACTAAGCAAGTTCCGTTGGTTGGCCAAATCAAAGACGCGCAATTTGCATTTGCGGCTTTCCCGGATAAAAGAGTAAAAATGACAGTCCTCGTTGCTGACATTCCGGCAGCATATGGAATATTCTTTGGGAAGAAGTTTTTGCGGCGAAGTTGGTGGAGAAATTCATATGGGTGGTCAAAGCTAGAATTCCGATCAAAGGCGTAATGCGAGACTTTGGAGCGGAATCACAAAAGAAATACTTGGTTACCAACTCTGAAGACCCCAAAGCTCAAATCCTTTTTGAATCATCAGGGATGGGGAATTACTTCTTATCTACTGAGACGGATAAAACAGGGGCTGTTCTCGTTCAGGAAGGAGATCTTAATAAGATCTGGACATTGCAATTCGATGGGAGCTGTGCAACTAGTGGATGTGGCGCTGGGGTCGTGTTAATATCTCCTGAGGAAGAAGTCATTCCTCTCTCTTTCAAATTGCAGTTTTTCAACACCAACAATACTGCTGAGTATGAATCTCTCTTACTCGGTATGCAAGCCGCAAAAGAAAGAGGAATAAAAAATCTAAAAGTACAAGGTGATGCTGAGCTAGTTGTAAATCAGGTCAAAAGGATTTACCAAGTGAAAAATGAAAGGCTCAGGCACTACCGTAATGCGGTATGGGACAGCATCGAAGAATTTGATGCTTTTTCAATAGAGGCAATTCCAAGAGCCCAAAATGACATGGCTGATTCATTGGCTGTTTCAGCATCTCTCATGCTCCCACATCCAGGTTTGAAAACGAACAAGTACACCATTGAGGTGGTTTTCCGCCCGAGCGTGCCGGATAATTCTCAGCATTGGCAGGTGTTCAATGATGATAATCAACTCATTGCCTTTCTGGAGAAGGCAGAAAATTTTAAAGAATTGCACTTTGAAGGTTCTACTTCCACTTGCCGTGAGTCAGTCACCGACCAAGGCAATGAATCTGAAGGTATCGATGGCATATGTCAGCTCAAGGGAAATAAAATTCCAAAGGGCCTGGTTTCTCTGGAACGCCTGTTTGACAGGCATGACCGTTTTGTAAAAAAGAAGAGGCGGGATGATCCTGACTCATCCCCAGAGACCGAACCAGTCAATTTAGGTTCGGAGGCACATCCGCAATTTGTGAACATCGGGAAATGTTGCACGCCAGAAGAAAAGCGAAAATTTGTCAAGTTGCTGAAAAAATATATGGATGTATTGGCATGGTCTTATGCCGATTTAAAGTCCTTCAAGCGAAGGGCGTTCAGCACGATATTCCGTTGAAAGACGATGCCAAAGCCTACCGCGGAAGCGAGAGGCACTATAATCCCAAGATTTGGGTACCATCCAGTCGAAATTCGAAAGATCTTTAGCGCAAGAGATCATCTTCCCTATCCATCCACGATACTTGGGTAGCAAATATTGTGCGGTGCACAAGAAAAAAGCGGTGAAATACGCATCTGCGTAGACTTTGAAATTTGAATCAAGCTTGTTTGAAAGACAACTACCCTCTTAGATAATGGATCAAGTTACTGCAAGCGATGGCGGATCGAGATCTTCCATGCTTGGCGGTTTTTCGAGTTCTGATCAGATTGAGGTTTCATCTGAAGATCAATTCAAAACAACATTCACTACTCCACAGGGTACATTTGCCTACTGACAGGATGCCTTTCGGCCTAACTAATCTTTGGTGCCACTTTTCATTGGGCCATGGACTTTGCATTGAAAGGTATGATGGGAAAAGTCATCGTGGTTTACCTAGATGACTTAACCGTGTTCTCCAAACAAAATGATCATTGTGATCACTTGGAGCAAGTATTGGCAGGATGCGAGAACATGGGATTTCCTTAAACCCAAAAAAAGTCTGTTTTTGGAGTCACGGAAGGGAAGTTGCTTTAGGGCATGTGGTTAGCGAAGAAGGGACAAAGATAGATGCCAAAGAGTTAAGGCTATTGAAAGCCTTACTCGCCTCTGGCAAAGGCCGGTGTTCATTCTTTCTTTGGAAAGGTGAACTTTCTCAGGCGTTTTGTTCCTGACTTTGCTGAAAAGACCCGTCACATATTGAACATGATGAAGGGGTCACCAACTTTCAGATGGAGTGAGGAGGGGAAAAGGTCATTTGAAGAAATAAAAGCTTCTGTTGCTCATGCACCAGTCCTGGTATGTCCCGACTTCTCCAAGGACTTCATCATGTATAGTTATGCATCTGAGCATACTGTGTCTGCCATCTTAATGCAAAAGAATTCAGAAGACATTGAATCCCCGATTGCATTCATGAGTTCTCCCCTCAAGCCTCACGAACTAAAGATGACTCAGCTGGAAAAGCATGCCTTTGCCGTTGTCAAAGCAGTGAAGAATTTCAGGTATTACATTCTAAACTCGCATACGGTGGTACTGGTTCCGGACACGGCGGTGAAATCAATTCTAACTCAGCAAGAGTTAGGAAGCTTGCGAGGAAATTGGATCGCAAAGGTCCAGGAGTATGACCTGGATATTAAACCAACCAAGCTGGTAAGAGGCAAGGGCTTGTGTCAGCTAATGGCTGAAAACAAAGATTCAGAAAATCCTGATGAGAGGGGTGACTACATCGAAGAAGCGCAGGACCGGCAAGAAGGGCCTGATTCTCTGCCTCTGGTTCTATTTGTTGCAACTAGTGATGAGTGGTACTCCGACATCGCTTTCTTCCTTACCTACGGCGAATGCCCGATGCACCTAACTGCAAAGGAGAAGCGCACTATAAAGCTCAGGGCGGCTAAATACGTCATCTGGGATGACGGCTTATATAAGCGCGGGATAGATGGCATCTTCCTGCGATGTGTCGACAAGCCCAGTAAAAACTCTTTGGAAAGTTTTCACAACTCAGCTTGTGGAGGGCATTTTCTTCCTCGTGACGCACACAAGATCATTCGGGCCGTACTATTGGCCAACTCTTTCGAGGATGCACCATCTGGTGTCGAAGTGTGAACCCTACAAAGATTCGTCGGCAAGCCCAAGTTGGCTGCCCTTCCCCTAAGGCGGTCATTATCAATGAACCATTCGAGCGATGGGGAATTGATTTTATTAGCGCACTCGATCCCCGATCGAGTGCCGGACATAGCTATGTCCTTACAATGACGGATTACTTCACCAAGTGGGTGGAAGCCATACCGGTCAAGCATGCTTTATTACAAGTGGTTTGCGATTTCATTAAAGAAAATATCATTGTCGGGTTCGGCGTTCCAAACAAAATGTTCTTGATAATGCTTCTAACTTCTCCTCACGGGAAGTTATTAGTTTTTTCTATGAATATGGGATAACTTTGGCTCACACGCCTCAGTTATTACCCTCGGGGGAAATGGTCAGGCGGAATCCAGTAACAAGAACTTGGTGACCATCATACGGAAGTTAGTAGATGAGAATCAGCGGATGTGGCACAAGTCTTTGTACGACGCTTTGTGGGCGGACCGCATTACTCCCAAGAGATCTCTCGGCATGTCACCTTTTCAAGTGTTATATGGCACTGATGTCGAGCTTCCCATTTCTGCTGAACTCCCTGCTCTGCGCTTGGCACGAGCGATTGAAGATGAAACTTTCCAGAATTCTCTAGAAAAGAGAATCATGTATCTGGCAGAACTTGAAGAAAAGAGAGTGAGGGTGGTCGACAGGATCACTGAACATCAGAATCAAGTTAAGAGGCTTTTCGATAAGAAAGCCAAGCAGAGGGATTTTCAAGTGGGAGATCTCGTCCTTTTGTGGGACAAGCGAAGAGAGCCAAAGGGCATGCACGGAAAGTTTGATTCCCTGTGGAGAGGGCCCTTCAAAATCAAGCAACTCAACGGAGAGAATAGTTTCTATCTCTCGTATCTGGATGGAACTGAGCTCCCGCTTCCCTATAGCGGGCAGCATCTGAAGATCTTCAGGAAGTAGAGCTTGCTCTCTTCTTTGTACAATTTGCTTTAAGTTGTGTGTTTGCTTTCGTCGTGTGTTTGCTTTCGGTTTGTCGTGTGTTTCTTTTGTTCTCCCTCCGGTCCCCTTGTTTTTGACTCTGTTACCCAATGGATAGGCACATGAGATCTGGGATTCTCTACCCTTAAGTTTCACTCAAAGATAGTCCCCAGAAAGAGCCAGCTGTTATCCTGCAAAATTGTCAAGGAAATTTGCAGGTAACCATACCCAAAAATTTTGTTTTGGCCCCAAGGAAGTTTGACAACGTTCGAAAGAAGCCCAAAATTCTCTTCCGAAAATCAAGTTTTAAGGACTTAGCCATTTTTCAGTCTTTTCAGAAAAGGCGCTGATAAGTTCCTGTTGACATGCTGAAGAGTGCGCCAAAGGGCGCTGATAAGTTCCTGTCGACATGCTGATAAGTGCGCCCATTTCCAAAGCGCGCCGACAATGTGATGTCGACATCTTTGAAATGCTGAAAGTGTGCTGTTGAAGTGCGCTGAGAAATCATTGTCGACATCTTCTGAAAAGTGCGCCCTTTTACACTAAAGAGTGGTTTCTTCTTGGGATCCATTGATCATTTTTGTAAGATATTTAAAAAGCATGTTGGCATACACGATGACTTCATCCATGTTGCACCATGGGATGTTGCCATCCAAAAACTTGCCCAAGTCAATTGTTGACTTTTTAAATATCTTTGTAAATATTTGTTGGCTCCTTTTTGCCTTCTTTCCTTCTCCTCTCTTCTATAAATATTGGAATACTTGTTGTATTCGGGGTGAACATTTTTTAGATGAAAATAGAAGTGAGGAGAGAAAGACTTTGAGCTTTCTTGTAACAGAAGAAAACAGTAATACAAATATTAAGACTTTGTGCTCAATAGTTGTGTTATGTATTAGATCTTCCTTACGTTAGATCTGTATGTGTTTAATCTGTTGGATTCATATCTACTTTTCTATCATTTGCTCATCAGTATTGCTTTGTTTATTTATGCAAGTAGGTTTGGCTCTGTTTACTACCAACCCAAAAACATAAATCTTCGACCTTTACGCTTTGGAATTCATTTCTTTTCTTCCTTCGGATCTGTTCTTTCTCTTTTCCCTCTTTCATTCCTTTCTTTTCGCAGCACTGAAACACTCTCTTTGGGATGAGATCCCAAAACCCCGAAGGCGAATCATGAGACTTGCATAGATTCCTGTTTGGTAGAATAGCAATAAACCAGTTTCGCTTTTTGCTTTGACTCAAAGAGGGCTAAGCCACACTGCTGTTGGCTCGTCATCCATAGATCTGTCCAAAGGCGACAGATTTTTTCGGACCAACAGGTCACTTAAGCATAAAACAGAAAACTTGGGTTTCAAGAAAAAGAGAAAGCTGACATTAAATGCATCTCCTCTTCATAAAATTTTGAATATGAAACCTTGTTGGCAAGTAGATCTAGAATTCATCTTCAATCTATAAACTTAAAACTCCAATTGAAACTAGTAATAATTTTACCTTTTTGTTAGGGTTTGATCCTGTCTCCAAAGACCAACTTCTCAAGTTTGTAACTCCCTTAATAATGCTTGGATTTTATATCAAAGCCCCCTTATGGAAAATGGTATCAAATTTCACATCAAACCACATATATGTATGCCTAAAATACAACTCCAAAATAGGAAAATTGCATTACAAGATAAGGTGTGGCTCGAGACAACAAAAATGGCAGTTCTGGAAGGTCATTGTCCAGAGGTCATATCTCTCTCGATATTGCTTAGATTTTCTATTATGACCAGTTTTACTGAAATTGCAGCTAGAAATTCTGTTTCTAGTCATGTCGGATCTAGTCCTATTCAAGGAATTTGAGCCAAGAGGAAATTAAATCTTGAGAGGGGATTTTATTGAAAAAATTGATATTTTCTATATCTGCAAAATGATTCTCATACTCACCTGAATTCTAAATCTGCAAATTGTAAAGAACCAAACATTCAACAGCAAAAGTATAACTTAAAAAGTAAAACAAATGCACACATGACAGATATGTAAAGGATATCAATGTACTCAAATATTCAATAAACACAAAAATACCCTTACGGTAGGGTTACTCTAGAAAACACTACATCAGGGTGGATATAATCCAAAATATGACGACCGTCAAGGGGTATTCTGAAATTTTTCATTCCCTATCCCTCCGTTAAGTACCATTCGTTATATTACAATCCAATGGCATTCTTTAGAGGAAAGATTCAACTCTTAAGTCCATATCACTTCCTTCGGGTTTAAAAATGTTTTCTTATTTCATTTAATCCCTCTTGTTGCCATTTTATCCATGGTTGGTTTAAATACCATAATTGTTTAAATATGAAATGTAGGCTGCAATAGTTGGACTATCATGATGATTGTGTTGACGGTAATACAATTGTGAAGTATCTCAAAAGTAGTTGTGGTAAAGTTGTGTCAATTGTAGTGTTATTTTGAACAAATCTCTATTTGATTCCAGTTTTAATAGCAGTGTCTATACTGTAATCGTCACCGTATATTCCATTGTGAGAAAATGCTAAATTTATGCAAAGATTTTGTGGTCTAAATTAGTTTCAACATGAACTTGGAGTTGAGAGAAATTCAAATATGAGCCAGGTTCAGCCTATTTGAGTTAATTGTATATAGAAAGTTGATAGAAAAGACTGATAATGTTGATTACAAATTTGGCAAGCAATTTATTTCTACCTTGGAGTATATACCATTCCTGTCCCTATATGATGATTTGTAAAAATTGAAAGCTAAAGGCCAAGATTTGAACTTACCTCTGGAGTCTATACATATTGCATTGCTGAGAAGGATCTATAAGCATTCACATATGAAATCAAGTGTTTACCTTTAAGATTAGCAATCAAGGCTGGAAAAACTAAATGAAGTAGATGTATATTTTTTTGGGTTAGAAACCAGATATGAGTCCCAGACGAGTCCTTTGTTTAGGCATTTTTGCTAATGAGCATAAGGGTGAATCAGTTTACTAGTTGGCGAAACTTGTTTGAGTAGAGGCTCTATAATAAGTTAGATAGCTTTGAGTCGCTAAGGCATAGATACAATAAATGAGGCATGGACGGTATAGCGAACTAGGTTTGCAAATATATAAATATGTCAAAAAATAAAGAAAAGGAAAAAGTATGAAGCACAAGATTTAAGTAAAGGTCTACAATATTGCTCTTCAGTGCATATTTTCTTATTTTGTTTGAGTTGTTTTACAGGTTGATGCATTTCTTTGTTCCAGTGGTTCTACCAAAACACAGAAAAACATTTATGGACAGCCTTGAGAAACATGGCTTATTGAATGATGTTCAACTTTGGTTTGTATGTCCATAAAGAACTTATCTTGCTATTTCATTTAGCTCTAAATGTAATCTTTTCCATCTACATCATCAATGATTGGTAGTTTGGTCATGAATATTTGTAATTCAGTTTTGTTAGTGTACTTAAATTGATGTTTTGATGTATTTCTTGTAGCTATTGATGACAATTTAATGTAGCCTATGATTGTGCATCAATCTTCAAATACATACAATATTTGAAATCTGGACCTTCTAGCACTAATAAAAACTGCCACAGGTTTCTGAAAATCTATTCCTGCCAAAATATAACAGTAAATAGTAACAATATATGCTCTTCTTTTGAAAAAAATCACTTCACTTTACATTTCAGGTTAAGCATATGTGCCTCAAAGTTACCAGGAGTTGGGGAGGGGATCCTGGGAAGTGGGCTTAGCAGAACACTAGGTTTCACAACTCTAGAGTTTTGACCTCTTTCCTAGGTTTTGGCAACTAAGGAGGTCAAGATTTTTACCCAAGTAATCAAGGGGTCTCTACCTGCCGAGGCTTGAACCTGGGATTTTTGGCCTAGCAACATCCCCTCTCTCCCACTGTAATGACAAGGGTCAACTGCAAGTTTGGTTCCTTTGGAGGCCCATGTGAGTTGATTTTTCCCAGCCATCTTCCAAGGGTTTCCATTTTCCATCCCTATTAACCTTCCTAGCAACCCATTTTATGGTATCCATATCTTTTGCTGAGTGGATGCTCTAAGATGCATTTATTTGTTGCATTGACTTAGAGTCAACAATATTCACATTTCAGTATGGTTTGTCTCATTTCAGTATGGTTTGTCTCCCTTTCCTAATGCATGTATTCATGAGAATATTTATTGGTAAAGAGAAAGGATTAGTGTGGAGGATAACCAACATCATTCATTTATGTTTTTTTTTAAGGGTTAGTCTAGATGATATTTTAGCTTTGATTTGGGGTTCTAATTAAATTGTTGATATCTTCAAGAAAATTTATTTTTCTTTTTTGAACTGAGATCCAACAGCCCTCATAGTAAACGTTGTTGGTATTCCACCGATCTCCAATGCTAGACACTATTTTTACTTAGAAATTCTGGTGAGATCGTTTTGGGACATAGTACAAAAGAAATCGCAAGGCATATGATATGTATAAACACATAGCTTGAGGAGCCAAAAGGTACTATGAAAGGCATGCAAGAAAGGTTAGCATAAATTGTGTTAGTTTCATATTGTTACGGCATAAAATAATATATTTCAAATTTAATATCTCGTATCATTCAAGTTCATGTTGTTACTTAAGAAGCCCCACATTCTTCTATTCTTGTTCCCCTTTTCCCCATGTGCGAGAATAAGAGAATGATATAGAACCCGAGTGTTACGCGGGATGCGTCCCGTACATTTTGGTGACATCCTGGAGATTTTGGTGACGTCTGTTGTCCACTCAAAATTCCCTGCTCTGATAAAAGTAAAATTTCAAAATTTTGAGTTATGAGTGTTTTTCTCTAAAGTGCCTAAGTCGTGAAAATTGAGAAAATCTGTGTTTTGGGTCATTTTGTATGTATTTCGGGCCTGTCGGACATTTTTGTCCCGCCTGTCCCAAGTACGAAAGTGCATTCTGTTCCCCGATCGGCCGAAATCCCCGAAGTTGTTCCATTTTCGGGCCCGTCGGAACTTTTTGTCCCAAGTGTCCCAAAACTTATTGTGCGAGATGTTCCAATTTCGGCCGAAACACCCGAACCGCGTACTTCGCACTTTCTTGTTCCAAATGTCCCAAATCAAAAAGTGCAAGTTGTTCCATTTTCGCCCGAACCGGCCGAGTCGCGTACTCGGACTTTTTGTTCCAAATGTCCCAAGTTCAAACGGGCCTTTTGTTCCATTTTCGGCCGAAACACCCGAACCGCGTCCTTCGCGCGTTTTCGTCCCAAGTGTCCCAAAATGCATTTGTGCGTCTTCTCCCCGTTTTACTCCGAACCGGCCGAGCCGCGTGTTTCGCGCATTCACGTCTCACATGTCCCAAGCGTACCAAGTGTCATTCGTGCTTATTTTTCCCGCTCTACCCGAATATCATGCTTATTCAAATTGGTGGTTATGTATTAAATGCGCATTCATGGCTTTTCTCTCTCCTAAACGGCTATATAACGAGCATTTCCCCTTGCATTTTTCGCACTACTTCCATGCTATCTTTCGCTCAAACCCTTGCAATTTGCAAACCTGCGCGTGTTCCCCTCCTTCTGTAATTCCTTTCCGAGTCTGGTTTGCGGCTCTGTCCTCCTAGCTACTATCAATATGAAGATCAAGTTTCGGGGACAGGAACAAATTTCACCACTTGAGTCTGCCGTTCGTAATATTGGCGGCAAATAAGCTCGTCATCTTGATTTCGATGATTTTGGGCAAGAATGCGGGATCTGAAACCCTACACCGATTGCGCGAGATGATTCACGATAGTGGTTTGGCTTTTCTTTGGAGGTTTCCCAATCTCGATGTCACAGGCCGTCTTTGATCTGCCGTGCTTTCATGCGGAGCTCACTTCGACCCGTTTCGAGCGAATTGACTAATATACATGGGGAACTCATCGCCAAATTGGATCTTTGCCGCCATTAGCAAGCTCGAGAATTCCAGAGATGGATAATGCCATAGTCGTTTCCCGAGATCAAGCACAGACTCTGTTCGACCAAGACAACGTGACAAATATAAGGCACGAGTGGCGAAGTCCTGGCTGAAGAACCCTAAGAAAGGAGCTTCTCGTCTGACCAAAACCCTCTTCCGAGCAGATTTCAATGAAGAGTTGTCAGACTTCATAATCTTGCTGGCTCGGGTTATGGGTTTGCCCTCTACCAACGAATTTCACTTCTGGATGTGCCCGCTCATCAGCATGGTGTGCGAAGGAATGCAAAACATAAATTGGGCGGAAATCATAAGCATGAATTTGACGGAGCAGCTGTCCAATGTGCAACAAACGAAGAAGTTCTACATGACTTCGTATCTGATGTATACTCTGGCAGCATCAAGGCAGTGGTTCGGTTTTTCTTATATAGATGCACACAAAGATGATCCAGTATATGCTTACGACCCGCAGTTCACCCTGGAGACCAGCAACCGTAATTTCAGAAGAGGGTCAATGATGCTTTCACCATGTACGTGGTCAGACTGCTCGAAGGTGATACTGCTAGAAGGTTTTCAGATGAAGCCATGAACCTGATATCGCAATATGGTGCTTATTTCATCCAATTCAGGAAATTTTCTTATATCAGGCTTGCTGGCTATGAGAGCACTCCTCTGCGGCTTCCCATGTTCTGCAATGATAAAATGGCCTTGATAGAAATATGCGAGCAACTAGACAAGTTGCCGCATGTAAGTTGCAGAGATAAGAAGATTTCGGCTTGCACTTTCCCATCTCTCTGGGAACTACACTTGCAAAAACAACCTTGGGCGCACGTAAGATATAGAGAGCCCTTGTTCCTATCATCTTTTTCATTTCTTCAAGCCAAGAACCTGCTTTGACTTGAAGAAGTTCATTGAACAGAACATCAAGATAATCTACCATCACAGGGTTGATACGAGAAGACTATTGGGTGGATGCGAGATGATTTTGAAGCCAGGAGAAGGCATTGTGGCAGGTTCTCCCTGCAATTGATCCAAGAACTCGGTCATACCAAGTTCCTGAAGGTCTCCAGGATGACAATTCTGATCTATACTCGTATGAGTATGAAAATGTGATTAAGCACACTCCTCTGGAGGACCTGGATTGGAACAGGAAAGAGAGGGACGATCTGGCTGAGATCCTTGCTCCAGTCTTAGTCAGGACTAAGGTCTGGTTTGACAGGATGGTTCGAGAATTCAGGAGGCATTCAGGAGAATCCTCTTCTAAGGATGCTTCAACACCAAGAAGAGAAGCATCTATTCCAAGGTCAGGAACACCAGTGAAGACCCCTCCTGCCTCATCAATACAAGGACCTGCAGCTTCTACTCCTTCATCCACTCAAGTGTACCAGAAGAAGCTCAAGGAGGTTAAGAAGGAGCCTATGGAAAGTGATCCTCAAAGAAAGCAGGCAGAGTTGCCTATGGGACCAGAGAACATCATTGTTCTCAGTGAAAGTGAAGAAAGCGAAGTACCAACTCTTGCAAGTGCTCCTGAAGATCCAGCTGATAAAGATAAAGAAATCCAGAGCACTGAGCTCTCAGGTAATATTGACTCTTCTGCCGCAATTGCCCCAAGTGCCCCACTCACCTCTCAACCTGAGACCACAGCTGCACAGACCTTGAGCGTCATGAGCTCTCTGTCTCTTGGTCCCCTTGCTCCTCCTGCTGATTCCTCTTCCTCTTTTGCGTGGGTGCAACCTTTGGTTGACAATAGGAAGAGAAAATTTTCCTCTCGGAGCTTGGGACCAAATTTTGATGCTGTTGCAGCCTTGTTGGGCACCACTCCTTCTCGTGCCAAGAAAGCCAGAACTACTTCCAGAATAGTGTCTGATGCTCAAGGTCAGCAATTCTTAGAGATTGCTAAGCCTACAGTGGACAAATCAGAATCAGACTTGCTGGCATCTGACTTGGAGCTTTCGAGAATCCCAATGGGAGAGTCTACTCCTGAAGGTGAAATTCACAACCTCCAGGAAACAGTCACAAGAGTCATTGGAAGGGTAGAGAAAGGGCAGCAAACTATTGAACAGTTGGAAGAACAAGCCCAAATTCTCACAGGTTTCATCAAGTCTCTTTTGTCTAAGGATAAAGTCTTGGACCCTACCCCATTGACTACTCTTCCACCTCCTGTAATTCTAAGCCAAGATGAAGTGCAAAGTATCAAAGATATGCACAAGTATTCTGTCTATGGCAGAGCTATTGAAGCCATGGTGGATGACATGCTTGTTGCTGGATTAAACTTCATTGATGAAGCTTTCAAACTCCACGAAAAGGTGAGCAATGTACAACTGAAGCTCTCCTCCACTATCAATATCATGGATAAAGAGCTCAAACTCTGGAGCAGTTGCATTGTAGACCTCCGACTCATGGGACAAGCAGATGAGAACGTTCTGTTGGCGAGTAAAGTCTTTGATGATGCAAAGGATAATCTGTCGAAGTCCTGGGTCTACAGTGTGGAGTGGAAGATCAGAGTCCTGGAGGAGGCTTTGGGAGAACTGAAGAACAGTTGGCAGAAGGGTGAAGCTTTCAAGACACTGGTGGTCTCTGCTTTGAGATATACACTTTGTCATCTTCGGGATGAGACTTCTGGTACCTCCCTTTCCTTGCAAGAAATCAAAGCTCAATTCAGAGCTTTTGTCAAAGATAACCTATTCAAGGAAAGTTCCATCTCCAAGGAGAAAATGAAGGAGATTTGCTCTCTTCAATCTGCCATTGAAGAAGCAAACAAAGATTATCATACTCATGTCGAGTTTGATAATGAGATGGAGAAGTGTCTTGGATTTTGGACTCAGTCTACGACCAACACGTCAGTCCCTCGTGGCAGAGACATAGCTGAGGCGTTAAAGAAGTTCAGGCAGCGGATTCTGAAGTCAGTGGGTCCCTCTCAGTGACTGGCCACCTGTCTTCTTCCCGTTCTTTTCTCTTCTTCCCTTTCTTTTCCGTTTTCTTTGTAAAAGGTTGAGGTATTGCGGTTGGCAGTCCTTAACTATTCTTTAGTTAAAAGAAACGGTTACAAAAAGTAACTGACTTGTAAGCTATATAATGGTATTTTCTACGCCATTCGAAGGAGGAAGAACTTGGCATATTTTCTGGAAGTGTAAATAGATCAGAGAGAAATCAATACAAAAGGGCTTTCCATTCATTGTCTATCTAATCTTTGTTATCTCTGTGTTTTCATTTAATTTCGTGAAGATCATTTGTTTCTAGTTCGTTAGTCTCACTGATTGCATATTTTCAAATATTGCGAGTATAGTGATCTTGTACAACCAAGAAGGAACTTTGTGTCCTTGATTAATGAATCTGAAGAAGGTTATTTACAGAACTTTGTGTCTGGTAATCTCATCTTGTTCATCCAATGCAAACGATCTTGTTTTAAATTCACTGCAACTTCGCATACATAAAGGATTATTCTGCTATCTATAATTCTGCATGTTGCTCTTCTGCTCACCCTCGTATTCCCTTTCCTCAGTCCTTTTGTAACTGATGATCCTTGTGGAAAACACTTTCGTAATATCCAAGTTCAACCATAAAATCATGTTTTGTATATTTGTAAATAAGTTCGTTTCTGAATAAGGGAACCTCTCCCATTAAAGAGGAGGGACTTCTTGTCCCCTGACTGTTGCTCTTCTTAAAAGTCCTATTTGACGACCAACACGTCCCGGACGTCCCGAATGTTTTAGGGACATTGGGACTTGGAGGGGACATCCCCTATTTTTTAAAACTTTCAAAAAAATTCTGATGTTTTTACTTTTAAAAAGCTGTTATTTTTACGAAGAACATTAAATTATAATCTTGAAAGTACCTGAATAGAGTTTAAATCCTTAAATTTCATTGAATAAAGTTAAAATATTCAAATATTAATATTTTATATATTATTTTAATAGCCGTCCCCTTGCCGTCCCCAAAATTTGGGATTTTTTCCTGTCCCGGAAACCCTGTCCCTCTCCGTCCCCGAGACTTAGGTAACTATGTATAGAACTTGACAATAGTATACTTTTGTGTTGAATTTACCCATGCTTAGATAAACATACCTTTCATAAATATACATTTCTTATTTGGTTTCAGTAAATGTTGCTTTCATTGATTTAGGTTTCTTGTGAACAGGGGGAGCCACACATAGTCATGGCAGCAGCAGATATTGCTATCACTAAATCTGGCAGTGTAAATTTGGAATTGGCACTACACAATGTAAAAATTGCTAACCTATGAAATGTTTTATAGAAATTGGAATTTTCACTTGGGCAACTGCATAATAATTGTAAATGATGGAGTTTGACAATATGCATACATGTTTACATTATCTTGTAACATTTCCGTTGTTTTGATCCAAGATCTACATTATCACTTCAAATTTCCATCAACTTCTCTTTCTTTGCATCATATTGGCACCGAAATGAATTTCTTTTGTCAGGTACCCCAAGTTGTTCTATACAGGATTGGTAAAATATCAAACTGGATTTGCAGAACATTTTTTTCTCCTCCAACGTTAATCTCTCTTGTGAATGTCATTCTTGGATATCAGGTTTAGCTTCTCCCTTGGTCTTCCTTGGATTGCAAAGTTTACAATGAAAAGTCTTTGGATAATGTAAACTTATCTTATCAGTAGTTGATTTGAATGCTGTTTATGTATGCAGTTGGTGCCCGAGTTTATCCAAGATGAAGCTACACCAGAAAAGATAGCAGATGCAGCAATGAAGCTATTGCCACTAACAGGAAATGACAATTTGGAACGTAAAAAGATGTTAGATGGCTACAAGGAATTGCACCGGTTACTAGGAAAGCCAGGGGTAGCAACTAAAGCTGCAAAGTATATTCTACAAACATTCTATAGTTCATAAGTAGAGGCTCCCTCACCCCTGAGAAGGTACAATTAGTGTACAAGTTATGTGCAACATCAGATCGTATGTAGAATCTCAACAACTATAATATTAAAGATTTAAGGCTTCCAGAGTCCATATTATGAGAAAATAGACTTTTGGAAAAAACTGAGCAAAATTGTATTGATCAACATTGTTATAGACATTGTATGGGGCAGTTGCTTCTAATGTTTTCCTTGAAATTGATCATATGGCAAGCAATATATAATATAGGATTGAGGAAAGAATGTATGTCCTCATTGAGAGAAATTTGTTGACATGGGCAGCTGGGTAAAGTAATGACCATTTTTATTCAACTTCAAATCAAATCTTCGAATCGGGATAGGGTTACGAAAATGGTACCAGCAGTTTTTATTTCAGTATTTTTATGCTTTCTCAAATATAGCATTGAAATGTTATATGATTATTTACAATGCTATATAACAAGCTAAACATACTCAGAAAATAGTTAATGTCAACTCGTGTATGTCCTTTACTGTTTAAATTTGCAAGATCATTGTAAGGCGCACAATACTGAGATCATATGTTTACATTCCCATATGATATACGAAGTTAACTGGTTAGTGTATCTGTAAAGTCCATAAAAATGGACCCTTTTGTTGGTTTGTGAAAACACAACCATTTAGTCTCAACTTTGAGAAGTTGGATGAGAACAAGAGTAAGTTAATTCATCTTCATGACTCAACTGTATCAAAAGAGTGAAGTATTTTTGAAAGTCAATTCTTTAACATATATTTTTCAACCAAGGTTTAATTCACTCCACTTTCTTCACAATGAAACTTGAGTTCTCGAGACATCATGGTGCGAAATTGAGTCCCAATTTAGAAATCAAGAGAACTTCATTTGATATTGAGGCACTCTTAGTTCTATGAATGCTAAGGGTCTTGAGATTTATTCCACCTTTTCATCATCTAAGGAAAACCATTGTTCCTTGATGCTTTCATTTATGATTTCAATTACCACTCAACTTCAAGTCCTTGTTCACTATTGAGGTTGAGATAAATATTTTAAAGGTATAGAGAATAGGGCCCTCACAAGTTCTCATACTTCAAGTAATCAATACATCATAAGACAAAAGATTGAAACACGTACTTGCCTGAAAATGGAATCAAAAGACCTCTTGATGGAGTATAAATGGACCAGTTCACTATAAAAATAATGCATTGCTTTGCAAAAGGAGCAAATAAGTCTAGCTAAAGTTACCAAATCCTTCAAACACTAAATAGATTTGAATCCTCACCGCAATGTCCGCATGGCAAATGTCTCAAATGTTCTCGTTTACTTGTATATGTAAAGTAATAACTTTGTTGTGATTATTACTTCAGACTTTAACATCATAACTCAATTATCTAGATGAAGTCTCATCACCATAGAACTAAGAATAACCAAGTTCTCAATACTTTCTAGATCAACTATATACATAGAACTTACAACAAAATTTGAAGCATTTCCTAGTCATTAATCAACACCGACCAACAATTAGTCTCTAATTTCAAAGCATAACCTTAGTTATAAAACAATCGCTAATATGCATGCTAGCATCATATGGAAAACGATAAATAATGATAGTTCGAGATAGAACGTTCCTTCAACATTGTGAGCACATAACTCAACTCATAATCTTACTTCCCAAATATTGTTTTGTACATAAAATTTGCAACTAAAAATAAAATGATACAACCACTCTTTCATAAGAAGAATTACACAAAGCTTATTCAATTTACAATTCTAGCCCAATTCACCGAAATACAACTAATGATACCTCACCCGTAAAAGATGACATATCAATACAAATTGGTGGCTTACAAACCATTTTTCTTTTCAAAATATAAGA
This sequence comes from Taxus wallichiana var. yunnanensis, assembly GCA_018340775.1. Taxonomy (NCBI): domain Eukaryota; kingdom Viridiplantae; phylum Streptophyta; class Pinopsida; order Cupressales; family Taxaceae; genus Taxus; species Taxus wallichiana. Next base: position 780,598,205 of record CM031237.1, read on the forward strand.
ACCATTTAATAATAGAGAAGTCCTAATGCCTCAGAGATGGAAGTAATAACAAATCAACTCTCACAAAGCATAATGTAGAATGAGGAACATTAATGTAGAAGCTATAAAACTCACTTGAGCTATGCTTGAATGAAGGAGAAGAGTATAGGGTATTCAAGCCCTCTCAGTATTATGCAAACCTTTACCCATTCCACCCACGAGTATGTAAGGTACAACAAGAAATGGACATAGTAAGTAACTAACTTAGAACATGACACATGACACATGTCCAATAACCTAGACCTCTCACAATCAAAATATAATAAATATCACAATAATTATTCAATAATGGGAATTCTCAACTAATCAATGGATTCAATCGCTATAGAGGAACATCATGACATTAGCTTGATAATCATCCTATCATCCTAAGGAAAGATGACTCAGTTAAAAAAAAAGTAGTTATGACACAAAGCCAATACATAATGCCAATAATCTATCTTGGTACTTTTAGTGTCTCGTTTAGCTTCACAAGAACATTTTTTTCACTGTTTTGATGCTAGTTTACATTATTTTTAGTCACTATTTGTGTTGTCATTTTAGAAAAACCACTAAAAATTGCAATAGGTTTTATTTCACACACACTTAGTGTCAATTTTACACTTATGCAAAAATGCATCATTTTTGTGTCAAAATATAGAAATGACCGATTTTAAAAAACTCACCACTTTCTAAATGGAATGTTCTTTGAAAAAATAGATATATTTTATTATAATTTTTGGTATATTGAGGGTCATCCATATATATACTTTTAATGCATTGGTGTTCTTTGATTCTTCCTCTTCTACAATCATTATGAGGATGTCATTTTGACTATCCATTTCTTAAATTCAAGATTTCGTGTCAAAATGAGTGTTGTGTGGCACATTACTTATTGTTAGAGAGCTTCTAACATAACACATACATAAACTATAACTTTGTTTTTGAAGGTAAAATGAGTTGCTATATTTGTTACCGTGATACGAGTTGAGTAACATATTCTTTGAAAGTCTTATGAGAATAGCAAAATAATATGACACTTTGGATAGATCAAACTTCTTCAATCTTTTGAAATGTCCTCATTCCCTTGCTCTTTATAGCATTCAATGTATATGTTTTTCTTCCAACCACCATATTTTTCAGCCAAAGTTTTGGCTTTGCACCGTATAGTTAAATTAATGAAAGGACTATATAAATGAGTTGAATCGTAGCATGAAAGTAAAACCAATCAAATAACATCTCACAACCCCCATAATTGTAGATATTATTCTCTCCCCCACTTTGATTTCATGCATCAAATATCAACACAACTATAACTTTGAAAATCAAAATGTTAGGAACTGTTTATTGATTGATTGTGATGATTATTAAACCTTATGCAAAACTATAACCTAGAAATTAATACATGCCTCAAGGCTCGTTAAGGCATGTAAATGACTTATCCCAACATTTTCTAAGGAAAAATCACTAGATTTAAAATTTATTTTGTTAAGAAGTTACGAAGAATGGAACTTGGAGCACACTAAAAGTATATAACATCAATACAACGATAGTGACATTGTTTCTCATGCACACATTGTTTCTAAACATGTACAATGGAGCACTTAAGTAGATTATTAAAGTTTACTTTTGATTAGTATAAACCTAATAATGATCCCCAACATTTATCGGTTTTAAATTTCACAATTTTGGCATGTTTGTGTGTGTAGTACCTGTGAACTAGATCAATAGCATTTGACAATTAAATTACTAATTCCTACACACATCTCGCTCAATTAGCACTCCTTGGCCACTAGGTCACACTTGTTATTAATATTTCACCAATCAAAAACCTATTTTCTAAATATAGATAACTTGTTCGGACATTTGGCCACCATTTCCAATAGTTAGAATTGAATTTGCACCTTTGCAAGATAGTCGCATATGAGGGACAAAGTCGATTGACTAGTTTTTTTCCCAAGAATGATGTTTTTCTCTTCCACTCACTTAATAATCACTTTTTTAAATGCACAACTCAACCCATTCGACCTAGTGTTAATTGAGTGAGAAAACCTTTCGTTAAAATCAACTATTAAAGCACACTCACCCCATCCATTCAAGGGGCATCTTCTCTTACATCTTTTGGGCTACCTAGGAGATCATAACAAAGCACCAAATTACAAAATATCTCTCTCAAGCATATCAACCAACGTTAAGTTTGCATACATCTTATACGGTTTCCCTAGGCCATTATCACAAGCTATATTCTACACCAAATATCATTGCCAAGTGCTAGAGGTCATTATAGGATCTCTCCAATACATTTTTTTTGCACATTCACACACTTTCATCGAGAGGGAGAACTATGAGATGTTTGACTCCTTTTAGGATTATTGGTACACACTACAATGCTAATCACACTAGTGGGGTGGGGTGAGGTTAGTCCAACCCAATTGACTAAACTCTTTATCAAGTATTTAAGGAGAGAGTAAGATTTTTCAAAAATAAGAAGGCCTAATTCGACGCAGAGTCTTGATCATCAAAATACAATCGTAGGATCATGAACTTAAAACACAAAAGATCATATCGTGCCAAGCAAAAATTCAACTCAAACTTGCACATGACAAAACCACACATAAAGGAAAAATTTGCCTAGGCAACTTTGTCCCGCACAGTGAACTCATCCTCCTCTTAGTTTCAACTCGATTTTCAAGACATTTCAATGAAACTTTGCACAACTCATTTGTAGATTTTTCGATTGTTGTCACTTCGTCTCATCCAGTTTGGGAGATTATGTTCCATACCCTAACCTGCATTTCTTTAATCTAATTTTCTAGAGTTTGAATAATTTGAACAATTACAATACATGATATTAGGATATGTGATTTGTTGTCATTGTTGTATTTATAGTTCTAATTCATTAATTACATATATTAATTAAGAAAAACTTGATTATTATATTACATTTTGGTAAACCCATTTACAAAAATGCATCCTATGATTTTATGCCCCGCCTAAAAAGGTTTCAAATTCTTAAATCTAATTGTTATATAATTTTGGACTAACGACAACTAAAAGGGGGAGTAAGAAGAACACAAAAATACGACCATTGCTTCTTTAAGGACAAAGCGTGAGAAAAGGACATGAGCGTATGATGGTTCTTTCCAAATTGGAAAGCGCTTCAAGGAAGTGAAATGAAACAATTGAAGATATGGAGAAGTGTAATAATAGATGTATGATGTTTATGTGTAAAGAGATTAGTCTTGGAGGTGTCTAAATAACAAAGTGAGAGAATATGAAGTATTTTCAAGCCATAAGAGTCAATAGGATAGTGTATTTTAGCTATGTTTGTGCTAGCAAGTTGTAATTAAGGGATATAACCAAATCAATATTTATCAAGCACTTCGTTACCAAATTTAGGTGTCTACATTTCCTTCCTTTTAGCAAATAAATGAAATTTTCTGGCTTAAAGGAAAAATGTACATGAGTGTGTAAACACACTTTGTTTTTGCTCGATTGGTCAATTGTTTCAATGCTTGAATGACTACAAGATGCTCCCAAGAGTGCAACTTGCAACACAAGAGTATAATCCATGTCCATATAATGAAAACTAAACTTTAACACTTTGAATAATATTGTAATTGATTTTGAAATGTGGAAAAATAGAGAGTAGCAAGGAATGAGTACATATGTGTCTGTAGAACCAACTTATCCTTGTAGATGTAGAAGACCATGCCTCCTTGTCAAGGCATATGGAGAGAGAGATTATAACAAAATTCATGGAGGATTAGGGGTGATCAAATTCCTAATCGAAGAAGGTTTGAGGCATAGCTTTCCCAACCATGAATTCCAATAGATAGTTGGGGATGCATAACCCTAACATGTACAACTACAAGAGTAATAACAAAAGTAAACTAAGAGTCTCGGGATGCAATACATCCAAAAACGAGAAAATGGGGAACCACACAGATCATAAAATGTAATGTTGTAGGATGTTGGGTGTCACTAAACCTTAACATATCTTTTCTAAGCAACACCATTGTAGATGGATCTATGTTTGTAATTCTTGAAATAGAAATGCTTGAAACATAAATAATAACATGTAAACTGATAAATTTATAACATGTAATTGCCATAATAATCGTGCACCCCACATTTTTTCCACAAAATGCACTAAATTTGTAATAGAAGTAGTCATGCCCCCTGAATTTACCATGAAATGCAACTAATCTATAGTGTAATTTGTATCCCCGTTAGTGATTCCTCGCCCGAACCACTATAAAATCTCAGATTTCATTGCCGTCTAAGAAGTAATTTTTTAGTTTCTTGTAGCTTATATTTTAATATGTTGATAGGGGTGTGTGAAATATAAATATTTAGGATTCAACAATTTGTGGAAAATTTATCTCACCTGCGTATACTCTTTAGTTGTTTTTAGAAACAAGAGTTTTAAAATGGCTAGTGTGAAAGTAAAATGAAGAAAGGTAGTAAATATCATGTTTGTGATGTGCAAGTCATGCTTGATAGATCACAAGATACACACATCATGCCCTTGAAAAACAACAATTTATTTTATATTACAAACATGACTATGCCCTTGAAGTGCTCTTGAGATTTCTAGGCCAGATCAAGAACTGAGGGGTGTTTGGTCACTGATTGCTTCAGCTGCAAAGTATCTCTCTAATATATCGATAACCCATAGAAGGTGAGGTAAAGTTGACTACTTTTATTTTCTTCTTACCTTGTCCTTTGCTTACAATACTGGATGTTTTCTTTGCTGGGTACTGCTGAAAACCTTCTCTGATTTAATTGGAAATGAAAGAGTTCTTTGGTTGTATTAATGTTTAATGATGTGTTTGTGCATGTGGCTATCACGAATCATTGGTGTGTGTGTGAGAGAGAGAGGGGAAGGTATGTAGGCAGATTTTCATGGTCACATTTATTTACGAGCTTTGTTTTGGCAAAGTGAAGACGTTCCTTTGTTTCCGCAGGGGAGTACCTAATGATAAGTAAGTGTGTTGGCTAGGCTGCTTTCTCATTCTTATAAATATCATATCAATGGTACACAACATTAGACATGCATACTTGATAGAAAACTAATGATGAAGTGTTGCATTTTAGAATTACAAACATGACATGAATATAGATAAGAGCTAGCATTATAGGGTTAACATGTATGCATGCCCACTTAATCATCTAATGGTATGGTGATTGTCTATTATTCACTTATAGGTGAATATTGGAAATGCCATATATGATTACCTAAGTCTCCTAAGGAGATCTCCTCGAATGGACATTGTCACTTAATTTTCACTACCTCACCCAATAAGTGATAAATCTACATGTGTTTTTCCACATCACCAACATTAACATCAACCCTTAGAGACTTGAAACCTCTTACCACAAGGGAAAGGAATTATATGTTTTGGTTGTGTTATAACATTTTCTTTCTTTTCAATCAAATCTCCATTTTGCATACTTGTCCCAAACTAATGTAATGTACTATATTATTAAAAATAGGTTTCATTATTAAAAACTACATTTAACCCCAATTGGTCTTGGTTGATCACACAACCGTAATAACATACCTAATTACTTGTCTATAACTTAATCCACCACTTACCTATTTGACCCAATATAAATAGTCTAGGACAACTCCCTTCAAACTAAATGTAATGCCCCCTTTTTCAAATTAAAGTCAAATGAAGACTTCTTGCCATTCTTTTCAAATGACCAAAAAGTTTAAGTGAACATGGGAAGTAAGTGAGCTTTGTTTCTGTTTTATTTTATTATTTTTAATGTTTGTCTTTAGTGTTTATCTCCTCTAGGCAGATTGGCTGGGATTATGAGTTTCTCAACAAAGATTTAAAAAATAATGTGAGCTTGAAGGTCGGTCGTCATCTATTTATCCTTTGATGCCAAGCAAGGGGTATAAAGAGGTTGTATGACCTCATTTGGAGATCATCTTTTGGCTCATTTACACTTACGCTTGGTTTGTTGGGTTGGTTGCTCAATACCATTCCACTTGAGGATGAAAACCAACTTGTGTTTCATCCAAGAGGACAAAACCCTTCCTTGTGGCTTGGTGGAGAACGAAAACTCTACATTTTGATGAATTACAGCTCTCTATTGAAGATTCTCTTGCAGATTTAGATCTAGGGCATCAAGAAGACAAACTACAAGAGCTTTTACATATTTTGGAGCTCTCTCCTAGGGGAGTGACTAGGGTAGAGGTCATTCTAAGTGCCTTCTAGAGCACGACACTCACTCATTTATTGATATTCGATTTGATATAATTCATAAGGCTGAAAACACTCGTTTTTTTGGGCATTATCGGGTTTGAAAACCCAATTTTTGATTATTTCTCTTTGTTGTGGTTTAGATTTTCTCTTATGACTAGTTAACGAGCGTGCCATGAAATTCTCGCTTCTAGTCATGCTAGACCGAATCCTATTCAAAGAATTTGAGCCAAGAGAAAATTAAATTTCGTATAGGGAATTTTTTTGTTGGAAAAAGATATTTTCTATATTTGCAAAATGATTCTAATACTCACCAATTCTAAATCTTCAAATTGTAAAAACCAAACATTCAACAATGAAAATATGAAAAGAAAATTACAATAAATTCACAAATGACACATGATGGATATATAAAGGGTATCAATGTACTCAAATATTCAATAAACACAAAAATTAGCTTTACAATAGGGTTACTCTAAAACATTACATTAGCATGAATATAGTCCAAAATATCCTATTTTGAGAGATGAATCAAGTTCAATTTCTCGATATCTTATATTCTCCTAATGAATGATGGGAGGTACCTTATATAATCTCTTTTATAATAGAATTAATGTAGAGAAATTTTTTTAACCCAAGCTACCTAATTACTTGTCTATCACTTAACCCACCACTTATCTATTTGATTCAATATAAATAATCTAGGACAACTCCCTTTAAACTAATCAGTAATGTCCCTTTTCTCAATTAAGGTCAATTGAAGACTTCTTGCCATTCTTTTCCGTGGCTAGGAAGATTAAGCGAACAAGGGAAGTAAGTGAGTTTCGTTTCTATTTTCTTTTATTATTTTTAATGTTTGTCTTTAATGTTTATCTCCTCTAGGCAAGTCGGATGGGATTATGAGTTTCCTAACAAAGAATAAAAAGATAATGTGAACTTGGAGGTTGGTCCTCATCTATTTGTCCTTTGACGCCAAACAAGGGGTATAAAAGAGGTTGTATGACCTCATTTGAAGATCATCTTTTGGCGCATTTACACTTACACTTGGTTTGTTGGGTTGGTTGCTCAATACCATTCCACTTGAGGATGAAAACCCTCTTGTGTGGCATCCAAGGAGGACGAAACCCTTCCTTGTGGCTTGGTGGAGAACAAAAATCTCCATGTTGGTGAATTAAAGATCTCTATTGAAGACTCTCTTGCAGATTTGGATCTAGGGCATCAAGAAGAAGACCTACAAGAGATTTTACATATTTTTGGAGCCCTCTCCTAAGGGAGTGATTAGGGTAGAGGTCAAATGTTTAAGTGCTTCTAGAGCAAGACACTCACTCATTTATTGATATTTATATTTGATATAATTTATAACGACGTAATAACTCATTTTAAGGCATTGTTGGGTTTGAAAACCTGCTTTTACTAGGTCTAACATCAACATCCATCTTAGAATTCCTAGTCATAACGAATTTACGAGTTGGAAATAATCTTACCTAAAGAAGTGGTGGGAGGCTTCTTGAGGAACTCTCCCCAATATCTCCTACCGAGATAGGGAACATTTAACAATTTTTAGGTCTTCTTGACTCTCTTTATGCCACTCACCTTATTCTAAAGAGTTGTTGGGATCAATCGACTAATCCACTTCATTATTAATTTCGGAATAGGAATATTAACCTTAGGACCTTTATCCATATCATGAGTATCTTTGTTTTAGCTTCCATGCTCAAAGGATTCTCCTCCAACACTTTCTCCTACTTCTCCTTCTAAACTTTTGGAGAGTTGTTGATTTTATCTCGATTCATTGATTTCATTACTTTCTTACCTTCATTAGACTATACTAAATCTTCCTCATTATATCCAGAGATGGAAACAAACTTGGATGGATCTCGCTCTTTCTCCTTCCGTGAGTAATTGAGTTTTAGGGTTAGTAACATGGGCCACATTCTTTTTAATATTGACAAAACCTTGTAGCATGCCCTAACCTATGGCAAGAGTTGCACATCAACTAGGAATGCCCATATTCGATAGGTTGCCTCCAAGTAACCAGCTTTAGATCGTTGAAAGATGAAATTAGCTAGGACTTTATTCACAAATTGCATTAGGACTTTATTCACAGATTGCATTTTTTATTTTCTATATATGTTGCACTTTACTTTGAAATTATTGTTAATTTTTTTAACGCGCTAAGCATTGCACGTAAGTTCGTCATAAAAAGATAAGCTAAAAATAGAAACAAAGGAAATTGTGTTAGGTTTTGGAAAAAGAACCTTGGCTAAATATAGGAAAATAATAAAACGTATTGAAATGAAAGATTTTAATGACGTCCACGAGACTAAAGAGTCTATGGGACCAAACGAAACCGATACATTAAGCAGTTTTCAAACTCTTTGCCATATCAACTCTTCTACTGTGAATCTTGAGCACTAAACCAACGATCTTTTGAAGTTTTGTTTCTGCAAATAACTCATTTAAGTTGTCCACTTTTAATTAATTCACTTTCAATCATGGATACGGATATCCTCATTTGTTGAACACTCCATAATGAAATGCCATTCCGTTTCAACAACCCCTTTGCTACAAAAAAGACAAATTCTCCTTTCCCAATCCTCTTTGGGAATAGTCCATCTACCGGTTTCACAACGAAGATGATGTGATCCGGTCCTCAACTGAGCCACTAAAATCCTTGCCTTACCTTTGATAACTACCCCTAGATAAACTTTTTCATCATGCTCCCAAGTGGGGTTGAATTCTTTGATATATTGGGATTTCTTACGACCTATCTGTTCTGTCCACGTGGCAGTCCTAAACTTGTCCATTACATAATTTTTCCACATAGCCCTCTGCGGGTTGTTAAACAAACTACCAAAAACGCAGCATGCGATATTTATTTTGAGGGGAGATTAATAGATTTCCTAATTATAGGTTAAAACAGGAAAGGAATAAAAAAAAGCAAATAGCTTAATTTAGCGCGTGGTAGATATTCATTTTAGTTTTTTTAATATTTAAGCTGGTTGATTCAACAAAATCCTATTCACCACGTTGCAGATGAAAAAATGTAGAGAAAAGAAAGTGATTGAAAGAAAGAAGAATTATGTGGAAGAGCAGGTGTACAAGTACAGTGGTCACTTCATACAAAGATATCGTTGAATTGGATTATGTGGAAGAGCAGGTCGAGGGAGGGATTGAAGAAGAAAGAGAAGGTTTATATTGTTTCTACTGTTATAAGACAGGAGATGAAATTGAAGATGCAGTTGTGACAGTGAACCCTCCTGTGCGTATTTTCTGCACAAGTTGCCTCCACTATATTTGTCACCCTGCAAACAGTGAGCATATGAGAATGTATGATACTTCTGGGGAATGTGGAATTTGCATGGAGGTGGTGCTGAAATCTGATCAGCCAAGTACAAATTGGGAACATTACATCAAAAACACATTAAAGGAGGTTAAAACATACATACATATGTGGACCGTAAAAATTAATATAGGATACTGATAAGTATTGATGTATCATGGTATGCGAATCCATCAAAATGTTCGAATTTTTTTTTTTTTTTGCATCTTATAATTGCAAACACTATAATGCGAAATGTGACAAAATTGTTTGACAAAATGTCTCAATGAAATATTGTCAAATAGATTCCAAGGAAGAACTTAGGATATTTACTTATATTTTATGATTATGAAAGTGTAATAACATCATTTATATAGTTTCGACAGTAGATTGAATATAAAAAATACTAAGGACAAAACATGAGCAATGTTTCACAATTATAGGAAGGATAGATCAAATCCACGGGATATGATTAATGCACTTCAAGGGGATAACCTCCATAATTTTACAAGAATAATATAATGTACAATATGTTGATCAAGTACAAACTACTTGCTTCTCTATATACCCTATTTAGGTTATGGTCATTCTATAGACTAATCCTGCTAACAATATGAAGATAGAGAAATGTGATATGACAAGGAAAGTGATTGTATTAGGTAGAAGGTGACCACACATATCTTAATTCTTATTATATTTTAAAGGGATACCATGCCCCTCCTCTTCAAACAATTGTCCTCAATCTTAACTAACTCTTGGTATTTGTATAGAAATGCATCATTCTCCAATGTCACATTCTCACCAGTCAAATTCTTCTATTTGCTCAAACACTTTTCAATCACCATGGTTTGCAAATTCTTAATACATGTTTGAAGGATCATCTTGAAGGGATGAGGAAGTGTAACCCTTTTGAGGGTGTATTCTCAATAAAATAAGACAGAAAATGAACATGTTATAGTGAATATAGACTAAAAGAGAAACACACAAACTCAAAATGACATTATAGTAGAAATTTCAGTAGCACATTGGTGATTTTCCATTAAATTGCAAAATGAATACAAACACCTCATATATAAATAGGTTTATAAGAAATTTGGAAAATTCCATGGGCTTGTAGAAGTTTCTCATATACATTAAATCTCATATTTACATAAAATTTTTTAGGGGTTGCGAATAATTACAAAATATTTTCCTTGATGTACGATGTGTTAGCATTAAATGTAAAATTGTCACAACATTTAAACATTCAAAATTTCAAGATACTTGCAAGTTGTCAAGAGTAAATGCAGGTAGTTGGAGAAATTATATCACATTTTCCAACACTTCAAGTTAATATTGACTAACTTTGTCTACAATATACATAGAAAATCTCTATGATATTCAATAATATATTTTGATAATGCTGTAATGAATATAGTTGCAATATGATATTCAAATCTACAAAGTTCAAGATAGATTTTTACATGGTTTACAAGTTCTCTAATGAAATGATACTTAGTATCATAATGTCTACTCCTCTTAAGGAAGATATGATTCTATCATAGTGTAATGTCTAAATTTCCATCACAAAATATTTGAGTTGGATATACCGACCATAAAATAATTTTGACAACACTATGTCTATTCGTACTTCTTAACATTAAATGGATGTGGATACCACATGGAGTAAATTTACTTGTGCATAGCCCTTATCCAATTCTCATCTACTACTACATCTTCAAAGTACATAGGATCATGATCGAAAAATAATACAAAAGGTCACATAAAGAATATAAATCTATATTTTATTGACATTACGAATCATCTTAAATATCCTTGAGGATTTTTAATTTTTCTTGAGATTTCTTTGTTGTGAGATCTTAATGAGGCTAGTGTGGGATTTGAATCATCACTACTGCGATAATAATATAAATGACCTCATGTGTCTTTTTTTGAATATTTAGATTAGATGAAAATCCACCTAATTTTTCTTTGAGGCACGTCTTTGGAGTAGTGTTAGGCGAGGGTGTAGTGGAAGGTATCACTAGAGCTAAACCTTGAGGAACCAATTGATCACTTTTCACACCAATTAAATCTATCTATACTCAAATTGAGGTATAATTGTGTTGATTGTTGCGAGAATTGTGAATACTATCCTCCCATGCTTCTTATTCAATAAATTATACATCTCTACTAATAATTTCTTGCCTTGTGATGGGATTGTCTAACATGTATGCTTTGAATTTAATAAAACCAACAACTATGCACTTATCACCTCGATCATCAAGAATTTTTCTTCTTTATACTAACACAATAACATATGCCACACATCTAAAGACTCTCAAATGAGATAGTTTTTATTACTACAAAATTCTTGAGGAACTCTATCCTTGACACTTTTCATCGTGCATATACTTAGTAAATAAACGATACAAGCTATTGCTTTGGCTTAATAATCATTAGGTAGATGTTTAACTTTCAACATACTTATGGGGCCATCTAATAATAATTCATTTTCCCCTATCTATTACACTATTCTACCGTGGTGTGTATCTAGTTGTAAAATACTTTGTAATATCATGATATTTACGTAAATTTCAAAATTCATTTTATATTTACTCCCGATGTCAATATTTTTATATAATGACCACCAGAGTTCTCAACCATGTTGGTGCAATATTTATACATGCACCTTTTAATATTAAGTTTACTTGTACTTTACTTAGCTTTATTGACTTAGTCTACTTTGCACACCTCTTAGGCTTAGATTAGGATAAGTGGCACTCATAGCTTGACCACTTGTCTCATGTGTGCCTATTCATATGGAGGTTGTTGCACACATGTCTATCATATAGTCAAAATCAAAGTTGGACTACAACTCTTTCTTTTACTATACAAATACTTCTATTTGTAAATTAAACAAGCTAAACAAATATTGTTGAGAAGCTTCTTGATATCAATTTCATTCGGTTGATTTATGGGAATTAATGTGTTTCCACTGTTGCTTATTATTTGAATCAACTTATAGAATTTCTAGAGTGATTGCAAATTGAGGAGATTCATGGGTTTCACCTATGCTTAGCATTAAGAACTTTTTTAATCCCTTTCTTGCCCATATGAACCTCCATGTTCTCGAAATCATCCTCTTGCACCATAATTAGCCCTTAGTTTCTTATTTCAACCATCATATGACCTACAAATATAATTTTTAGCCCCATGTACAAAAAAAATCACATAGCTTGCACCATTTAGCATCAACTTTTTTCTAATTTTTTTTAGAGGCCATACATTCTTCTCTGGAAGGCCTACAATTTTATTTTTTTCCCGAATGTGTATTTATTCATGCTCTACATATTGGAATAGTTGTTTGTAATTTTTGATGTCCCAAAGTTTAATAAAATTCAATTTTTGTAGGTTGTTCTTGTCATGTCCCAAAGAATTGTACTTTTAATTGGCCATATATTTTGATCAATGTCTCGGGTAAAGACACCATTTTTGTGAAAGTGTGTTTTATTTTAATTTAATTTAAAACAATGGATCTAGATTTGGTTCATAATGTACTAGGATTTTACTTTTAACATAAATTTGTAATTTATTGACTATATTTTATTTTAAAATGCACTATTTTATTAAGTGTCCCCATTTTTAGCTAGGGGTTCAATTTTGAGCTTTAAAAGAGGTTGTTGGATTAGTTTTAGTTTATTCTTGGCTTGCAAGCCAACCATTATATTGAGGAAAAATTGTAAGAACTACATTATTATAAGCAATTTGGGAGGTTTTTATTGAGTGTGTTCATTTTTTGAAGTTCTTCCAAGGTATTCTTTACCTTGATATTGTAAATGGATTCCATCCATGACTTATACACTCTCACACAAGAAAATAATAACTTGCTTTCCAAAAACCATGCTCTTTACAGAAGTATGTTCACTTCAAGAAGACATGGTTAGATTTGTTGAAGAGAATAGGAAGATAAAAACATAAATCTCTATTACTCTCACTAATTTCTGGAAAAGACACCCTCATTCAATCATTGCAGGACACTTTGTTGAATGCTTTAAATGTCATATTGATACCAAAACATATCTCTCACTCAACATTGTCTACCTTATGTCATTGATTCAAATACTATTGACACATCATCATCGTTTATTTATCCTAATAATGAGTTTCTCATTAAAATTTATGCACCCATTGTTGCACCTATTATAACCCATACTTCACATTCACCCAACATCGTGTTTGGATTGTTTGAGAAGCACAAAACTAGATTTGGTTCCCTCATTCTCTGCTTCTATCGATCATTTTTATGGAGGCATATGCAAACATAATTTGGGCATCACTTCCCCTATCCAACCTAATCATTGGATTGCTTGCCGTGAAATTGGATATAGAAAGGATGATTCCTCAATAGCTCCACTTCATGCACAAATCACATGTCTTTTATCTCCACTCTTCATGAGGATATTAAGTGACACACGAGTCCTTCTACACATTTTATTTGGAATAAGAAACCTAAGGCTAATTTAGGTAGACATGAGAGTCGCGAAACTTATAGAGATGATTCCTCACATGTACCAATTTTACACATGGCACCATATCACATACATGCATCTTCATCTACCATCCATATTTACCTAGGATGGACTTCAAACATGTCATGGTGACATCGTCGAAGATTCTTTTTGTGAGTTCTACAAGCATTGATCCTATACCATTAAGCTACATTGTTAACACACTTCTCATTCTACGTAGGATTTCTACCTTTATTTTTAATAAAATCATATTTGCAATTGTTCCCTTGTTTTGGAGAAGCTCACACATTCTTTTGTCCTTTCTTTGATATTTACGTGAATCCTTATTTTGATGTATCCTAGTGATATATATAGTACCAATCTACCTTAGTTGGTTCTTTTGGGATATGTACTTGTAATAAGTTATAAATTTCCATGGGGATTTTATTTTCACAACTTGGTCTACCTTGATGCATGTGTACCTTGTTTTACACACCTTTATCTTATTTGTTATGTACTCTCATGATATGGAGGAAAACTTGGGACTTTGGAAGTTCCCTAAATATCCCTAAACCATGGCAAGATGGTAGAAAAATTTGAGAGTTTTTTTATGGTACTAGGAATGTTGAAAATGAAGATCGTATGCTCAAGATACCGTTGGTAAAAGTTTGATCAAGTTTGGAGTCGGTAGGGTCAATCAATCGGGCCATGACACATGGAAAGAGTGAAGTTGAACAAAAATGATTAAAATTTGGTTTTACGACATTGATCTTTGACACTCGTGATTAAACAGTGGGGCCCTACTATATGTTGGTCGGGGCTCTCACTAGGGCTGAAACACTTTTTTTTGACGGAGGGATGTCTTGGCCGCCATTACTTCACATTACTATCACCAAAATTTTCATTATATATGCCTTATATTGTTATTGCATTGCTAATGTGGGGTATTGTAAGCATTGCTAATATATTGTAGTGGTGATTACATTATGCGAGCCGAGTAGCTCACCCGATCTAATATACAACTTGGTCGACTTACCTTATCCACACTCGGCCCAACAACCTCGGCATACCAATATTATCTCCACCGACCAAACTCAACATGCAACAAAGGCCACCTACGTGGTGTTTCAATCTTGCCTCCACTATCTATGTGGCAGATAACATTGCCACATCAACTTATGTGGCATTTCGGTCGTTGGCCCACACGTGGGTAGAAAAATAAAAGATGTGTGTCTACAGCCATAACTATATAGGTCAATTGACCTATATTTAAACCTCACCACCATCCAAATCCATGTAAATGTGGGATTATTCCCAAATGGTAAAACAAAATGACGGAGGATGGTTGGGGAAATTTGAACCCCCAACCACCCATATACCAAAAATAGCCCTCATCTCTATACCATTAAGACTCATCAAGTTATGAAGGGGGTTTGGTGTTACTTAAACAAGGCTTTTGCAGGTCTGTTAGGAGGCGAATAGAGATGTATATAGAAATTATCATTTTTGGAGCACTTAAAGGAAAAACTAGAGTTCGAGTGAACTAGTGAAATGCCTGGGAATCGATATGCTCCCGAGGGTATAGTACTTTTCTTGTTGTGGAGTTTTTGTGACAATGTTTTATACTATGGAAATCACTGGAAGACAAAAATCCTAAGGGAAGAACCTCTGCAAGTGATTCGGGTTGGTGGAATACATTTAATGAGCTCCACCGGGTCTTTTAAAGGTCTGAAAACATAGTACTATAGGTTTTCATCTATTTTTGTTGATTGTAAGGGTCATTGTAGTTAAAGTTTGAGAAAATTTCATAGATCGATTCGTATGAACCCGCAGACGTGGGCATTTTCTCAACTTCGTAAACAATTCTCGTGTGGTCTTTCTATCTGGTATATTTACATTAGAATTCTAATTTATTCACGCATTTAATAAGCCAAATTAAAGTTCAAACTGATTAAATATCATTCTGAACACTTTGGGTGAATTGGTAAATATAGTTATCGAATGGTTGATCAAACAAATGATTTTTTATGAATTTTGGAGTCGATTCTAGATCAATTATTTTTCAGATTTAAATAAGATTTTGTTCAATTTTGGAGTAGTTAAAATCCTAAAATTCAAGTAAACAGATTGAAAAAGTAAAATAATTACTCGTGTTTACGAATCATCTCATCACTATTAGTGTCTTGTTCTTTGTGAGAGGCCCTTTACTATATTTTTTAATACCTTGACCATCAAACCATCTCCTTTTAGTGATCATTTTATGACATACCCATCTTTTATCATTGTTTGGTGTTTGAGTAGTTTATTCGCATAACTCATGCAAATATATATTTTGTCCACTCCACCTATGCAACATTACGGGGTTATGTAGTCATACTTCTTCTTTAGGAGTCAGTGTCCCTTACTCATACTTCTCACATCACATCATCTACGTTAGGAAGTTGATGGAATTATTGGTGTAATATTTTATATTTTCATCACCTCATTTGATAGATTGATAGTCTCATTAAGGTGATTCTAGTGTATGTAATGTTAGCTTGTCTTTTCATTGATCGAGTAGAGGATTCATAACAATAATGCAAACTTGATTTCTTTACATTTCTTTTCAAATTTTTTTTTTTTTTTCATATCTTCGGTGGTGGATTTCATCCCATCTAGTGCTTTTCTAGTGATGGCTTCCATCCCATCCAAAGGCTCGCCTTTCATTGTACCGAGATTGATTTTTTGAGAGACCTTGTTTTGTATATCATTGTTTCTAAGTTATACTTATTGAACATGGGATCCGTATCAAACCTAGTTGTCAGGACCCATTTATTTTTTACTTTTGACTTCCCTAAGTATAACTTAAGGGAGGGTGTTGGTGCAATATTTATATATGCACCTTTTATTTTAAGTTTACTTAGCTTTATTTAAGCTTTGTTGACTTAGTCTACTTTGCACACCTCCTAGGCTTATATTAGGATAAGTGGCACTCATATCTTGACCACTTGTCTCATGTGTGCCTATTCATGTGGAGGTTGTTAGCACACATGTCTATCATATAGTAAAAATTGTCTTCTCTATATATAGACCACTTATATTTGTAATTCAAAAGAAGCTAAACAAAAGCTTGTTGATATCAATTTCATTTAGTTGATTTATTGACATTAATGTGTTTCTAGTATTACTTATTATTTGCAGTAGGTTTCACTCATTCTTTCATACCATAGCCTTGAATTATTTGAAAAAGGCCTAAAAACCTCTAATTTGAGATTTAAAAGAAAACCCATGTACTCCAAATGAAATCATTAATAAATATGAGAAAATATAGGCTTCTCGCTATTGAATGGGTTTGCTTGGATCTCCATAAATCTAAGTTGATTAACATGATTAGATCCTTATCTCTATACAATTTTCCAATTGAGAGAGACTCGATGTTGTTTTAATAGAATGCAAGTCTTGCAAGGTCAACTAACTTACTCACTAGGTGGTAAAACGGTCACCATATTCTTCTTATGTAAAAATTTAGGATTCCAAAGTTCTAATGGCTAAAAATTAGGTTACTCATCAATAAAAATGCCTTAAATGTTTTTCATTAGGATTTTGGCATTTTTATCTAGGAAAATTTTAATTTCACTCAGTATTTTTTTCAATTTTCTAGAAAATGCCACCTCATAAACAACGAAAGAAAATTATTTCATGTTTTTTTTGAATTTTTACCCGATATGTTTTTGCGATCTCTCTTAACAAAAATCATTCGCATTTTTTGGTTGATATAGCTCCCTTGAGATTTCACCGGAAAAATATTTGTATTGCTTGTGTGGATTTTTGAAAAAGCCAAAATTACATTGTTAACACATGTCATTGGCAAGAAATATTGGGATGGGATATTGCTATTTAAAGATGCTTTCCCTTTTGTATTGAAAACTTAAATTGCTACCATGAGAATAACTACATTGGAGGTGTAGACTGAATGGGATTTTATGTTGGTCACTTGACCATTAACAGATCTCACTTTTGCGTAAACATGTCATGTTTCCCAAAGGTCTTTGTGAGGGTTGTCCCCTTGTGAAGCATTCGGAAGGAAAATTTGGCAAAGGTAAATCTTGGAAAGCTAAATAAAATAATTGAGTTAGTACACTTTGTGACATCTTTGGCCCTTTCCCAATCCTTTGTTCACAAGGTCTAAGTATATTCTCACATTCATTGATGAATTTCCTCGATACACATGGGTATACTTTATAAAACATAAGTTTGAATTTTTAGACCATTTTTGAGACTTTAAGGATCTTACGGAGAAACATTCGAAATGTCAATCAAGGTTCTAAGGATTGAAAATAGTGGGAATACATCAACAATAGGTTTGAGTAGTTTTTTACTACAGGGGATAACTTTATAGTGGACAATTGCTTACATACCTTCATAGAATGGAGTTACGAATGTTAAAAAAGTTTCTAAAGGAGATGGCCAACCTTATGATTCACTTCAAATCCTCGACAACAAAATACTTTGGCGAATCTATTAATTGTGCTTACTATATCCAAAACAGGGTTCCACACAACGTTTTAAAGGGAAAAACTCCTTTTAAATCTTGGTATGATCGAAACTGTCATTGATAATCTCGTGGTCTTTAGATCATAGGCCATGGTTCACATACCCAAAAATTAATACTAGCAATCGCATGTGTACATGCAATGTGAATGCCAAATGGTATATGTTATTAGATTTATAAATACAATTATTACTTTTGTAGTTGATGTTGATAAGGGGTGTGATTGACAATACTTGATTTTCTATTAAAGCCGAACAAATGTTGTGAAATACATTAGAAGGGATGTTAGATAACACTTAGTTGTGTAATATTTGAATACAAATTCAAGTGAGACATGTAAGTTTTCTAGTATTCACTCTCAAGAATGTAGTGAATGTGAAGTGTTGTTGTCAAAGTAGATTGAAAGAATGACTAAGTGCTTTAACATATTATCTCTCCATGAAACTAAAATGAGACAGAATATGCAATTATATATAAACAAATCTGAAATGGTTATGGTACATTCCAAATTTCTTTATTACCTCAACGATTTTGAGTGCATCATTGTTAGAGCTATTTTGTGCATATCTTACAATCATAACATTCCATGAGACCACATTTCTTTGAGGCATTTTGCAAACAAAAAATGGTATATGTTATTTGTGTTATAGGGATAGTTTTTACTTTTGTAGTTGTGTTTGTTTAAACTATGGGTGATTGATTTTGTATGTGTAGAAATATAGATGAGTCACTTCATTTAAAAAGCGCAAACATGAGGTCCAACTCTTTAAACTATTCAAAATGCAAAAAAGTGATATAATGTACAAAGCTTTGGATGGAAACAACTATAATTTGTATTGTCCTTTCTCGGCATTTTAAATTTATAGGTATTTGTGTGTAGATGAAGACATTAAAAATGTGTTGTTTTTGGTTAACATAAAGAAATGGGAAACAATAAAAAGGAAAAATCGAACATGTATGTTGAAACGTGTAATTTTGTAATTGTAGATATATAGACGAACCACTTCATTTAAAAGTTTCATCTCTTCATTTCAAAGTTGTTACAAATTCATACATATACATTTACAAATCTCATATCATGAGTGGTATCATTTTGCGAACTATTTTATTTGAACTTAACATGAGAAGAATTATATCATGAATGATAGCCTTTTGAGGGTAATTTTATTTCCGATAAACATGAGTACATTTGATACCCCTTGAACGGAAATGGTTTCTAGGATAGAAGAAGTGTTGAGTAAAGTAGTAACGGAGGTGCTATCAAAGAAGAGTGTAGTATTTATGAAGGGTTGAGTGATAGTAGTCTTGCTTCCTCCTTTCTTCTTGCTCCAAGTGTTGCTACATGCGCCATTTTTGAGTACCTTTCGAATGAAAAAGGAGGTGAAATGCGCAGATTTGTAAGTGAGGAAACTCGGAGAAAGTTTTGAATGTCGACCCCTGCCTTTCATTGGTTCTAATGTCAATAGTTTCTTTATGCATAGTAAGTCCCTAGGACTTGTGGATAGTTAATGCCTAGGCCATTTTAAGTGGAAATTGTCTTCGATTCCCTCTTGAAATAGGGGTATCGAATATGTAACGGGTTGGAGGGATCCCAACATGGGTCATTGTATCTATCAAATTTGACAACAAAAATAAAGGTAATGCTAGGTGGTGGCATTGATGCGTCATAGACAATGTCGGTGATTGTTCCTGTAGCACCATTTACAAGGCCTACGTCAACCCATAAATATTTAATAAGCATGTTTTTTTGTTGTTTACACAATAGAAATTTGTGCTCCAACTGATCATCATCGGATTTCTTGGTCCAACCCTATTTACTTTCAACAATGGATTGGGCGATTGGAATGTTCAATGCCTTCAGCATTTGAAGGTTGTGGGAGTCCACGAGGTCATTTTTTGCAAACAAATGTGGTGTGTCCTTAAAAATTTTGAGCTCTTGTTGAGTTAGGTGTGTGTTTGTGTGAGACATTAGGAGTTCCCAGTCCTCAATAAGAGGGGTTGAATCTCACATGTTGAGCAGTAAATTCCGAATGAAACTTGTGCATCGGTTGTTCCTTGTTGCCAAAATATAGTTTGCAATGTAATGGAAGAATGAAATCCCTTCCAAAGGGTGGCTCCATAGGATTTACTTGCATAAAGAGGATTTTCCATAACCGTGGTAATTGCCCGAGGTCACTTGAGGAGGATGACTGATTTGTTTCCAAATTTAGATGTTTTTGAGTGTGGGAAAGCCTCGTGTAGCCTACTATCAATTTTTCCTAGAAACTTTGGGTTGATGAAACTCATTTCATCAATAAGAACATATTCTATATGTTTTAGCAACTCTTGAAAAGATGATAATGCTTGGCCTTCAAGGGGTTTTAATTATTTGATTGGAATATGGAGGGCTGCATGGATTGTGGGTGCGGAGATGTTGAATGTTGAAACACTGGTAGGGGCGAGCAGAAGGAGAGGCAAGGGAGATGTGGTTGATGCTACTGTAAATGAATTCTAGATTTTATTTATCAGAAATGATTTTCATGTGCCAATTGTTCCTTGAATTATCAATCTTAATGGAGGTAGAAGTGTTTTGTTTGTTGAATGGTGTAGTATGGTATCAAGAGCTATTTGTTGTTCTAGAGACAAAGGAAGTGTGGAAGATGGTGGTGTGGCATGTATGTTGTTGTTAATTGTGTTTGCCTTCTCTCTCTTGATGAATGATGAACCAGTTATCTGTAAATCATGGGGAACGTCATGTATGGTCCAATTATTGTGTATGTCAAAATCTCATTTCCCCAACATTTCAAGACTGTCTAGACCCATGTTGTTTCTAGGGTGAAGTTGTGCGAAGACCTGCCATTCTTGCAATGGTTCTTGTTGAATACTGCATTCGGGCTCAGAGTTAGAACTAACATCTGTAGCAAGTCCTGTGTCTCTGCGGTAGTGCGTAAAACATGCCATGGTCTGTAGTTGTGTTTGAACATGTCCCAAGTGTCGTTGATGTCATGTGGGCTTGAGCCAAATTCGAGGCAATATTTCTGAAAGGCTTGTATAAAAGGAGTTCTGACCAACAGAAAAGGTCATATGATGTTGAATCCTGAGTTGGGACATCCACAAATCTCGGGTGGACCCGAACAATTACTTTAGTTGACCGCAATTTCCATTTATCTCCTTTATGGTTCCTGTTGTAGCTCCAATCTCGAGCAACCTGAATAAGTGGTAGGTGTTCCATGGTTGTAGGAAAACTCTATATGCATCCAAGAAAGTGGTTGTTTCTTGTACATTGGTGTCACTTTCAACGACATGTCTCAAGATTTTTTTGCCAACATTTAATGATACAAACGAACAAATTGCACATAACAAGTGGAAATTTTTGCAGCATGTGGCATGTTTCTTGTGTGCTTATGTCATGTTCAACAATGCTCTCTGTGAGCATTTTTCGAATCATAATGTGTGTTGGTGAATCACGTCAACATCTCTTGAAAATATGGATAGCATTTGGTGATAGGTTTCTGAATGTTGCTCTGCTTTTGAAGCATATTTTGCAATATACTTTAGAATCTGCATGGCGGGAAAGTATCGGTTGGAAATCGACATTTGCTCTCCATATGGATATCATAGTTTGATTGTGTATGTTCATTCTATCATCATTTCTCGAAGGGAGGTACTTAATTTTCCCATCACTTTCAATAGGATGAAGTAGGTTGTGTGGCCCATGGTGCGTTGTACCTGCACTGCAACTATGATTGCTTTCTACACAGGCATGTTTGTTTTGAACATTTTGTGTGGCACTGAACACGATTAAGAAGTTCTTCAAGGTTTGCATGTGGGGAGGAGGATAGTATTTGTGTTTTATTTAGTAAACAAGGGTCATCTAGCAGTGACCTACGAATAAAATCCAAGCGGTTGTAAGTCAGACAGGGGTTCTAGGAAAACACAAACTTATCAAAGTATTGTTTTTATTCCTCAATAATTGTTGTATCCTCCCATTCCATTATGTCAACTTTAGGTGCGTTCTCGATCCACAATAAACAGTGGACATGTGTGGAGCCTCTATGTTTCCATTCATACCAGTGGGACGAGAGAGTATAAATATTAGCTATGTAGTCTAGAATAAAATTATTAAATAGTATATTTTATTACTTGTACCAATAGTCTACTGCTCTAAGTTCCTTCTACAATATTGCTTCACAAAATGGGTAAGTGCAACAAGTTGGGGGACAATTAAGTGGACATCAAATCTTGAATTTTACATCAAAAACAACAAAACATCAAATTTAGTCTTCCGCGGACTTGAACCATGCCAAAAGTCAAAAATATGTCATAAAAATGGTACCATCGCGTAGGGGAGACTGTTAGCTTTGTAGAAATATTGATTTTAAAGTAAATAGAATAGTATAAATATCATTTTATAATTTTTTACTAATAGTAGGTCTTTAAGACACTTTTTCCCGTGAATTTTTATGTCTACGTTTAAGATTGCAAAATTTGTTTCACTTGTCAGAATGTGATAAAACTTATACCATCCCAACCGTGGTGAAATTATATACATGTTAAAAAAATTATTTGATTTCAATATTTTTTTATGAAGTTATGGTGGGCAAATAGAAAGTGCTATGTTTTCTTTATGTTTTTAGACCACTTTCATGGAAAAAATCATAAAAATAAAATATTGCTCAAAAAATACAAAATAAAATCTATCCCAAGATAGATAGCGGCATCTAACTTCTCACCAAAGGAAAAAAATATATATCAATTTTTGGTCATCCAAATCACGGGCAAACGGACTACAATCTTATAGGTGTTTTAAAAAAAAACCAAGTCATTGAATTTTGAGTGTTTAATATAGCTAAACTTGTCCATTTAAATTTTTTTTTAGTATTTTAGAAACTAGATTCCGGATGCTACGATTCATATTGATATAATTTTTCTAATTTTGAGTGTATGCATTGCTAATAATCCCTACAAGTTGATATTATGTTGTTATTTGCAATATGACGTCCACTTATGACCCCTTTTTGTCCCCCAACTTGCTGCACTTACCTAAATATTGTGAATCTATAATGCAGGTATAATAATACTCGATGAGGTTTGAGACAATGTTAAATGTTCTCCAACGTTGTGTGGCTCAAGGATCAATAGGGCATTCACCATACATAATATTGTGGAGATCTGGCCATTTAGTGTCTGCAACACTTAGAGTGAATAATAAGGTTGGTGTCCCCATTTGTTCCATCACATCTGAAAGCTCGTTCCTATTTTTTTCCTAGAATGAATGCGTCCCTCGAAGGCTCGATCCAAACCACATTAAACTGTCTGGGAGGTTATCTTTGGGGCATTCCAATAGTTGTCTTCACAGATCTCCAATTGTTGTAGGGATTCTGATTTGATGTTTTGTTTCATGAAAACTATAGTTGTGGATTGGCTTCTGTGCCACATTATGAGGTTTAGAAGGAAGTAGCGAAATCTTGGGTGTGAACCAAGCAACCATCATGGTAGTGCATCAAATGAAGAGCATATTCATGCATTGGAACTTATTTTATGTGGGGTTGTTGCCACATTGCTTTTCCAGCTGGAAACAAAGTTGGGAAGGCCATTGAGAACAAGCCCTCTGTATTGTATTCATTTATAGGTGAGAGCCCAAGCTCTGGCCATGGCATGGTAAATGGAGTGTTACCATTGTGGTTGAGCAAGAACTGTTTGATTTCCTCTTCTTCTATTCCTGTATTGTGAGGTGTTGGCACGAAAGACGATGAGTGTTCATATGTTTCATCAAAGTGGGTGGGAACACCACTACCATGAGTTGTAGAGCAAGTTTGCATTTGGGGCACTTCCATTGTGGTTGTGTTGAGAGAGGAGGAAACATTTGACGACTCGAATGGTAGTGAGGAAAGGGCGTCATCGTTGAGTAAGACATCTTTGTAGTATGGATCGTGTTGGATTTTATATTGCAAGGCTTCCCAAACACGAGATCTACTGACGTAGAAATCATACTTTTGTAAATTATATCCTTCCCTTTGTATGAGTACTATGTCCAAATCTCCAAGGCGGTGTGGTAGGTAGTTTGCTATTGAAGTAATGTTTTGTGGGAAACTTATGGTGTGTCCTAAGTATTTGTATTGTCCTCCACGTACTTGGGTGACATGCAGTAATGGATTGACCGTGTAATAAGCATCTCCTCTATTTGGGTTAAAGATGCAAGAACGGTAGGCTGTTTTTTAGGGTCCATGTTGTTCCACGAAGAGAAGTGATGGCCATGTTTTTCAGATTTGCATATGCTACATGAGGGAAATCCTTCAAAGGAAATTGTTTTAATTCCAGGGTAATTTTCCAAACAAATTGAGCAAGTTTGGATGTTTGCCAACAAATCTATTCTTTTGCGAAACTGACGTTGGGCTTCAATAGTCTGCGACGAGGGCAACAATATGGGAAGTCTCTGTGTATGGGGAGGGGTGGGGTGTTCTGTTTGGGTCGATTGTGGATTGCAAGGTGGAAAGCAGATAGAAGGAGATGAGGAATTGGTTGTACATGTGCGAGGAACCGAAGAAAATTTGGTACTTGAGACAATTTCTTGTGGTGGCACAAGAAAATGGTGAGGTGTGGCAGTAGTTAGCAAATATGGGTTTGTATGGAAGGAATTGGTATGTTCGTGCAAATTTGTTTCCATGGAAGTTACTTGTGGAATGTTGCTGGAAATCCTTCAGTAGTTGTATTTTTTCGGCAAGTTTGGAATGATAGGGAATGGTAGGTTGTTGGTCGATGTAAGTTGATAGATATTTGAGATTGTCATTGTTCTACACTCTAGGTGATGATGTCTCTTCTCAGAATTTATGTGAACTTTATTTTTGCGTAGTTCTCTCTTCGTCGTGCTCGTTTTGCAGGAGTTGACATGATTGCAAAGTGACACACCTATGGAGTACCACCTGTTGGGAAAAAATGTGTCAGTCAGTAATGAACGATGCATTGTTTGTTGACATTAAAAAAATTTTATACAATAAACTATATACAATTGTAATGCATGTGGAGATCCAATGGGAACTACGTGTAAGAGGTATCATTTTGAGGATTAAAAATCTACATTTTTTTATTAAGGAAAATAATATTAGTTATATGGAAAGGTATAATACGTTCCAATAGTATACAATGATGCAAATACGTACATAATATAAGTGCAAGTAATTATCATTTATTTTCTTAAAAGATCTTTCAATCCACATAGTAGTAGGAGGCAATAGTATGTCAGAATCAATAAACTATATACATTTGAAATGCATGTGGAGTTCTAATGGGAACTAATCATAAGAGGTAACAATTTGAGGATAAAAAACTTTTATGTGTTGCCTAAGGAAAATAATTTTTGTTATATGGAAAGATACAATACGTTCTAATACTATACAAGGATGAAAATACGTACATAATAAAAGTGCAAGTTAAATGCATTTATTTTCTTAAAATTACTTACAATCCACATAGTAGTAGGTGACAATAGTATGTCAGTTTATAAGGAACTACAGAAGTTTTCTTTTGAAGCGGGGAAAAGGGTGAAACATAGATATGAAATAAGCAACATAGCGGTGATAGTTCAAAGTATAGAATGGGATGGGTGAGGGTGTAAAGTTTGAAGGGACAGATACATTAGAAGTATTTGTGTAAAGAAGGTTACG
The DNA here is from genome assembly GCA_018340775.1 of Taxus wallichiana var. yunnanensis. Taxonomy (NCBI): domain Eukaryota; kingdom Viridiplantae; phylum Streptophyta; class Pinopsida; order Cupressales; family Taxaceae; genus Taxus; species Taxus wallichiana. Next base: position 780,624,427 of record CM031237.1, read on the forward strand.
AGAGGAGTTGCATTGTTATCCACTTTCTTAGAACTGAGGATGACACATTTCAATATGTTGTTTCCGCAATATGTCTCTTTTTTCGGGAAAGTGTGAAGCAGTATTCATTGCCGATGACATTGCTTGTAATTTCACTGGTTGCATCTTCATCTATAGATAATAGGTGGAGATCGCTAGCTTCAACACCCATGATTGACTCAGTTGTCTCATTAAAAGCGGTAACTGAATGGAGTTCTCCTATTGGGTCCTTTAGATCGATCCTGATTGCATATCTATCATCATAGTTCTGAAATTGAGAATGCTTCTATTAATGGTAAACAAATAGCAAATTAATATTGAAAATCGCGAGATTAATTTTACTAAACTTGATTAGAAGTTGTTTACTCTCTACTACTAGGAATACAATACAGTTAGAAATTTCATGGAATCTCGAGTTTTTCCCGATGTGTTGTCATTCCTTAGCCTTCCTCGACTTGTAGAGATTAAAATACAATTTATTCATTCGAAAGGTGAGGATAAAATAAATATATCTACATTTATTCAATTAGTTGCAACAAAACCAAAAAGATTATAAAGATTTATTAAAAATATATATTATATTAGTAGAGCCATGTTAGTGCTTTGTAAATGATGAGGGAATTGAAAAAATAAGGTAATACTTCGGACATATATTCTTGTTGTATGTTTTGTATCAAACATGGATATTTTTAAAATGATGTTCACTCTGTAGTGAAAATTTGCACACCATTTAAGCATCACTCTGCTTTTAAAGGAAACTCTTGTATAGGGAGGTTTGATGTTATCCCCATCCAAGTTAGGGAATCTAGTGGTTGGACTCATGATCTTGAAATATACATTAGACAATAAAGCTCCTATATCTATCTAAAAAAACAATAAAGCTCATATGAAGGGAAAAACATATAATTGGCTACTTGAAACCCACTATTAACATTTATTCTAAAGCATTGATAACACAGTGAGCTCAGTCACAAGAGTTGTGCAATGGAAATTTCAAACACTTATGTGAGGAAGTAAAGTAAGAACCAAAGTAATGTAGAAGTGAAGGCCATTAATATCTTATATTTGATTAGAATGAAAACATGAGTACAATAACACCATGATGGAAGTTTTTCACCTGAGACATCTGATACGCAATTGCAATGAAGACAAGAGTACAAATACAAAATGATGGCAATTTTTTGCCTTAAAATTCTAACTTTAAAATCTGATGGAAGATTTTCATCCAAGGTAAGGGCACCTATACTGCTTCACCCAATACAAGAAAATTAGAAATGTTGGAATGGAGAATCTAAACACAAAAGATATAAGATTTACATAGAAGTCCATCAAAAATTGCTTCAAGCAAATATGTTTAGTACAAATAAAATTGACAGAAAAGCGCTACCACTCATGATATGAGAATTGCAAATGTATATGTATGAATTTATTTGAAATGTATAGATAGAACCTTTCAATGTTTAATGCATCCCAATAAATCAAATAAATTATACCATTCGGCATTCACATTACACTATACACATACGATTGCTCGTATTAACTACTACTAGAACAACTATATTCACTATTATCTTCCATTTTTGAATGTAAGGATGGAGAGGTATCCACGCTCTCAAATCCATTTTAGTATGTACGGATTAGTTAGTCTCGCTAAATCTTTGAAGTGATTATGTAAACATTTTCAGATTTCTTTTACCTGATCAGGCATCTATGTGCTTCCACTATTTACTATACACCGTGCAAAATTCCAGGCATCCATGAGATCAACGGCGGTTCAATAACGAAGGAGGAGGAAAGGCAAAACAAGTTATTTGTGAGAACGACACCATACCCATCTAGATCGCCGCATCCGGCTATGTCACTCTGGCTGTTGTATCCGTAGCGGTCATCCCCCATATGTTCAATCACATGAAGTGGTATTATGTACTCGTCACTTATTTGTTTGCTCCAGTGTTGGCATTTTACAATGCATACGGAATGTGTCCTGATGAGATCGAACTTGGCATATAATTATGAGAAAGTGGAATTATTTGTATTCGCTGTGTGGGCAGGGGAAGAGCATGGGGGAGTTCTGGTAAGCCCCGATTTGTGCGGAACGGTGAAATCCCTCGTCAAAACAACAACAAATTTAGTGCACAATTTCAAAACGGCACCTCACGCTTTCATCTTCGAGGTCGATGTTCGTGAGCCAACTTATTGGAAATTTGATGGGATGTATAATTGCCCCACTCACTTTCTAGCCAAACATTAGGCGTGGGGAATCCAGAGAGGGCAATACAAAAACACTCTTGTTTGCTCTTATTTACAAAAACATGGCCGTTACTGGGCGTGGAAGGATAAAAATTGTTTGCAAAAAAGTGAAAACGATACCAAAATTAAACAGCTTTGGGAAAACATCCGGAGGCCGTCAAATCTAACATCGCTGCGTAAACATCCGGAGGTCCTTTACCATAGGGGAACACCTTCAAGTGTAACAAGGCTACAAAACCATGGTCTAAAACTTACATATTGGTGTCCCCAAGATTTCACCTTGAAATCTAGGATTACCCCTTTTTAAATTTTTCGTTCTTTTTAAATAACGATCATGTTTTTGTGTTTTGTTTTGCCTACGGTTGTTCGCGTTGCTCAAAGGTATCCCCAAGAAGTTATAAAGCCATGTTCGTCAAATACCCATATGCAAAAGCTCACTCAATTCCCTTCCCAAACTTAGTCTGGTTATATAAAAGCGTTTTATTTATTTTTATATTAAATAAATAAAGTTCTTTTAAAAATAGATTGAGCTAAAATTAGAGAATTTAGGTTATATAAAGCACTTCCCCCATCACTATTACCACACTAGTATTACTTTCACCTCAAATTGGAGTATTCACCCGAGGAAGAGTTTTACAGACTAGCTAATTGGAAAATTCTTTTTGATCAATTACCAAACTTTTTTCAACTTTTTTATTTTTATTTATTTCTTTTGTGTTTTGGTTTTGTTCTTTCTCCTTGTTCCATCTGGCAATTCCCTATGGCCTTTTCATTCTTCCTACCGTATTTGTTCCCTTGCCCAGGGTTTTGAAAAGCCATTCTTTGCCTCAGACATAGAGAAAATTAATTATTAAACGTCAATTTTCAAGCTCTTATTTTCAATGCAACCCTGAGGAAATAATGAAGTGTTTTGCAAAGGAAAGTATTGAGTCTGGCATGAATATCTATAGTCCTATCTGCCAATTTGAAAAGAGCCCAATTACCCCCATATCCACATAGTTGTTCTATTTAAAATCCACACAATTCTCCTAGACCAAGTCGTGGTTTTTGGTTGCCTTCTTCCTCTAGTTTCCACGCTGCCTTCCACCTCCAGTTTCCACGCAATTTTAAAAGGGAAAGTCACTTAAGCAAATTGTGGATTTTGAATGCTTTGTCCTCCTTTTCAAGCTGCCTTCCTCCTTCAAAATCCACGCAATTTTAAGGCAAGGTGTTTAAGTGAAAATCGTGGATTTCCAAGCTGCCTTCCACCTTCAAAATCCATGCAATTTTAAGGCAAGGTATTTAAGTGAAAATTGTGGATTTCCAAGCTGCCTTCCACCTTCAAAATCCATGAAAATAATAAAGGAAATGTCACTAAAGAAAATCGTGGTTCTTGAAGTCATTGCCTTCCTTTGCAAGCTGTTGTCATCCTCCAATTTCCATGCAAATATTAAAAAGGAGAAATTGCAAAGCAATTCATGGTTTTTGAATTCATTCTCTTCCAAGTACAAGTTGTCGTCACCCTTCAAAATCCACACACCCCTGTTAATATGAGTTAAAATCCACTTAAGTTTTGTCGTGAATATTTAGCAACATGTCTTCTATATTCCAAATGCAGCCTTTGGGGAGAAAAAAAAACTAAAGGAATTGCGTGGAAGTTCAAGGCTTAGCCTTCTAAATTGCAAGCATCCTCCTCCAGTTTCAACGACAGCTTTTGGGCAATTGTTATAAAAAGAGAAGCAAAATATTTAAAGTGTTTTGCGTGGATTCCGAGCAGCTTGTCTTCTAAATTCAACGTAGCTATTTCCCTCTCCAAGCATGCAGACATCCTTGCATTCCCTCTAAGAGCCCAAACGCAGCCCATGTAAATGCATGCAAAGTCTCCCAGTTAAGCCTTCAAAAGCCCATGCATGTGGTTCCCAATCTTCCAGTTGAACCCACGTTGAGCCTACTTCTCTTTGCTTGCACCCAAAGTAATTACCAAAAGTTACGGTTGCTCATATATATAAATAAGAGGGTGATGAGTTGCATATTTGTCTGAATTGTTTATAGGAATATTTCACTTGTGCACATACTTGTGACCATGGTGTCCCAGAGATTTCACCTTGAACTCAGGACTACCCCTTTTTAAAAAATTCTTTCTTTTCAAAGTAATGGGCCGTTTGTGTTTTTTTTTTTCTGCAGCTTGTTTGCATTGCTCTAAGATATCCCTAGAAAATTATAAAAGCCAAATTCGCCAAATACCCACATGCTAAAACTCACTCTATCCCTTCTCTAGGTTACTGTATGAGAGAATTTTATTTATTTATTTTAAATAAATAAAGTTCTTTTAAAAATAATTTGAGCTAAAATTGGAGGATTTAGGTTATATAAAGCACTTCACCCCATCATTATTACCACGTAACATTCATCCTGGGAAGATTTTTTGCAAATTAGCTAATTGGAGATTTTTTTCTAGCAATTACCCGCATGACTATTTTTTTTTTTTATTTCTTTTTGTATGTGTTTGGTATGTTTTCTCCGGTAATTCCCGTAGCCTATTCATCCTTCTTGCCATATCTTTCCCTAGGCCTATGATTTTGAAAATTTATCCAGGTATTTTTAATTACTAATATGTCTACAGTGATCGAGCTCGGGATTCTTTCTAAGATTACAAGAAGTCACTTGGTCCAAAAAGGTGCAAAAATGGATTTTATGAAAATAAGAAAAATATTTCCATCAATGCGTAGAGCTCGAGGAAATATGCACTTTTACAGAAAACAACACCTAAAACAGAGCCATGGAATCAAAGTTATGGCACATGCAAGTTTTTACTGCTACATCTTCCCGGACCCTTTCCAAAAATGACAAATTTTATTCTCTCCTTTGTGTTTTCTTCACCAAAAATCCAAAAAAGGAAAGAAATGTTGTCTTCATGTCAGTCACAATTTTGAACGTTGCCTTCTACGTCTAATTTCCACGTTGCCTTCAGTGACGAATTTTCACGCAATTTTAAATGCAGAAGTCACAATGCAAGTCACACTTTTGGAAAAGAGCTATCTTTCATGCAAGTCACACTTTTTGTAAGGAAAAATTTAAGTTGTCAATGAGAATTTTGGTAGTGGCAGGCAAGTGGGAATTTCTTACCTACCTTGCAGGGTACTTTTTCCCATGAAGTCAAAGTCACTTAAGTTGCAATGGGAATATTAGAGGTGGTAGGTAGGTGAGAATTTCTTACTTGCCTTGCAGGGTAAAAATTCCCATTATAAAAGAAAATCACTTAAAGCACCATTGGGAATTTCTTACTTGCCTTGCAGGGTAAAAATTCCCATTATGAAAGTCAAACAACTTAAGTGAAAGAGGGATTTTGGAGCTGCAGTGTAGGGTAGAAATTCCCATCAAAGTTGACTTCCTATTTTTGGAAATTATTTTTACTAAAAATGCGACCCACCTTGGGTGAATAACAATGCATTTAATAATATTTATTAATGGTTTATTCACCCAATTTTGGCGCCATAAATAGAAGAAAAGTCAATGCAAGTGGAAGAGCTAAGGAGAAGTCAAGGATGCATGCTAAAAATAAATAAAATAAATTTATTTAAAATCAACCAGCAACATGCATGATTGGGCGCCCAATTTGGGTGAATAAACATGATTGTTTATTAATTAAATTGCTAGAAATAAGAAGGACAATTATTAAAAATAGTATTTTGAGGATTATATAAGCATGGACTACCATAATAAAGAAACAATCAATTCTTTTTGATGAGGATTGCAGCCTGACAGTTTGGCGCCAAAAGAAGGAGAATTTTGTATTAAAGTTTGTTTTCATTGCCAGGGAGCTTCAAGGTTTGGCACCTAGGGTTGGAATGGCTTGATTCTTGCTATGATAATTATTTGCATGTTGGTATAAGTGCTCTAGTGAATTAAATAATATTTTTGCTTGCTTTGCATGCAAACAAAGCCTCAAATTTTAGGGCAGCAAGCTTTATATGCAAATTTTGGTGATAAAAATCAAGTATTCATGCCCTGGACTCCATCTTTGTCTGAATTAATTGTAGGTATTCATCACATGTGCTCATATAAGTAAAAGGGAGTTCAAATCAATGTCAGGTACATTGAATATATCTTCCGAATCTGAATAAATTGTTAGATCTGCACAAATTGATCCAATTGCAAGGGATTCCGACATAATTAAAAGAAAAAGAGCTTAGACAAAGATTGTTCCAGCCATGATGAAGCATGATGAAAGAAAAGGATCAACAGAATCATGCATAGCTTTCAGATTTGCTGAAGTCAATGATATAGACATATGCCCTGAACCTATCACCGATTTAATTGACAAATCCAAATCTCATAATTACAAAGGCTTCCGGTAAAAATTTATCCTCTTGTTTCTAACGCAATCGAGTGTATGGAAAATTCCTTCTAGGATCTTGTGCATGTGCTCCCAATCTTCCAGTTGAAGCTTTCATTGAATTTACTTGTACTTTCCTTCACCCGGAGTACTTTCCAAAATTTTTAATTGCTCATATGTAATTAAAAATAAAAGGTGATGAGTTTTGTTTGAATTGTTTACGACAAGCATTTTATTAGTGCATGTATTGAAGAAGAATTGCAAAAACTTCAACGATAAAAGGGGAAGGCAATGGTCAAAGGCAAGTACCAGAAGAAAATCACAGTCATGCATAGCTTCTGATCCAGCTTTGGTGAGAATCAAAGGAAAAAGAGTCAACCACATGTAGAATATGGAAGAAGAACAAGACTGGAAGTGTTGACTTTCTTCTTATTTCGTTTCCTCTTTCTTTTATTTTCTCCGACAAAGTAATTGAGCAATCAATTAAATTATAAAACTTAAGTGATTGGTTTAAAAGACGTTACTTGAAGAAGTCAATTACTTGGAAATAAGTGGCAGAAACGCAAAATAGAAGGTTCTATTTTTAGTTATAAATCATGCATGTCATGCAAAGAGGAATTCCAGGAGGAAGATTGCTAGTTGTTTCCCTTTTCATAGCTTCCGCATGTGGGAATTCATTTAAAGCTTCCTATTTGTAATTGCCCTCTATACATTATAAATAGAGGAAGAACCTATAGGCTAAAGGATTAAAATTTCTAATCAACATTCTTGTGTTCCAGACTTTGGGCTGAAACCCTTAATAGCTTTCTCTCGAAAGTGGAGGAATAGAGAAGAGACAAATTTTCAAATAACTTTGTGTCAACGATGCATTTGTTTCTTATTTCTTTTTAGATCTTTGCATAAACTTTGTGTTGTCTTAGATCTAGATCTAAAAATCTCCTTTGCTTCAAATTTCACATTTCTAGATTTATTTGTTTCGTCTATGTGCATATGACCAACTCGTTAACTATTGGTCAAGTTGCACATATTCTTTCTTTTTGCTCGCATTCAATAATTTCCCTCTTCTGCATACATGCATTTCTTACAACTGCTTACTTGTTGCAAAACTTCCTAGTTGTGGTGCATGAGCTACGTGGTTAAAGTAAAACCAACAGATAGATATTAGAAAATAGAATTGTTAAAATATTACATGGGAGCCTCATCGATAAATGAGGGATATTTATCTCATGATTGCCGAGGTTTTTAGCTGTGCAAAAAATCTAGCCAACAGAGTAGAAAGATGAGGACAACGTCTGATACATTAAATATATCTTCAAAATGATTCAAAAAAAATCCAGCTTATTACTACTTGATCTCGGACCCTTGTAGGCTTAAATTATTTGCCGAAAATTTGCTCCTTTTAAGTAATCAATTTAAAATAAATGCAAGACATTAAAGACAATTGCACAAAGATTGATTACGAGAGTTTCGAAATTTCCTACGTCTCGGGTTTGTGGTCGAACCATTCCACTAGTCAAAACTTATAAGTTACAATACTAATTTCACAAGAAAACTTAATGGAAACTATTTAAGCTTGCTTAGAAAAATATCTAGACTTTCGAAACAAGGGTGAATGATAGCACCACTTACACCTTCCCGGCATATTTAGCACCTTCCCGATGGCTCCAATCTCCACTCTTTGGAATCCTCTGGTTCTCAATCGGCCTTCCGACGCTATAATGCAACGCCCTATGGCACTCCGGTCGATATTCCAGGATTCACAATAATTTGGTGTGGCGCTATGGGCCGACTAGGTAGTATTAATAACTCCTAGCCACAAATATTCCATCTAATATTGCCTAAAATAATAGGCCAATAGACAATATTTGTCTATAGTAATTTTTAGGAATTTAATATAGTTTTACAAAACTATATTAAAATTTCCTTATTACTAATTCTGACACATCCCACAAATAAGCTTAAAAAATAATAAGCTTCTCGGGCTAATGTGTCCACCTTTCCGCACTCTAGCAATGAGCTTCTTCGTTGCACAATGCAAATGGGTTCCCTATTTATACAATTTTAGGGCCCAAAAAATATGCAATTACAAATCATCCTTAGGCTATTTTTAAAATCTTAGCCCGTAGAAAATTGAATGGGATAGGCTTATCTCCATTTGGGCGGATTGCATGTTTAATGGGATTAAATCCCTATATGGGAAGATTACATTTGAAAAATGAGATATAACCCTAAATTTTGGCACGGAATTTGGATAAGGTCCACATTTTGGTGGGTTTGATAAAATCTTAGGCTTTAAATAGCCTTTCCACGCATTGTGTGAAGTGGTCATGGGACCACATGGGCTTAACCACCCACACCTACCTTCTCCTCATGTGGAAGCTTCCACGCATGGCATAAGCTTCCCCTACCACCACTTCACCTTCTCCCTTCCATGTGGTCCTTGGCAAGTTGGCGGTTTAATAGGTAAGTGGAGGATTGGTATACTATGTTGCTATACTAATGTATAAACATTAATATATAGTGGTTTGGCATATATGCGTGGCATTTGGAAATTGGTGTGTAAGTGGACTTACCAAGATAATATAATTTCAACCCATGTAATGTGGCATAGAAATAATTAACTCGGTAAATAGCATGTAGTCCACCATTCATCTCCCGATAGGCAAATCAAGCGAATTCGATGAGTGGTGGCAAGCCACGTGGTGGCTTGTGGACCCACCATGTCGGCGATAATACCATAGTCCACACGGCGGCCTGCGAGCAATATTTTCTTGACGAAATATTTTATGACGTCAAAGACCGGAGATCAAAAACGAACGAACAAATCCTTTTTCCCTTTTCACCACGTGTCATAGTGCCCTTGGTCCAAAATTGACCAGTTGACTAGAGTTGACTTTCTCATTGTCTAAACTTTGACCAAACATATCTAGAGCTCCCGATGTCCATTTTCACGTTCTCACAGTCAATGGAAAGCTCTCGAGATGATATTCTACACTGAAACCATTTAGGGATGTTTAGGGAACTTTCAAAAATGATCCCTTGATCACACCTCCCCACTGAGAAAGGCTTTTTGTCCCAAAAAGCTTATATTGGAACATTTTGCCATGCCATCCTAAATCTGGAACTTTGCTGCCACCTCGGAAGTGTTGTGTTAAAGTAGACTCTTGGGTCTCTTCCTCTACAACCTTCTCTCTTTGAAAATTTTTCTTATCCTGGACCTGTGGGTTATGGGCCCACCACACTTCTCTGTGCCACTTTGATATCCGAAGAAGACCTCCATGCCTCCGCTATATGGTGCTAAGTTTTTGAATGAAACCTCAACGCTCCTTCTGTTGTGTTAAGCTTCTTGATATCTAACAACAAGGATCTTCTTTTACTCTATAACACAGACTCTGGCTCCGAGTTGATTCCATAGAATCCAAACTGGTTTGAAGGAACTCCATGTTACGTAGAGCTATGATCGATCTAATGTCATGATGGACAATGACTTGTCCCTTTTCAGACCTCAACACCTCCGATGCATGATGCTAAGCCTCTTTCAAGACCTCAAGCCTCCAATGCATGATGCTAAGTCTCTTGTAGACCTCAATGCCTCCGATGCATGATGCTAAGCCTCTTTCAAGACCTCGAGCCTCCAATGCATGATGTTAAGTCTGTTACAGACCTCAACGCCTCCAATACATGATGCTAAGCCTCTTTTAAGACCTCGACCCTCTAATGCACAATGTTAAGTCTATTGATTAGCTACCATTCGTATGTGCGGTCAGTAATGCCTTGACACCGAATGACGTTCTGAGCTGATCCTTTTAGAGCTCCTCTTGTTGACATGCAATATCAGGTACCATTCTGCTAGATTCCCATGATGACTTCTCCATAGAACAAAATTCGACCTACGACGTCAATGCCAACAATGATTCAGCTACCATTCTGTTGCACAGTCATAATGCCTCTACACAGAATGAAGTTCTGAGTTGATCTTTTGAGAGATCCTTTTGTTGACAAATTATATCAGGTACCATTCTACTAGATGCCCATAATGGCTTCTCCATAGAAATGAAGTTTTGACCCGATGTCCATGCCAACAGTGATTCAACTACCATTCTACTACACGGTCACAATGCCTATACACAAAATGAAGTTCGAGCTGACTCTGGAACTCTATTGTCTCTGCAAAATGACATATCAATCTCCAAGCTTTATATGAGTTAATCCTATATCCAAGCTATAATAGGTACTCACAAGCTGATTAGGAGATAGGTTTGGAGCATTAATCAAATTTTCTAAGTAAGAAAATCCATTGAGTATTGTAAACCTTTCTCTCAACATTTTCTCACAAAATCTGATCTCCAAACAAATACTATACTATTCATCAATCTGAATTATGCAATATATAATTGAAAAATTGTTGACTTACCCATTTTAAAGGACTTTCACTTTCAGGTATTACCTGGTCCTGGGTTGACTTGTCAACTGGTGGTGGAGTAGAAACTTCTTTACCTTTGCAATAGGCCTCCATTCCATCTTTGGCTTGCCATTACTTTGATGGCGAGATGGATGTAGTTTCCAGAAATTTTCCACCCGATGCCCATTCCTTTGGCAAATGAGCACAAAAATTCCTCTTAATCTCCTTCTTTTGGGATGAGGAACTCTTTCTGCCATTTCTCGACTCTGCATGATGAGATTGGTCTTTCTGATTTTCCTTGTTCTTGATGAATGACATCAACTTCTTCATCGTGTCCTTCTCTTCCAGCATCTGGCCACTGAATGATTATGCAATCCACAAAAAGTACATGGAAAGGAATTCCACATCTTCTAAAATCATAACCATACTTCTTAAGTTGAAAAAGTGGATCATAAGTTTTATTGTGCTTATGATTATGGTAAGAAACTGGAGGTGGAATCTCATTACCTCTTCACTGATTTCTCTTACCACATCCTTGCCCATGTGACAACGAAGCACAACTTTCTTGCTCAGAATCTTCTTGTAGGACTAGTGGGGTAATTCACTTTGCTTTGGAAGCTTGTCTCCGTAAGTGTTCTTGAGCATTCTCCAATTTCCATCCCCGCACTAGATAACCCAAACTTGCAAAATGAGGACAATCCTCGACTTGTATTGGGTTAGATATGCCTTGGCCATTTTTACCAAGGCCTCTTCCATCAAATCCCATTTTATCTAGTAACTTGGATCCAATGCCTCTAGTATGCTTTTCAAACAAACCAAAGACTTCATTACCTAAATCCAAAACCGAATGGGAGGAAGAAGAAGATTCCAGTGGTGAACAAATTATAGTGCAGTCATCTACCTTGGTCTCTACATCTGAAGTTGAAGGTATTTCCTTCCTCTGATCACCACACTACAACCTTGCCAAGAGCTCATCCTTGGTTTGCAGTTTTGATTTCAAACGAGCATTCTCCTCTTCCAAGGAGTAATACATTGATCGTAGGAGAGAATTCTCTTCCTAGATCTGGTGATTATAAGCTTCAACCTCATCGAGCTTCGCCTGTTTAGACATCTTGCCCATAGTGCACTTGTACCCTGTTCACACAAACTAAACCAACTGCACTAACTTGAAGCAATCACCAACTTGATTTATTTAGAAATATGGAGCTAAACCAACTTGAAAACTTGCTCGGATTAGCAAGTTTGCAAGGTTGATCACCTACTTCTTGATACCAACTTGATCCAAAAATAATCAAGTTTTATTACTACTCGATCTCGAACCCTTGTAGGTTTAAATTATTTGCTTTGACAATTTTCCTTTTAAGTAATCAATTTAAAATAAATGCAAGACATTAAAGACAACTACAAAAGATTGATTACGGAGTTTGACAATTGCCTACATCTCCGGTTTCATGGTCGAACCGCTCCACTAGTCAAAACTTGTAAGTTATAATAGTACTTTCACAAAAAACCTAATGGAAAATATTTAAACTTGCTTAGAAGAATATCTAGACCTTCGAACAAGGGTGAAAGATAGCACCCGAATTCCACCACCTTCCCGATATTTGACAAGCTTGATGGCTCTCCACCACTTCGAATCCTCCTTTCTCAATCGGCCTTCCGACGCTTTGAACGCCCTATGGCACTCCGGTTGATATTCCGAAATTCACAATAATTTGGTGTGGCTTATGGGCCTATTGGGTAGTTTATAATTTACTCCCAATCACAAATATTCCATCTAATATTGCCTAAAATAATAGGCCAATAGACAATATTTGTCTATAGTAATTTTAGGAATTTAATATAGTTTTACAAAACTATATTAAAATTTCCTGTTACTAATTCTCCACATCCCACAAATAAGCTTAAAAAATAATAAGCTTCTCGGGCTAATGTGTCCACCTTTCCGTGCTCTGAAATGATCTTCTTCATTATGCCGGTGTGTGTTTACAATGCAAATGGGTTCCCTATTTATACAATTTTAGGGCCCAAAAAATATGCAATTACAAATCATCCTTAGGCTATTTTTAAAATCTTAGCCCGTAGCAAATTGAATGGGATAGGTTTATCTTGATTTGGACGGATTGCATGTTTAATGGGATTAAATCCCTATGTGGGTGGATTACATTTGAAAAATAGGATAACACCCAAATTTTGGCATGGCATTTGGATAAGGTCCACATTTTGGCGGGTTTGATAAAAGCTTAGGCTTTAAATAGCCTTTCCATGCATTGTGTGAAGTGGTCATGGGACCACATGGGCTTAACTACCCCCACCTCTTTCTCCTCATGTGGAAGCTTCCATGCATGGCATAAGCTTCCCCTACCACCGCTTCACCTTCTCCCTTCCATGTGGTCATTGGAAAGTTGGCGGTTTAGTAGGTAAGTGGAGGATTATGTGGTTATACTAATGTATAAACATTAATATATAGCGGTTTGGCATATATGTGTGGCATGTGGAAATTGGTGTGTAAGTGGACTTACCAAGATAATATAATTTCGATCCATGTAATGTGGCATAGAAATAATTAATTTGGTAAATAGCATGTAGTCCACCATTCCTCTCATGATAGGAAAATCGAGCGAATTCGATGAGTGGTGGCAAGCCACATGGTGGTTTGTGGACCCACCACGTTGGTGATAATACCATAGTCCACACGGCGGCTGCGCGAGAATTTTTTTACGACGGTCGAAGACTGGAGATCGAAAACCAATGAACAAATCTTTTCGCCCTTTTCACCACATCTCACAAAGGCCCTTGGTCCAAAATTGACTAGTTGACCAGAGTTGACTTTCTTGTTGTTTGAACTTTGACCGGACATATCTAGAGCTCTCGATGTCCATTTTTTGAGTTCTTACAAATAATGGAAAGCTCTCAACATGATCTGCTACACTAACACCATTTAGGGATGTTTAGGGAACTTAAAAAATTATCCCTTGATACATTAAATATATCTTCAAAATCAAGAGAAGCAACAGCAATTTCTACACACATGGATCCAAATTTCACAACCGTAAAAGTTTCAGGAAAATGTGGAAAAGGAAAGTCTTAAGGAAAAAGTAGGTTCGGACATGTAATGAAGTGTGATGAAAAAGGTTTTCCAGCAGAATCATACATAGTATCCAGGCATGTTGAAGTCAGTGATACAGACATGGGGTACGTGTCTATCAGCAAATTAATTAACAGATCAAGGGAAAGGATGAAGTGTTGTAGATGGAATAACTTATTTCTTCTTTTTGAACTCCTTTTTCTTATTTTCTCAGACAAAAATTGTAAAGCTGAAGTAATTGGGTTAAAATCCATCACTTCAAGTTGTCTGAAAAGGTCCTTTAATTAGGAATAGGTGGCAGACATGCAAGACATTGATTTAGTCTTCAATTGTAAATCATGCATGTCATGCAAAGAGGAATTCTAGGAGAAATATTGTCAACTGTTCCCTTTTTATAGCTTCCACATGCAGGAGTTCATTGAAAGTTTCCTATTTGTATTTTCCCTTTATGCACTATAAATAGAGGAATAGCCTACGGGTTAAAGATAACATTATTAGTTCATCAGAACTTGTTTAGTAGAGGCTTTTGTAACTAGAACATTCTTGAGTTTTCAGACTTTGTGTTGGAACCCTTGATGTGATTTCTGTGAAAGATGGGGATTTAATATAAGGTGGATTTCTAGAGAACTTTGTGTCTACGGTACTTTGTTGATTACTTCTAGTCAAGGTTTTAGATAAACTCGTGTTATCTTAGATCTAGGTCGAAGTTTGTTTCTTTCCCTCTTTACTAAATGTTGTGATTTATGTGTTTATTTAATTTGTGTGGATGAGACCAACTTTGATAATTATTGGTTGAGTCAATGTATCTTCCTTTCTTCTTTTCCTAATTCTATTTTTCCCCCTTCTGCAAATATCCCATCAGATTTGCTTACTTGCTGCCAAATTACCCAGCTGTGGTTCATGAGATGAGGGAATTAAATTAAAACCCCTGAAAGTAGTTATTAGGATCCACCCTTGTAAAATAGATAAACATCTTACACGGGAGCTTCACTGTTAAATGAAGGAGATTTATCTCGTGAGTGCCTAGGTTTTACGCTGTGCATAAAATTTAGTCAACATTTTTGGTGACTCTATTGGGGAACAAAAATTTAGCAGACTAAAGATTTTTTTGCCGCTCCCATCTATATTAAAACCTCAACATGATAGAATGTCCATTCACACGGTCTAGCAAGGATCAAGGAAAGACTCGATCATTTTTTTATAGATTGCATGATTAATTAATTTTAATCATCCTTTTCAAACTAGAGCCGCAGAGAAAAGTATTTCACTAGATAGAAGAGATCGACTCCTTGTGATCATTTCCAACATAGTCTAGCAGTTGGAATTATTCACCGTGTCTATTCTCAAAGAATATGTGCTCCTTTCATAATCTGAGTAATCAACCACTTGCCCCTGCAACACCTGCCCATGAGGTGCATTTTTGGACCTTTGAACCTGAATCCTCCTATGCATGATTTACCTAAAGGGATGAGAAATTATTTTCCAAAATTCATTGGAGATGACAAGAAAAATCCAGATGACCACTTTCTTTGGAGAATGGTTCTACCGGTTAGCTCTGGTACCATAACCAAATGGGCTACTATGGGATATGCATTCTGAAAAGGTTCAAGCTAATTGAAGATTCCAAAGATTTTGATAACTCAAATGACTCGGCTAAATAAGGAGCCACATAAGCACATACGGCATTTTATTGTAAAATTCCAAAGAATACTTTGCAAAATTATGTCTTTTGCTTCTCTGAGCGACGAGAATCAAAATGTTTTATTCATCAATGCATTACTTCACGAAGTAGGTTATCAACATGTGAAGAGCACATCTTGCCGACTTGTTAGCGACTCAAAACATGACGATTGAAATTGAAAATGACCTTATCATGGCTAGAAAAATAAAGAGCAATACTTCTAAAGCCGAAATTTCATCCTCTTCTTATGCTACTACTTTTGATTCACTATTGGAAAAGTTAGCAAATGATACGTTACAAATGAAGAAACAAATGAATCAAGGCAAAAAAGCGCCCTGCTTCGAATTTCAACAATAACAACAACCAAAATTGCATTGTTGGTCCTCAAATATTAGCAATTAAAGTGCTCCCGAAATAATGTTGAGATGAATGAATAAGATCAAGAAGTTATTCGATCACTTGAGAATGATGATTTTGTAAATCCTGCTTGGTGACTCCAATATTAGTTACCTAGACTACAAATCGAACATGACTATGAGAAAATTATCGAAGACAATCATGGTCATTTATGCAGTATTTACAATATCACAAACTCACCAAGTTGAGGCATTGTTTGATGAACAAAGAAAGGATTCCCGATTTGATGTCACTATTCTTAGAAAGGGCGGCCCTTTACCTTCTTCATTAGCTCCCAGAGAGATAAGTATGCAAGTTCTTCATCTTAACCACAAAATGCATCTCGGGTATCACATCTATACCTTCTTTTGACATTATTGATCATGCCAAGAAAACTAGAATTCAAATGTTAGAGGTTGAGTACTTGAGAGCTTTTCCTGAACAACTAAATAGGCTAGTCAAATACATGCAATCACCAGACCATCTAATGCATCAAAATGCCTTTTGCCTAAACCCAAAGATACTCCTTCCCAAAATAATGCTATAGTTGTTAACCCCCATCGTATTCTATAAAATTAGAACTTTTTATGTCTCCTTATTGCTTAATGGTTTCAAGTTAAGAAACTACATTTTAGATTCAAGTTCTTCCCGACAATGTCATGTTAGCTAAAGTTACAGCTACTCTTGGGCTTACCTTGACAAAGACCATATGAAGGTGTTATTCCATTGAAAGACAAGTCCCTTTAATCGAGACAGATCAAAGATGCAAAAGCTGTTTTGGTAGCTTTCCACGACAAAAGATTGAAAATGACAGTCTTAGTTATAGATATTGCTATCTCCTATGGGATGTTGCTGAGTAGAAAAGTTTGCAAAGAACTGGGAGGAGAGGTAAAGATGGATTGGTCTTGTGCTCATATTCCTATAAAAGGAATAAATCAGAATCTGGAACCAGAAAAGAAGTCCAAGTACATGGTTACAAAATTCGAGGATCCTAGATCTTAGATTCTTTTTCAGGAATTTGACCACAGTGTTTATTTCTTGGAAATGGGTAAAGACGTTTCAGAACTAGAACTCCAACCAGAGCCATAACCAGGAAAAGATGAAAAATTTTGGACTCTAGAGTTTAAGGGAAATTGTTTCTCTTTTGGATCAGGAGCCAATGTTCTATTAATATCTCCAGATGATGAGATATTTCCATATTCCTACAAGTTGATGTTTGAGAACACCGAAAATATTGTGGAGTATGAATCATTGTTACTAGGGGTGGAACAAGCTAGAAAGAAAGGAGTAAAACTCCTCAAAGCCCAAGGAGATGCTAAACTTATAGTAAAGTAATTTTGAGGGAAATATCAAGTCAAAAGATATAAACGAGACATTATAAAGATAGAGTGCTTTCACCACACTTGATTTTGCAGTCTTCTCTATCGACTTCATTCCAACAAATCAAATTTCCAAGGCGAGACTCTTTAGTATTCACGGCTCCACTATTAAATCCGGATAGACCACCGTCCATATTCACACAAGGAAACTATAAGGTGGAGATGGTCTACCACTCCAAAGTCCCTGATAATGTTGAACAGTGGTAGATTTTTAACGAGGACAAACAAATATCTTTATTTTTGGAACAAAACAACTTTGAAAAGTTGTATTTTGAAGGGATTAAATCACCACCACTATAGATAGTCATAGGTGAAACTGATCCAGTTATGATGACAGTAGTGGAATAATCCAACTGAAAGGTAACAAAATCCCTAAGGGTTTAGTTTCTTTAGAAGATATTTTCGACAAGCATGATCATGACCTAAAGAAAAATAAAGAATATGATTAGTACCGAAGAAAAATAAAGAATATGCAGATCTTATTTTCATTAGTAAATGTTAATGACACTTGATTTTTAAGATTTGTTATGTAATGTTATAGATTTGGTGATTTGGGAATGTTTGCAAGTGATAATTACTTTGTTTCTTATGTGGACTCGATTATCATGGAAAATAGTTAAGTTGGTTAGCCTCTAATGTATGTTTTGTAGATGAACTATTTTTATTTGTTTTGTTGATGTAGAATGATGGTTTCTCTTGTGTTTATGTCCTTTGACTGATTTTTTGGATTTTGTAAGGAAATAAGTTAACACAAATTTTAGCTTTCTATAGTTTTTTTTGTGTTTTCCTGAGATAAGGTTTTTTCAATATTTATAATTTGACGGAGATTCCAGTATTCTTTTCTTCCCTACCCTACCTTATTGTTTTAGTTTTTTAATGAAGATCCACATCATTTAGAACCATTGTAAATACCAATAGCTTGAGCCTCGTTGCAAATTAGGATTTTCAGGTCCTTGAAATAATTAGATGTATGCACATTTGAATAAAGTAGACCCAAGATCAAAAGTTATAGTAGGTGGTCTACCCTAACACATTGGTCTCTCGGAAGGTCAACACTAGGATAAATACATCCGAATTGAAGCTATGTGTCATAGAGTAATATGTACTTTGAATCTACATATCCAGATAGAGTTCTAAAATGATTGAGAGAGAGTTTAAACCCTCTTTCCCCTATTTTACAATCATTTATTAATGTGCACAAAAACAACAATAAAAAATTTAACTAGCACTAGAAGGAGGGCTTGAGATATTTTGATTGGAAATTTTGTTTAAAACAATTTGCATATATAACCATTATTTTCATGAAGTTATGTAGTCATGCCTTATTCCCATCATAATTTATCTAAATAATGATCGGTAAGGATAAATTAGCATGAACAAGAATTCATGATTGTAGCTCCTTTATGTGAAGAACAAAGAGAATAGCCTTCCCCACAATAGAAGAATCTAAGAGATTCATTCTTCACATTGAGGATGTATATGGTGATTTGTATTTATTTAATCCCATATGAGAAGTAATTATGAAAGAGATGCCCGGCTCAAGAAAAATTTCAAAGTCAAGGTGGATGTGATTACAAACTTTATTTATGGAGTTAGGAACTAGGGAGATCAGGAAGAAACAACACGTTGTATAGAATTCTAAAGATTTTGAACTCATTTTGGAACCTCATTCATTAATTATAATTTTTGACTTTGTAAAATAAAATATGGCTAAAAATTTGTATTATTTGAATACAAATGTTTTTACAAGTCTAAAAAATCCTTGGAGCTTAAACAACATGAAGAGATGACTGAATTTACCTTTATAGATTCATAACATCCTATAGGTGTAGTTGACATAGATGAATTAGCTGCACAAAAGTCGGGAATGTTAATTGAGATAGAGCAGAAGAAGAAGAAGTAGACTTTATGAAATAGTTTTTAAAAATAGAGAGAGAATGGATAAATATACTCCAGGGCTACAAGAATATGGAAAAATATAAGTGGCAATTGTTTTCAAAATTGAGTTTGATGAGAAATAAAACAAACATAAATTTAACCTAGTAGAATTTAGATGTCCCCAAATCACCACAATTGAGGTCAAAAAGTTCCATAAGTGTCAATGGTCAAAATTTGAGGTCATCTCTTTTGAACCATATTTTAAAACTTTATTTGGGAAAACATCAACAATTATTTTAGATAGAATCTATTTTTTGATAGATTTTTGGAGTTAGTATAAGGATGTCGATGTTTTTAGAACCATCACACGTGAAAGTCTACTTTTACACAATGTAATAAGAGGTGCCTCATCAAATAATTCCAAGTCCATCCACCCTCTTTATATTATAGTTCTTAGTTTAGGAATAGAATAGTTTCTATTGTTTGTAGTTAGTTTCATGATTTATAGTCTTAGTAAATTATATATAAAGGATCTATTATGGACCTCACCCTTGAAATATGCATGCATCTGAGAGTACCAAAAAGAGGCATATGTTTATACTAGTTGAAAACCACAAAATATACCTAGTGAAAAAAGAAGATAACAATATTAACCTAGAACATAAAAAAGATAATTCCCTTCAAAGTGAGAGGAATGCCAGCGGCTGGTTTAGTATCCAATTCAACCTCCTCTTTTATGAGAAATTCCCCCTCCTACTATGTATAGAAGAAAGAAGAGAACCAAGGGTGCTAGGGTAGCTTATCTTTCTTCACATGGAATTCTAACATCTAGGCATTGACTCTAAACACAAAGGATATGGATAATATAAGATAAAAATATATCCATCTTGATCAGACTACTACAATAAGGGAGAGGATGATTTAAAATCTTGAGAATTTGAGTCTTTCATTTGTGACTAGTCAATAAATATTTGATCAATTTACCACCAGAGAGAAATTATCGTCTACCTCTCCTCCTAAGAATTTGTGGTTCTAAATTTTCCTTTGGAACATTAATAGTATTGGAATTTCTACATTTAGAAGGCACACCTAGTTGCTTTTCTAATTTCTCCACCTTCTTTGATAATAAGTTGACTACCTCAATAAATGGGTACATGAATTCCAATTTCACTTACACAACATGTAGGGGCATATCTAGGCATTGAAACATTATGTCTTTTATAGGAAAACATAGAGGAGGATTTGTAGCTAATACCCTTTAATTTCAGCGTGATAATGGTTCAAAATTGGATTTAGAACACTAACGAAAGAACAAAAATCCCTTTGATCAAGAGATTCTAAACAACAATTTTAACACGAAGACAGGTGAAATTGATGCCAACCTAGAAATAACTTGGGTACGGTATGCTTTTGGGTACGTTATATATATATATATATATATATATATATATATATATATATATATATATTATAAAAATTTAAAGAAGCATTTGCATACTTATTGAAATTTAATACTCATAGAGTTATACAACTTAAAATCATTCATAGAACATGAAAACAAAATTGAAATTTCCAATACTTTGAGAATTGAGACTTGAGTTTGTATTGATTCATAATGAGTCATGACATAATGTTCAAAACATGATAGTAAATAACATAATACATTCAAGTTCTCAACTTCTAGAGCATATCATCTAGATGATCGTCAAAATCATCTTCATGGATGCCACTTGCAGCTCCACTCCCACTAGCTCCACTTTCGAACCCTTGTGAAGGGCTCCCTGGAAGTTCCTCATCAATGCCAAGAAGTGAAACATTGGCCAAACAAGCAGCAAAAGCTTCAAAGTCCGTGTTTTCAGGTTGGAGGTCCCAAAGCTTGTTAGGACCACTAGTATACTCTTGTGTCCTGTGGGTTAAGAGGCACAAGTTGGAATGAATGTATACTAGATCTTCAGCCTTCTTCGATGCCAACATGGTGCGTTTGGCTGAGTGGATGAAGCCATAAGTACTCCAGTTGCGCTCTGCAGAAGAATTACTAGCCACCTGTCACAAAAAACAAAGTATTAATAATTAATATTATAAATTATTAATTAAAAAAAGAATGATATCATTTTGAATTTTAATTCATAATTGGTAATTAAAATATCAAATAACAAGTTACAAAATTTATACCTGTGAGAGCAATTTGATCGCAACTGGTCATAAGAACTTGGCATCATGGCCATGACAAGTCCACCATGTGATTGGATCCATGGTGGGTTTGTCACAAATAGCCTCTATCTCTCCCATGTTACCTTGTCCATTTACAAACATCGACATCTCCTGGCGGACTGCAAGTGATGTAGCTGGATTAGGAAACAACCTCCTGAATGTTGACCTCATCCCATTTGCAACCTCATGGTCATCATATGGTCACTGTCTACCAGCTCTCCCAACTATTTCATTGCTGTAATATTTGGGATTTAAAGCATAAGCAAGGAGATGCAATGGGGTGGTCATTTTGTTCCACCTTTTCACGATCACATTTTTAACTTCACTATAAAAAATTTCCTCAGGGTCCTGCTCTTTGGCCTGTATGATATCATGGATTTTTTCAAGCATGGAGTCAATGCCATCATATATTTCTCCAATCAAGCATTATCTTTGTCAAAAAATCGTATCATACTCAAAATAGGCTCTGTGAAACTCAACAAATATTTAACTTTTCCCCACCAATGCTCATCAGGATCCATGATTTTATTTTTTGGGCTTTTACGTGTTAGATTGCCTCCGGATGGTCCAAACATTATCAATCACCATCATGCTCAAAAGCATGTCTCACCTTCACAAGTCGTCTCAAGGCAGTGTGTGAGAGGCAAACCTAGTCTTAGCAATCTATTAAAAAATTTAAAAAGAATGGAAACAATTCAAACAACACAATTTTGAAATTGATTTAAAAATTTAAAATCAAATATTAAATTTAAAATGAATTGTTCTTTTACCTTCATCAACTCCAAAATTGAAAATCTTGAATATGGCTTGAGACATGTGATGGTTGGTGACAAACATCTGAATCTCATTTGCCTATGTGTATATTTTCTCAATCCATGCAATTTTCCCAATCTTACGCATCATTAATTCGAGGAGTGTATTGCACATGGTGTCCAAAATATGTGCTCATACCTACCCTCTACTATCAATCTCGTTGCCTTGCGATTTTGGCGTTGTCATGATGACTTGGACAACCCTCTCTGTGGACCCATTGATGACTCAATAGCCTCACTAAGAATATTTTCAATGAATTGGGCATCTTTTACTTCCCCTCATCACAATCAACAACCTTGAAACATTGGCCCTTTAGGGCATACTTGCAATAATGTTGATGAGAGGTGCATTTTGAGTCTTTCCATCCATCTGATATAATAGAGACTCCTGAATCAGTCCAAGAATCTCTAATTGGTTGTAGAGATGTCTGAATGTGTTGCACTTATTTTTCCAAAAGAGAAGTGTGAACCTTATTATAGCTAGGGCTTGTATACCCCTGTGGTGCCTCATTAATGCCTCTCACCATCTGTTGCCAATAAGGTGATCTCACGACATTGAATGGTAGTCCACATGCAAATATACACCGAGACACCAATTCATCTGCAATATCCCTCTTCTCGATGTTAAATGCTTTTTCTAATGGGCCTTTTGTTCTCTTGCTTGATGGCCTGGGTATCTGCATCAAAAGGGTCATCATCTGGAATAGTTTCAACACGAGTCTCAATGAAAGGATGAAATGATGGTGTTGATGTTGGTGGTTTTCCCATGGACCTCTGTTGTAAAGAAACAGTTCTAGAGCGAGCTCTTGCTGCTTAAATGTTTGCATCCTCTTGCTCTTTTAGGTATATGGCTATGGTTTTCTTTTCCACCTTCCTACACAGTCTAATACATGTCCTCGATGCCCCAATCAAATGAGCTCTCAAACGGGTATATGAGGATTTAAATGAGGCTTCACAATGGGGACACGTCCAAACATGGACACCACCACCGGCAACAAGCTCTGTCACTTCCACATGTCTCCATAAAGGATAATTCGGATCCATTTTCACTAACAAACCACAAAACATTTTCCCCCTCTCTCCCCAAAAGCCGAATTGAATTGGATGCCATGATTGTAGGATTAATTCAATAACCTACAATAAGAGATATTTTTTAAAACATTGCTAAATATTAAAATAATTTAATTAAAAACAACAAATTGAAATACAAATTAGAAAATTAATTTGTTGACCCATACACGTCATTCTCTTATTCTAATCACCAAGTTCGCCATAAATGGTGCGAGGTGAGAGCATACACAAAGGGTAGACGTTTAAATTTTTAACAAATTCAATTTAAAACTTTAAAATAAAAAAAACAAACACATAACTAACTAAAAAAATTAAACAGTTAGTCCTACACATCAATCTTTGATTCTGATCACCAAGTTCGCCATAAATGGTGCGAGGTGAGAGCATACACAGAGGGTAGATGTTTAATTAAATAAAACTTCACTATTAAACTTAAAATACGGAAAAATTAATTAATATATTATATTTTAATAACCGTAAAATAAATAAATTATTAAATATTAAAAATAAATTTAGATCATGATCAATAATCATGAATGATGTGTTTGAAACACATCATTCATGATATTGATCATTGATCATATTCATATACAAAACATTGCTCAAAAGATTAAAAAAAAAAATGCTGAATGCATGTAAAATACCTGGAAAAATCCTCCTTGATGTTTGTAGACTTGCTTCTCCTTCTCTCTTTCTCCAAGCTTGAAACTCAATCACTCTCTCCTCCAAGCTCTTTTTCTCTCCTCCAAGCTCTTCCTTTCTCCTTGACCTCTCTTTCTCTCTCTCCTTCAAGCTCAAGCAAAATATCAAATATTGAGTGTGACAAAAAGTAGAGGGAAATAAGAGTAGAGGGTATTGGTTAGATATATAAAGTTTATATTTAAAAAAGTTTTTTTGAAGTTTGGGGGTTTTGTAAATGCGGTTTAGGGTTAAAACCGGTTAGATACTTTTCTAGCCATACCCACAACATTTAAAATTAAAAACCCCAAGGCATTTCCGTGTAGAAACATCTCCAAAGAATGAATTGCAAAAAGAATTAAAAGTTGTAACTAGAGGAATAATTTGTATAAGATTAAATGTCAAATCTATTGATGCTATTCTTGATGAAATAAAAATCTTTCATGCCCAATGAGTCACAACACACTTTACAAATTTGGAAAAATAGTGAAAGAGTTTTCATTAAATTGTCTTTTCATATATAATAAAATAAATCTATCCCAATCCCTACATAATATGTGTTAAAGAATAACATAGAAAGACATGTAAAAAAAAAAAAAAATTATATTGAAAAAATGAAGTATTCTTTTGAAATAAAACATAAGGGGTAATTTGATTCATCTTCATATGATGTAGTTACATGGTTTGGTAAATTTTGATTAGCTTTATTTGAAGTTTTAAAGAAGGATTAATTAACCCACTTATCATACACAAGTGAGTATTGAAAGTATGTTTAACTAAGTAAATATGATATACATAAACAAAAATTGTTATAAAGTTTTGTTCATCTATATGTTATTTCTTCTTGTTATACAATTCTCCTCGAAAGACAAAAAATAGAAATTCTAAATTTTAAACACACTTTAATGGTGTTTTCCCCAAAGAAGTCACCATTTGTTATGATGATAACAACCCTTACATTCTAAAAAAGTGGGGATACACTTAAAACACTAAGAAGAAATTCTTAGGGAAGTTGGATGTTAAATCAAATGAAATCTAAGAAAGCCATAAGATGCTTAGTGAAAATCATTCCAAGTTTTCATGATTTGAAAGTGCATAAACTCATATTTTTCTATGTAAAAATTCCTTTATTTATCAATAAAATATATGCTCTCCTATGTATATTTTAGTATCTTTTGGTCTGTAGGCCCTGCAGAAAAAGAGAAAAACTAGAGTCAAAAGAAATCTTGAGGATAAAATGAATGCAATACGTATCAGAGATGAAAAAACTAGATTTCTCGTTGAATATTAGGCCACCAAATTTAAATTCATATGAAAATACTCTAGAAACATGGAGATGCTAATCTTTTCCGAGTGTCCAGCATTGGGGATAGACAAGTACGAGATCTAGCTTCAAACTCCAAATCCATGAAACACACGGTTTCACTAATGAATTGAAGATGCATGGAGTCCAAATCTTAGAGCATAATGAAGATGATGTCAAGAATGTGTCCACTATAGGGCCAAAAAAATATGGACATGGAGTTCAAGGCTTATAAACTGAAAGGTCGCTTGTTATAAGATACTAATTAGACCCACGTTTCCATCATCTATAAGTTGAACATGAACAAAATTTGAGACAATAACCCTTTGAATCACGAAGATAAGGATAAGCAATGGAGGAAAAGTGTCTAAATTGTTTGCACACAGAGGACAAGGTTGAAACAATCTTTGCAATGTCTCAATCATCGACAAATTTGTGAAGATGCAAAGAGCCTAAAAGGCCCATTATGAGTGCTAAATGATGAGGCACACATGGCTAAAATTAGTGGATCCTTAACAACTATTCTGAAAGCGCATAGCTCAGGTTAAAAAGAGTTGCCTAAAGTTAATCTTCTATTAAATACAAAGATATAAAGTGGTCAAATTTTAATAACTATCAAGTAAAAGTATGGTATAGCATATTTGTTCAAAGGGTATTAAAGAATACCCTTAATGCTACTTTTACCTCTAATCATTCAATTGATAATACTCCCTCCAGTTATATTATTAAAATGAAAATACCTCATATTTTTCCATATACCGTACTCACCCATTTTTCCATTACAATTTTATTTACCCCTTTTTATTTGTACACTAATATATCAAACAAAAAATATATCATTTTTCCCATTCAATTATTATTATTTTTGTACATGTTTTACGTAAAAAAATAGTTTGAATTCATTCAATACCTATTATCAATTACATTAATGTCAAGATTTAATCATTTATCAATAGTTCTTCAAATAATTAAAATGGTAAATTAATAGTTTTTCAAATAATTAAAATGGTGAAATAATAGACCCTTGTGTTTCATACTTAATCCTAGTTTTCTACCTTCTAATTATATATTGGTTAAGAATCTCCTAATTGAGTTTTCCTTATTCAAAAAGAGATTATAATTTAACTTTATGACCACACTCATTTTATAATTTTAAGGTATTTAGTTTTTAAAATTAGGGTTCACATGTTTTAGTTTTATATAAAAAGTAACCCTACCTCTCCTTTGGCCCACCTCTCTACTCTACCCCAAATACCTAAGTCAAAATATTAATAAATTAAACTCTTTCACCCCTAATGTATATCGGTATATTGTCTTTGTTTTTATCAATTTTAATTATCTCGATATGAATGAACATACTAGGATATTGCCTCGATATTGAACCCCTTGTGAGATATAGCAAATGGATTCAAATTAAAGCTATTCTTGAGATTAAAAAAATATTCTTTTAGCTTGATTAAAATTATTGGAACTCTAATTTGACATTCTTATCGCTAGAATAAAAGATATATTAGGTTTTCATTTGAAATCCATGAAAATCCAATTGGGAGTATATTTTCAAATCATGAAGTTATTGGGAATGTCTGATCACCAACAACAACTCGATTTAAATGTTAATAAATAAGATTTGTTATTGGGAGCATATTACCATTGTTCACTTTCATTGTAAAATTATCTGGAGTGAATACAATACATACATGAAGCTTTTGAAGATTTCCAAATTTTTAAGATAAAAATATTTCTTAATTGTTGATTCATGTCTTTAGACCTAGACAATAATCTCTTTTGCTTTATTAAGTAGAGTTTACACTTCAATTCTCATTGAATCTAGAGGGTAATATATTGTGCTATGAAAATATTATTTTCTTTAATGAATGTTACCGACACTTAATTTTTATATGTGCTTATAAAATCTTGTGGATTAGTGATTTGAGAATGTTTGCAAGTGATAATTACTCATTTTATAGTTGAATTTGATTATCTTGGACAATAACTAAGATGGTTAACTTTTGATATATGCTTTGTAGATGAACTATTGTTATTTTTTTAGTTGATGTAGGATGGTAATTCCTCTCGTGTTTACTTCTTTTGAGTGACTTCACGAAGTTTATGAAGAATTGAGTTAGCATTAATTCTTGTTTGCTCTAGTTTTGTGTGTGTTTGAATGATAAAGAAAATGTTTGTAATATTTACAATCTCAAGGAGAGTCTATTATTCTTTTCTACTATACCCTACCTTCCCTTTTCAATTTTTTTAATACAAACCCACATCATTTAGAATCATTGTAAATGGCAATAGCATAAACCTCATTTCAAATCGGGATTTTCATATCCATGAAATAGGAAGATGCATGCACATTCAAATAAACTAGGTCCAAGATAAAAAGCTATAATAGGTGGTCTTCCCGACACACTAGTTCCTCATAAGGTTAATGTTAACCTACATTCATCCCAATTGAAGTTATACATCCTAGAGTAATCATTACCTTGAATCCACATTTCTAGCTACGATTCTAAAATGAGTGTAAGAGAGAATTAAACCCTTTTTTACCCCTATTTGAGAGTTGTTTATTAGTGTGTAAAAAACATTGATCAACAAAATCTTCATTTATTTGTGATAATATTTATTAATAAACTTGTTCCAAAATAACACATAAACTCCAATATGATTAATTTTTTCTTGCTCGACCTTCCCCTTTCCTATTCCTACACAATAGCCTCTAAATACATGCCTCACATGATTTATAATATTCATCTCATTCATTCAAAAATTAATCCCTCATTGATATAAAAATTATTGACATAAAATAATATTTTTTCATTTTGGAATAGTGTTACAAACTTAAAATTGCTAGTAAATATTCAAAATAAATATTGAAAATATCCACTTTTGAATGGTTTGTGTATGCAAGTTTTCGTTTAATTGTTAACTATTATTATTATTATTAACTAAATTAAGTATTATTAGCAAGTCTCAGTAACATTTTTATGTTACTCAAAACATATTTCGTTAGTAAAATGTAAACGCATAAAAATATATATAATGAATTATTTTTAAAAAATCACTAACTTAAATTTTAAAAAATATACATATTTCGCCGGTAGGCGTCTACTTTGAAGATGCCCTTGCTGGAAAGTGTCAAATTCTGGCGGCTCCAATATTTACTGTCTTGCCGGATTTTAGATATTTTAAAGGTTGCCGGATTTTAGATATTTTTCTATAGTCCTAGATATTTACTATCCTAGATATTTGATTTTGATTTTATTCTTCATAAAGTAAATTCTATAGTTTACTATTTGGAAAATAATATTGGTCATATATCTTGTTCAAAGTTTTTGAGATTCAAAAGTTTTCTGATTTTGATTTTATTCTTCATAAAGTAAATTTTATAGTTTATTTTTGGAAAATAATATTAGTCATATATCTTTGGCATAATTTGCAACTCATTTACAATTGCTAGTATACACACACGTATACTACGCCCAGCTGCTTGAGGTGTTTGTTACGCATGTCTGCATCTTCCTTTCCAACAATGTTACACCCATCGACCTACCATTCCACCGCCACCGACCTCCTTTCCATGCTTTTAGTCGGCCATGAGCTCGTTGTCGAAAGGTATATGGGTGACTGGAAATCAATATTACATGGAGGAGGTACCAGTGAACTGAGACACAAAAATCTATGACAAAGGTAAATGTGAATGTAGCACCATGATCTGTGTTGTCTTTTTGGTAATTACAGTCAACTTTCTGTGTGCTTTCAACGCATACACCAAAAACAAATGGCTCTGTTGAGCCACAAGCGGCCTCCCTGCCCCAAATCCGATGCTGCTACAGATCTCAACTATCCATCCATCTCTGCATTGGTATCTGGAAATTGCGAATGTAGTCAGATGAGGAGTGTGACGAATGTGGGAAGAGAGAATAGCGTGTACCGAGTGCGGGTGGAGAGCAGTCCGAACATGAAAGTATTACGCTTTGGAGGGTCTATCAGATTGAATTTGGTTGGGTCATTATTTGGGTGCCAACAATGAAGAAATTGAAGCCATGCAGATGGATTGGATGGTTGTCCACTGTAAGCACGTTGGTGTCCTGAAGTACCAACTGCACTATTGAATTGTACGAAAGGCGAGTGAGTCTGGTCCCTTTGGATGTCATCAGGTTCTTGGGCGGTGTTCCTGTGTAATTGAATGGCGTGGGAGGATTATAAGGAAAATCTGTAGTGAAAACCCCGCTCATCTTCTTATAATGTGCTTCCAGAAGGGCAATGGTGGGCATGACGAAGCTAACGTTGTTGATTGACGCAGATGCACGGCTACCATTTGAGCAGGTTGGGCATGAATCCAGCGCAAGCCCCATTGTGAACAGCAAATTCCGATCTACTGTCTCGGGAACGTTTGCAGGGAATTCTGCAGACTTCAAGCTCGTGATGGCATTGCTAAAATTCGTGACAAATGAGTTTTCATTTGGGGATGGGATTTGAGGCATGGTGATAATATTAGAATAAAAAGAATAGAATTTGGCTGCAGAGACATATTGCGAGATCGCAGTAGGGGTTCTATTGTCAATTGGAATAGGTGCATCCATGAAGGGACGAGCTGCCATGAAATACCTGCCAGAATTTTGATTTGCATGTAACAAAACATTTTTGGTTTGTCCAGGGGCAATCACCACAGATTTGGTTTCAAAAGGCTCTGTACATTGCATCCACCTCCACAAATTTGAGGCGGTGTCTTGCAACGTCGAAGAAGAGCTGGTCATTGAGTGCAACATTGATTATTCTGAGCAAGTAAGTCTTCCCCTGTTTCACTGGAAGCACAAAAGTATCTGCAATGCAAGAGAAATAAAAAATTGGAATCATTTGATACTAGATTTCATCATTTATAATGTGTATTGACACTGTAAGGTAATTAGTGAATCTGGCAGCGCCTCTTTATGCGGTGAATTTGCATTTGGACATAAACCATTCAGTAATACTTTCCCTCTGTAAATTGTTATCATTGAAGGTGAAATACGGTAATAATGTAGTATTATTTTACTTGTTGAAATTATGTTATACCTTCCCAGGTAAAAGCGTAAACAAAATTATAATTTATTTTGAAGGGATGAACTACATTATTATTTTTGAAAAGTAACAATACATGGTGATGTTATCTTCTAATAAGTTTTGGGCAGGCTCATTCAATACACAGATAACAACATGATATGCTATTATTTCTAAATACTTAACATGATAATAGTGTTATGTTAGTATGCATTCTATAACCGTAATGAAAAAAAGGGAATAGGGGTGGTAGAGGGTTGTATTGTATGTGGATTAAAACAATGAATTAAAACATTAACTTTGACATTTGTTTTATTATTGTATGTTATTTAAATGTTAAATTTGATGTTCATTTATTTATCATAGATAAAGAGAATTTAATTGAATAGTCATAATATCTTGACTATTTTGGTGACATTTTTATTCCTAAAATATTTTCTTTTGAGACCTCCTACATGCATGGAACTAGATTGATGTCTTTTATCACCAGTCACTAAAAATATTCCCATAAACTATTAAATTATTTAATATATATAATATCTAAAATAAAAATCTTAATTAACATTTTCTAAATAAATATATTGAAAATATTTGTACAAAAATAATACATACTTCCATTATTATTATTGAAAGAGTAACAAACTAGCAATATAGTGTGTTTTTACATTTTGACAACCCGTCCATTACAAAGACACCATAGTAGAGTCAACTTACCTTTGATAGGACAATTGAAGGTACCAGTGTGGTCATGGCTTCCTATTAATGGTGTAAATGCGATTGTTATTGCATAATTCGGAGACATAACATAGAAATGCATCAAAAGTGGAACCCATCTCGCTCATACTCCATTCATCGTACAATATTTCACAATGTGAAGTTTAGTGTGACACATACACACACACACACACACGCACACACACATAAAGTGCCAATTATAATGTCAATGGTGATGATGTCTTTCTAACTAGAAAAAAGTGATGTTGTCCACATTCGAGCTCATGTTGAAGTTTGTTGAGGCTCATGCAGGGCTTTAATTTCATTATTATGTTTCATATATATCCTTAGTTACATATTTAGTCTCTCTTAGAATATTAATTCTATGCTTCATATATACCATGTGTTTGTGTATTGTCATAGGGATGCTTTGAGATACAAGAAGAGCTTCCTAAGTTTTAACAAGCATATCTTAAAGTGAAGCCCATGATTTGATGTTGGCTTGAGAACTATAAATACTCTTTAAATCATAAAACAAGCAATTTTGTTTTGAAAAACAAAACAAATGTTGTGAGAGAGTGGTGAACATACGAGTCCATGCTAGAAGTGGTAGTAGCTACATGACACGAAAAACCTAAACGCCGCAAACATAGGGAGGTAGTCGTGGGGGAAGTCCTCAATAGCTACACACTTGGGTGTAATAATTATCTTTTCAGTGATAAACTTGTATAGTCTAAAATATTAATTTGAACCTACTTTTGTGAGGTGTAATTTTTGGATTCAAAGACCTTTAAGATACTCGGGCATATCTATTGGGCTTGTTCCTTTGTTATGTCTCGCATGGCAAGGTAAATCTTAATTGTTCACGTCCTTCTTCTATCTACTACCTATCATTTTGTATGCCATCTCTGCGTCTATGTGTTAGTATCATATGCATATTATGTTAAATATTCAAATTTGAATATCTCGCCTACACATGATGCCAATGATTGATTATGCTTTTTAAATTTCATTATTTCCTCATCCTTCTTTGGTATTTCTTTAGCTGATCCATTTAGTTGTTCATTTTATGATTGCAAGATATTAACTTCTTCGAGATCCTGATTTAGGTGTCACGGTTTTCCTATCTCATCTTTTCCATTTTCATATTCTTTTTTGTTTCCTTAATTTTCTCTCGAAGACCTTCATATCCAAGCATTTTAATTCATCTTTTAAAATTTCAAATTGTTCCTTAGTAAAATTTAATCTTTCAAAAAAACTATATTGGTTCTAACATTCTTCATCATCTTTACCGATGGCATTGTGTGTTGTGGGTCACATGAATGCTAGATAGCTTCGCAATGATATCAAACTATGTGGCTCGGAATGGTGACATAAGGTTCCAGCAAAAAAACTTTCTCATTAATTCAGAAAATACTAGGTTGTCGTGGATACCTTTGGTATGAGTATGGTAGAGGTATGCACATATGTTGATTTTAACTACATTTAAGTTCACCCTCTCTTGCGTAGGGCCGAGCAATAAGAAACAAGATATATTAGAAAGTTCATAAACATGTCTATTAGCTACGCCAACAATATTAAACATAACACAAATCGTAACATCTTATTACAAATATATACACTAGGATACAACCTTTTTAGTTGTTACTACTACTATCCCAGACTTGTGACAGATGATGTGAATGTTGTACCATCTTCCCCTCTTCACCTAGTCTTTTATACATCAAGTTTAGTAGCAAGGCCAAAAATCTAAGTATGTGTTTATATTGTTGACAACTCATTCTTCTTTTTCCTACCCACAATGTGTATTATGCATGTATCTTATTACTAATGTCTTGGATTTCTTGCATCACTTCTTTATTATGGTGCAGTTTAGATCTTTATTTTCATTTCTAAAATTGACATCTTCCCATGTGTATCACATATTACTATAAATACATGTTACTTACATTGCATAGATTTTTGCATACTCACGAAATGGTTGAGAGTATCAAGTCCTTCTAGCTTGTTGTTCCCACATCAACCATTAACAAATTGTATCAATACCATATGAATTGGGTGCTCGAGGGAATATTTACTCGTAAAGGAACAATACACATATATGCCATGGAAAGAGCCGAGGGAACGATTTTTAATCCCAATTTATTTGATGTCTTCCGTGATGACATGAATGACATTTACTTTTCAAATGAAGCTTCTCATTACAACAACAGTGTTCAAGTTGGTGAGTTTTATATGTAATGTCGAAAGTACCTTAAAATATGTAAAATCATAATATAAATACACCAACAATCCTTGGGAGCTTAGCCTCAATATGGAATATATTTTCCAACCGTGTATACAAATTTCTGACCAAAATTCTACTATACCATTTCCATTTCACCACTATAGAGCAGCCCTGCGATCCAAAACCTAGCACTTGGCTCTATAGTTGATGTTATTAGTGTTGTAACCTCTACATCCTCCATTCTTACCATTACCTAAAACATGGAAGTTGTACGCAACATTATATTATTTCCATAAAAGACCAAACATGATATACTATTGTTATAACCTTGTGGGGAACATAATGTAATGAGAGTACACAATAGTTACCATCGCCACATGATGGAGACAACATACCTATATTGATATTAGTTATTAAGAAAGCCAAGGTCATCATAGAGGAAGTAGAAGCCTGTGTATTTGGGTGGGTACCACAAAGAACATCGATGCTTTAGTTACAATGAGTGAAAAAAGTAGCTCCCAAAACCATTACTAACATCTAGCCGCTGCTCGTTTACTAAATTTATTCCAACATGCTTTAGTTATTGCAAAAATAAAAAAAATCAACATGACTAACTTTTTTATCCTTCTTTTTCTTGGGTGGTTAATGGTAAACAATGCCGCAAGAAAATGGTTATAAATACATATGATTCTTGGCATTGTTTAAAATACAACTTTGGTTCAACCTTATGTGAATATAAATATGCATTGCACATGATGTTAGAGGACCCAACTTGCTCTATATGGGAAATGAATTTCGATGATGCGGCTAAAACTTTTCTAGGACGACTTGCAGAAGCTCTTAAACAAAAATATACAAACACCAATGATGTGTGCAACATTATCAAACAAGTGATCTTCCATGGTTCAAATTCATCCTTTCCATTTTTATGTGTACCTACAATAGTAAGAAACAAATATCATATATTGTACACAACTTAGCTACAAGCGAATATGATGGAAGCCATGTAGAAATGTTAACATGTTTTTGGGAATATTCAGAATAAGATCATACAACGTGCTTACAAGATATATGTACATGCCAAATAGCGAAACCTTGTAATATAATGAACATATCAATAATTCCCCTCTTGTAAAGACAAAAACCAACTATACACATTTCCAAACCTATAACATGATGTCAATATTTTATAGCAATGCACTTATTGCAAATACAATGCCTAAAATAAATAAACATACACAAATCGCTAATATAGGTTCAACCTAACCGACACACACAAGGTATTTTACAGTTGTTTACATTAGAATATAGTAACCCTATATACCAAACTTACACATATTTACGTGTATATATACACACACATGTTTACACACACGCATACACACCCACGCACGCATGCATGTATGCGTGCACGAACACACTCATACACACATGCATCTTTCGTAAAGATATAAATACGTTTCGTACATCACAACATTAAATTTCTATCTACATATACCAAATTAGGGTGTCATTCATACATAGGAAACACCCTCACCTAAATGGACACTCAACCTTAAATTACCGGATGACAATATATTAGCTCCAATTTTACTATATCTACAAAACTGGATGACTTATTTGTGTTCTTATATAACAAAAAAAACATTCTATGCTAAAACCTCAATCGGTGTAGACTTGCTCCTTAAGGAGCAACCACTAGTATATATATACGGACCAGTGTATGCGAAACAACGAGAGGCCATAATTTATCACCCGTGACTTGCGAAAAGCCTGTTCAACAACTTTCTAGTTGTGGAAATTCCAACGCAGACGGGAAGATAGGAAACTTCGCAACAAAGTGACTCGCATAAAATGCTGACATTTCAACCACATTTTTGGGGTGTTAACTGTTAACTATTCAACCATTTTTCAATCATATTTCGTTCAAAAAATCTACTCTCATTTAGGGAGCTCGAACATTCTTCGAACGGGATTTTGAACATTTAATTGGAGAACCGTTAAAACCAAAAACTACCATCACATTTTGATCTACCTGTCATTATTTTTCCCACAGTTGAATAAGACATAAGGAGGAGCACGCCTCTTATTTGGTTTCTTAACAAGCAAGCTAACTACACGATCTCTTTATATTCTCATCTCCCCTTTTCAGATTTAAACAGTTGATTGTTGGCGAGGAAGAAGAAAAATAATGGAGAGCAAAAGCTTTGAGCTCGCTGGATTCTTGCTTTCTAGTTGGAGAAGTTTGTGGGTAATCAATGCAATTCTCACACAGAGTATGATATATGGCGGCGTATTATCTCAGGAGACTAATCTGCTCATGATATCTGGATGCTTTACTCTCGTTTTTCTTGTGGCGATGGTCATTATTCGTTTGTTTGGAAGAAGAAGAAGAAGAAGCAGAAAACCCATCCAATTCAAGTCTTCAATGGAAGGGAGATGCAGAGGAATTTGCTGGCATGTCAGCCCATCTTCAGAGATGAATATGTGCATGTAATACAATCAGAGGTCATAATTTTGACAGAGCTTTCGAGATTGCATTTGTTTTCTGCAATAGTATATTCATGCATTGTAAAATTTCTACTACAGTTTACATGTTTTGGCCAGTATAATACATATTCATTCTATGTTCAATTCTGCAGTCTTATGATTGTATATAATCATTTTAGGTTATCGGTGTTGCTTACTTGGTGGTGGTTGTGGGTTTAATTCCTGATTTATTCTATGTTCAAAATTCTGCAGCTTCAAATTGTTTGTTCTCAATTTCTTTTGAATTTTAGTCACTAGATAGGCTAAATTGAACTCATGACCTCCACATTCACAGCCATGTGTTCCATCACTGTTCTGCAGCATTTATTTAGAAGTTTTTTGAGCTTTGTTGAGTAAATTGATCCCTGTGAACATGCGTGTGGGTTAGGCAAAACGTGACCGGTGAGTGGCTCATTATACTCCACCCAAATGTTATAGAACTCTGGGTATATACTAAAATTTCGCAATTCCTAATTATTGTAAAACTTCAATTTCTTCTAAATTTTACTCATGAAACAAAGAAACCCAATATACTCTACCTAAATAGTGTACGAGATTCTTCTTATATTAAAACTCCACAACTTTAAATCACTAGACAAATCTCCATATCCTCTACCTAAATTATCAACAACAACAAATAATCTACTCAAATTCGTAATTGAAATCATGTGTATGGGATACTTTACATTGACAAAAGTGTCACACTTTACTGTTATACCAACTTGAAAAAGTCATCACAGACCAGAATAATGGTCGATGCCCAAATTCAATTCCCCCACCGCCAAGCAGATATTTCGAGAAGAAAATGTTCACAAAATGCCATACACGTCAATATTACCGAGAAAAGGAAAATTAATTAATTTTAAATAAATAAATAAACCGATTTAATTCACCCGAGGTGTTCTCCATGAAGAGAGCCTTTGCTGGAAAGCGTCAAATTCCAGCACGCTCTTTCCTGGCGCACAATTCCGGCAACTCAGCGATACTATTTGTGATCTTCAAATTAAATCAATCGAGGGCCAAGTAAACTGTTCATAAACTTTTTGTGACGAAGCTGTCTGATCACGATGTGGACTTTATTGGTAATCTCGAAAAGCCAAATGCGGTGGAAGTTGAACAGCTAGCAAAGGCGGCTTTCAGAAAATCAGATTTCCATGGAGTCCTGATTACGTTTTAATAAAATGGCATTCCCATTGAAAAGACATAAAACATATTTTTTCCCATACAGACACGATGTGGTTTAAATGTATAAACAATACGACTACGACACATGCTATTCTGGTCAAACCTTCTTCCTTTTTCAAGACTGATAGAGGTTTTCATTCATGAGGCCTTACTTTTCTTGGTAACCGCGGGAGCCCTTCTGCATTGCATGAATTTCCGAATGGATCACAGGCTAATCACTATGTAGCTTTGGCTATTCTTGCCCTCTCTCTTAACCACTAAGCATTGGCAAGTGAGATGAATTCTACTAGAGTTTAACGCAAGTCCCCAAATTAATACGGTGGAAGCAGATCTAAACAGCGCGTGTAGATCCTTTGTAGATGAACTTTAAGAGTATATAATTTTAATGTTATTTTTATATTCATAAGTTATATTAATACTTATAAATAGTAAGATTTTTACAGCATATTATTAATTATATATTAAAAATGATTAAGGGATTTTTAAATCATATCAAGAGGGATTTTATAATGATAAGTAGAGAGATGGTGCATTATAATGTCTTTAAATATGTTTGTTTTTAAACTCGGATCTTAAATTTGATATCCATTTGATTATTATTGACAATTTTTTTGTTTTCCACTCAAGAAGTCAATCGATAGATCAAAATATCATAGCTATATAATAAAGTTTGGATGATATTTTTTATTCACACATTACGGTAGCTAGATTGAAACATTTCATCACCATTCAATGGAGTTTAAATTTGAAGCAGATGTTAATGTTATTACTAATTGTTGTATGTTAATATTAAAAGTCCTAATGGCTTTTAGATTGATATCTCCCACCATCATTTAGATATATGTATTTAGAAAATCTATACTAATAATAATCCTATCATATAATAACGAAAAATTAAAATTGTATGTGAAATTTGAGGTCACTTTACACGTAAATAATACTTACATATATATGTGAAAATAGTAATGTGAGAATTGGTCTCATATTAAATGCAATAACATCAAATTATACACATAGTAACTCACATTTCACCACATATTAAAACTCTAACAAACTCAACATTGTAATTAAACTTTGCACTCTCTATCTTTGTCGGTTGGATGTTATAGTTGTACTATATTGTTTGCTCCTCCCCATCAATAACTATAAATAATCAATAACTTCGTAGCTTCCTTTGTACGTTTCTTATTAATTAATGACAAATGGTGTTAAGAAGCTTTAGACATGGTCATCCTCAAGAGCCATTGAGATTGTTTCACCAAATGTAACCAACAAATATTCAACCCAATCAACTCACCTTTGTCAGCTTACTCACACGCCCTGGAAACTAAGAGCTTTACAATAGGGTATGGACATCCATTAAGGCAAAAGAGGAAGTGTTTTTTTGTTGAATGTTGTAGTCATACTACATTGTTCGCTCCTCCCCATCACACACTTAAAACAATTGAAGATAACATACATTTGACCAAAAATTACAACTCAAACAAATTTAAAATTGTTATCCTATCTAGCGTAATTTGCAACTCATGTGCAATTGCTAGTTAAACTCTCTATAGACCCAATAGGACCCCTTGATTGTTCCCCTTCGTTGTATACTGGAGCTTAAATTTGTACTATTCCTCTTGGTCTCGATTTTCAAGCTTAATTTTGACGATCTTTTGATTCTTTTCATTTTTGCCAATTGCGGTCATGAAATACTTTTCGTGAATCGGTAGTGTTCGTTGTTAAAGCCGAAAATAGGATCCAATCTTCTATCTCTATGATATCTTAAGATTTACTTATTTATTTGTTTTTTAACTAACTAATTTGGATCTATACTGATTTGGAGGCTTGAATTTTCTACTCCGAGTCTCTAATGGGTTCATCGGGCCGATATTTTTTGGATTGTTTTGAAAAAAAATTGGTTTGTTTTCGGATTTTTGTTTTGTGAAGTATTTAGTTATAGTGTTTCTTGGAACTTCAAAGCTCCATGGATATTTCACTTTAATACTTGCTCTGGCTTAATTTTTCCTCCGTTACTTATTTCTTGAATCTTCAAAAAATTGTTTATGTAGAAGTTGTTTAAAGTTTTCGTTAGGAAAGTGTTGAGTAATTCGTACTACAGTTAATGTTGCTTTGATTGAATTTGAATATGTTGCACATGAATAACAAGTTGTACTCCAAACTCCTACATCCATTGTCAATCAAAGAAAATATCAACTAAGAACCCCGGCTAACATATATGTCATCGCAAATATCAGCTATGATGGACATGACCCGCATGTTATTGTATCGAATCCATCCATGTGGACTTGTGGATCTAAACTTCCCCACTCCCACCAAACATTTAGTCTTAACATGAG
Source organism: Taxus wallichiana var. yunnanensis (assembly GCA_018340775.1). NCBI lineage: Eukaryota > Viridiplantae > Streptophyta > Pinopsida > Cupressales > Taxaceae > Taxus > Taxus wallichiana. Next base: position 780,663,949 of record CM031237.1, read on the forward strand.
TAAGAAATTCTCTATTTCAAATACCAACAATTTCCTCTATTTCAATTGCAACCACACCTCTGTCTTGCTTCACTCAATTACTTGAGTCTGTGTTTGAATATGTGTGTGACACTAACAATTACCTATGCAGAAGTTGGCTAATTGTCCCACTCACACATCATGTTGCTCCTACTATCCACGAACTTCAGATTGTTGAGATTCATGCTTGAAAACTATGAATCATATACCACTATATATTCAGATGTTGGGATTACAGGGCCTTTCTACGGGATTCACTTAAATTATGAGATTCCTATCATGGCTAATACTAATTGCCTTAATTTTCCGCCAAGGAGGAGGCAACTATGGCTACCACACCCAATTTTCCACTTTTCTTTGTCTTTGCGATCACACCAATCTCACCACTTACTCTTCCTGCTCCGCCCTCGGGAAGTATGTCTTTCTAAACTCTTCCTCTAAAATCTTTGTTTTTGTTTGATATGGATGATGAAGTAAGCGGTGTTGTTACAAATCATCACAACCATGTTGGAGTAGCAAGTGCAAGTACAACTACACTCCACACACTTTCTTATGCATCTCAACTTTGTATGCATGTTTTACTTAAGTATATTTGATGTTTGATGGCAGCAATAGGCGTTGGTGCAAGGATTTTTCTCGTTTGCTATTTTAGAAAATGCAGAGCTAAGAGAGTCTGTTTGAGATTGGGAGTTGTCTACACCATTCCTTAATAACAAACTTGATTTGGTCTAAAGTGTGAATATAATTCGATGTTAAATCTTATGCCAAGCTCATAAATGTTAGTTCACGGGCGAGGAGGGTGATTATGGAACCAAGGTGCTTAGTCTGAATGATTTATAATAACGAGTGACACATTTCACAATGGGAGATTTACACACGGCATGTGAAATCTTCAATGTTAGTCAAATGTTGACATTGTTTCACCTAATACAACCAACATGTGTCTAATCTTTTTCTAGCACATGCTCACATCCTGTGAGAAAAAAGGAGCTTCAAAACAGGTCGTGGACTTTCACCAAAGCATAATAAGAATTGTTTTTCTTTCCAGATGTTGTAGTTGTACTATATTTCTCCCTCCTGCCCATAATATGAACTTGAAACAATTTAAGATAGCATATATTTCACCACAAATTGTAACTCCAAAAACTAAACATTGTTATCCTCTCCGGTGTAATTTGCAACTCATTTGCAATTGCTAGTATTTATAGATGACCTTTCTACAAAGATGGCACCCTCTTTCATCACGTTGCAATGATGTTTGGATTTTAATTGGGTTATAATGTTTTGTATGATAAAAATCATTTCTTTAATATATATAAAAATATTAATTATTCAAATTACTAATATAGTTAAGGCATTTATTGATTTGATATGAATTATATCATAACTTAAAATTGAAGTGGAATATAATAATGTTTAAATAGTATATAATATAGATATCTTAAATATATTTATTAAAAATATGTTTAGAGATTAGTTTAAAGATATTTTTATCTCAATTTTTTCATATTCTAAATTGATTAGATATTAATACTTTCTCTACTCATTTCTAATTGAGTAGAGAAAAAAATGGGCACCAAACTTCACCATATAAAAATAAAAAGAAAATTTAAGTGACGATTATTAGAACATAAAGTTGAATTTTCTTGTGACTATCAAATATTCATTAAAATTTAAAGTCAATTATAAAAGAACAACTTACTCTATTACACTCCACAACCAACCATCTCTTGGGCTCCCCCTCTATCACATGACCAAATAACCATTGTACACATATTTTCATGTAAAATTCATCAAGTCTTCCCTTAAACTAAAATGTACATGTAACTCTCAAAATACAAAATTTAAAGTCAATTATAAAAGTGAACAACTTACTCCATTACACTCCACCCTAGTTACCATTGAGAATACCTTTTGGCATAATTAATACAACCATCTCCTAAATTTCTCCTCTATCACATGCACATACATGACCAAATAACCCTTAAACACATCCTTCATCTAAAATTTCTCAAATCTTAACTTAAAACTCAAATATAATGAAAATGAGAGAAATGTACTAAACACAAATATAAATGCTTAAACTTTGATTGTTTCATAAATTATTTAAAACTATTTATATTTATTTTTTCCAAAGTAACATTATCATCGTTTACCACTACTTTTGTTTTAACTTTTAGTAAAAACATCTCGAACCCAAATCTAGTAACCCAAATCTAGTAACATGAAAATGTTGAAAGCTCCCTTCATATTGTTATCTTGGAGCTGATTTAAACTCAATATATTTGTGTAGATTATATCTAATTGAAATAGAATTTTAACTTTGAGAATTTTATTTATCTTTATCTTGGAAAATTTGTGTATACTCCCGCCGAGATTTAAAGTTTTCAAGACAAGGCATTAAGCTTTCACTTGTGTGGATTTTTCCAACTAGACAAGACTTTTAGGAACTTAATAATGCGGGATTAGTGCAAACAAATGTACTAAAATATAAGTATAATGGGTTCTAATTTTGTTAGGAAAAAAACTATATTAAATTATTGTTTGTAATTAATTTGAAGAGTTTATGTCAATTAGAATATTGACAACCATAAAAACTTTAATTGGGTGTTATTTTCTTCAAAAAAATTAGTACGAAATATAAATTGATTCATCAACACAATTCACTATCCTAGTTTAACCCAAAATAAATATATATGAGAATGTATATTTGATTGTTTGATAATTTTTTTGCCATTTTAACCTTAAAAATTAGCATGTACAAGTAATATAATATTTTAAGAATGGCTACTAACAAGCATTAGTGAAAGAAAAAAACATTAAATTGGAATTAATGACATGGGATATTTTATTATAGAAGTTAATTTAGAATACTTACAATAATTTTAGTTGTTAGGGCATTGTGCACATGATTTTCCCTTATTAGTAGCATGCTCATTTTGATTCTAGAACTTCTAATGAGATGAAGTCATTGGACAACAATTTCAAAAATCACGAGTGAATGAGCTCCAACAACAAGCCTTTTTGACACCTAAATGTCACTCCGTATATAAAAGGGCATAAGATAGTTGGGCAAAGCCAAATTATATTGTCCTATCTAACTAATTATCTATTGTTTATGGATTAGTGAGTTGTACACTTCATTACCAAGTAGTAATGGATAATGCTAATTTGCATTTTTATTTTTGTAAAACTAATCATACATTAATTTTGAGATGAAATATAGAAATAATTATAAATTATAGTCACTTGAGAATTGATTGATTGATGATTTTAAGAAATCCATGTTTTAATTAAGGAAAGATACAAATAAACTAATAATTGTAGCAAAAATTGTAATTGAAATGTCAATATAAATGTGAAAAAATGGATAGATACTAAGAAGAGTACATTAACATCAAAATGCTCAAATTATAATTTGAGAAACTTATTGCATAAAATTATCACACAAACCTAAACCAAGGAGATAGCCAACATTGCCATCTAAGAAGAATGAAAGGGCATTTTTAGAATTCATAAAAATATCCCCTTAACATCCAAATAGATTCATGTACATTCTTATCTATATTATTTAATTTCCTCATGAGACAATAAAATTTCTTTATAGTGTTAAAATATGTATTTAAAAGATATCCATTCACCAATAACAAACAATTATTTTTCAGAAGAACCATCATTGTCTATACAAAATCTATTTACTACTCTACCTCACCACAGGGCCAAATTAAGGTTTCAAAGTGCCCTAGGCAATACTCGAGCATACACCCCCTTCCCCCTTCTCTCCGGAACACTTGCAATTTTGGTCGCAAACTCTCTATATGTATTTACCATCAAACGTGTAATCCTTTGAGGTCAACGAAATCAAAATTTATGCCAGCAACATGGTGAAACCCATATAATATTTATATTTGAAAATAAGAATTCAATATATTTTTTATAATAAGGATAAATTATATCAGTATACAAAAAGAGGTACTTGCAAATACAACAGAAAGAACAAATAGCTGCCAAACAGATAAAAAATTAGAAACCTATCAACTAATCATTGGCCTGGTCTTCTCTGCATTCCAATCAACAAAATCGTTCCTAGGCTTCCAGTTGTTCAGGAAATTTAGTTTGAGTATCCGCAACCGATGTATACATGCTTCCAACAAACTGTCATACTTCAGCAATGAGAATGGTTTGTGGCAAATCATCATGCAAAAATCAACCGCTTAACCATTAAAACATGTTTTCGTTTGCTACAGGAGTCTATCAATTCTAAATCTGTTAAGAATACTCATACCCATTTAATTGTCAATGGTCGTATGGAGAGTGATATTCTTCTGCGTTGGCGCCTCTTCCCTTTGGGAAGTATTGTGGATGCATTCCACATGTTTGAAAAAATACCCGAACAAGATGATGTATATCATTCTGGAATAGATTAATAACAGGATATACCAAACTTGGAAAGATAGAGAGTGTGCATCAGTTGTTTGACAAAATGCCTGCGCGAGATGTGGTGTCTTGGGCAACTCTTATTTCAGGATATCATAAGCGTGGATGAAGCAGAGAGGCTTTGAAATTATTTTTCCAGATGATGCAGTGTAGCATAAATCCATTTATGAATTCATATTTTTCAGCACTCTGAGTACATGTGCTAACCTTTTTCCATAAACTCAGGGAAATAAATGCATAGTTGCAAAACTATGGGGTATCCCTTTTTCAGCGTTGCAAGGGTGCCCGGTAACTACCCTCTTACCAATGTATATATAATGAATTTTGTTACTGCTCTGGCCGACTAGAGAGAACCGACTTGGGAGAGATTATTTTTAGGTGCCCCTACCTGTCATGTACCCTAGGCAACTGCCTAGGTTGCCTAGGGCATAAAACGCCCCTGCCTCACCCTTCTTCTCAAAGTACATAAATATCATGTTAAAGCTAACTTTCTAAGTGGAATCTTTAACAATGATGGAACCATTAATGTTTTCTCTTCAAAGTTGCAAAGAGGTAACCAAAAACCTTGACAAGGTTTTCTTAGTTCTACCCAAGGGTCTACTAGAGTGAACTATGCATCTTGCGTTGTATTTACAAAATAACAAAAAAAAAAAATGTTTCACATCCTTAACACAATTAATAAACAAATTTATGCCGATGGGGTGGGAGTGGTGCGGTTAAGTCACATGGTTGTGTGTTTGCCCACCGAAATCAAATCCTCTAAGGCACGATTCTCTTTGAGGTGGTTTCACCGCTAGTTGTGGCATCTCTACTTGTTTTTGTTGCACCATGTTAGTTTCTTCTCTCGCTACAATGGTAACATGTTGGTTCTAGCTTCAATTAGGATCCTTCACTCATTGCAGTCGCTTTGCTTCATTCCTACAGCCATTGCTTTCCTTAGTTTTACTTCACTTAGTTGTTGCTTCACTGCTTGCGTATGCTACATCTTCATTCCGGTTTCATCGCTGCTCCAACCGATTCCTAGTGCTGGTTCCCTTCATTGTAACTAGGTTATGGATCCTCTCAAAAAATCCTCAAATGTACAAGGATGTGGGTCCTTTCAAAACCCTCAAAAAATTACCCCCTTCCAAAATAATAATAAACAAATTTACACCATGTAAGAGATATTATAATAAATATATTACCCTTTCCTTTATTTGAAACAAGCAAAATGAAAAATATAATTAGATTTCATTATATGTAGGAAGAACCACTTAAATCCAATGTTGAACATATAAAAGGAAATCAATGATATAAAGGCATTTTGCCTTAACAAACAACCTTTACTATAAAGCTTATATATGAAACCCTCAATAAACAATCATTTTCAATCTAGTGCATAAACTTTCTTAACTTTATTTAGAATTCAGGTCACAAAAATGTTTGAAAATCTATAAATAAAGAACCTTGCAATATGGAAACAAGGGTTTAACATTTAATCTAACAATATAGTAAGAAATATTATAATTTAGAATTAATAAAGTGAATTCCTAAATAATTTTACATCTTTGTAATATAAATAAAACATTAGAATATGGAAAATTACAAGTTAGGATTAGTGAAGAAACAAAATATGTAGATAGAAGGCGTAACAAATATTATAAGATAATGGGTAACATATCCACAATTTATCCACATTTTGATTGTGGATATCTTTTTTAAAATTGTGAATCCAATTTTGTGGACTCCACCCACAATTTTTTTGTGAAAGTGTTAAATGTGACAAAATCCATAATAAAAATAGTGAAAAATCCACAATTTAATAATTGTGGCACTAGTGACAATTTAAATATTGTTATATATCTACAATTGAAAAAATTGTAACAAATTTCACAATTTCAAAATTGTTGTGGATCCATAAATTCAAATTTGTGACATGAATCTCAATAATAAATAATGTTTTAGATCCACAACAATCTTGAAATTGTAAATATTTCTTAGATTTTTCAAAAACTATAAAATTAAATTAAATCTACAAAAAAATTTAATAAATATTTATACATTATATGATATATTTTAATTATTTTATATAATTTAATAATATTAAAATAATAAAATCTACATAATATTATTGTATGCATAAATTAGATACATAAAATTCATAAACAATAATAATTATGAAATATTTGGTCTACACACTAAAGCAATCGCATGTGTATAATGCAATGTGAACGCCGAACGGTATATGTTATTTGATTTAGAGGGGTAGTTAACTATTTGGGTGAAATTGTGTTAGTGTTGCAATGTGTTTGAGACGGTGATTGCATCAGTTTTTTGGTTAATTTTTTGTTGAAAAAGCCTTTTTTGTATTGTCGTTAATATGTTGATAAGGAGTGTGATACTTCAAGCCAACAAGTTTGTATTATTGTACATGAATGAAAATGTCCTTGTTGTATACAACACATTTCTCATTAAGCCTTGATGTTCTTACATATTCAGGGTCAATGTAGCCAATGGTAACCATAACATAGGTGCAGGTGTGGGTTTTGGCCGAGGAAATGTACTTGGCAATGCCAAAGTCTGAAAAATGTGCCTTAAAATTATCATCCAAAAGAATGTTACAAGTCTTCACATCCCTATGAACAATGCATGGGCTACAATCATGATGAAGATATGCTAATCCTTTTGTAGCACAATTAGTAATCTTTAGCCGAGTCTAGCTTTTGTCTTCTTTTATGATTCTATACGAAATTAAAAAAATACACATGTTAGATTCTTCAACAATCCATTTTAATTAGAAGGTTAGATATTTATTGGATTCTTATGAATCTACAATGTACAGATCCATTTTTCTTCATTATGATCACCAAACATTTCATCTTTAAGCATTATTTTCGGTGTACAGAGACAAAACATCAAAATGCAATGCACCTTCTCACTATGGTGGGAGAGGAATAAATTTTTTTCCTCCTTGTCCACATCAATCACCCATGATTTGAATGGGAAATATCCTCCGCCTTCATCTCCCAATACAATTGGCTCAACTTTGCATAAATCACCTGTGTTTGTGGATGTGATGTGTCTCCTACACAGAAAGCATGTACCATTTTATGGCCTTCAATCCAACTACACCTAGGTTTCTTTTGAATTCCTCTATCTTTCATCAATCTTCTTATCATTTGAACCTCACTCCATCTGCCCACTTCTGCATAAATGTTTGACAGAAGAACATAAGTTGCAAAGATTTTTGAGGATTGAGCTCAAAAAGAAGAGTCGCTGTAAATGATCCTAACCCTATATTCTTATGTGCTCTACAAGCACCCAGCAAACATTTCCACACAACGACCATGGGTTTAATTGCCATTTTGATGATAAAATTTAGAGATTCCTCAAGATAGCCAGCATGGCCAAGAAGGTCAACCATGCACACATAATGATCAATTGTAAATGCAATGCAATAAACCAAAGAAGGTTCTGATTTAGATGTGTGCTTACTCAACATTTTGTATCCTGTTTGTAATCAGAAGACATGGGCAGGGATTACAGTAAAGCTGATAATGGAAATCCTAGATCGAAAACTTTTCGACATGAAACAAATGCAGATGTCACCATGGTCCAACCGCCCCTATTTGATTGCAAACAAAATATTCAGCCTATGATGGGTTTTATAAAAAACAATAATTGGAAGAGCCTATCCATCTGAAATACATAGAGTACAGATAGACTGACTAAAGCTTGAGACAGTAGTAAAACTTAGAATAGGGAAAAAAAAACATGTTAAAGTAAAGGACTTGAATAAATGTCCCGCATTGATAAAATATATAAATACTGACTATTCAATTTGAGGCAATGGTACGAGTAAAATTTTGAAATAGAAAAGGAATTATAAACATGTGCCTACATTTATAAAATCCTGGAGAAGGAATGAGGGGACCATTCTAGGAGGCTTGTACATGGCAAACTTCATCAACAACCTCATGTTATCAGGAGTCTGTGGCAGAAGGATGTCAGCCACAGCCAGGGAATTATTGTTCCTAAAAATTTCATCCTTTTCCTGATACACCATGCACACACCAGAGCTAATAATGACCACTCTCTCCACTGCCTGAGGGAACAGATGAGCGAGCCTATATGCCACAAACCCACCATAGCTAATCCCACCCAGATGAAATTTCCCCAAACCCAATTGTTTCAAAAGCTTCATCACTGCCTCTGCCTGAAAAAACTCTGTTCTCCCACTACTTGTGGAATAGGATTTGCCAAAGAAAATAAGGTCAGGCACATAGAGATTGAAATTTTGCAGAAGGGGCCTGATCTGTGGATGCCACTTGTCACATTGCATCGCTCCAATCCATGAATCGAACAAAGTTCTCGCTTTTGTGGGAGATGGTGTTGTCAGGCACCCAACAAAGGCATCTCTCGTGGCTTGGTCCACTTTAATCACCGGGAAGTCATACCATAGTAAATGAAGTAGAGTCGCAGATGACTCAGGTCCCTCCATGATATGAAGCTCCTGTTTCAACATTTGCACATGACAGATGCATTTGCTTAAAAGCTTCAACAACTTTTTCAACAAACCCGCTTTGTACATATCGTCCAATCATGGTATTCCACGAGACCACATTTTTTTGAGGCATTTTGTCGAACAGTTTGCATGCCTTGTGTATGCTTCCACATTTTGCGTACATAGAACCCTAAGTAATAATACTAACTGGTACTTGAACCCTTTACTCTGTTCTGGATGCTCGTTCGGGCTCGCCCATGCACAAATGTTGTAATCATCAGGATCGTTGAGGGAGCATTGTATGTGTGTTTAATGGGGGCGAGGAAGAAATCGAGGGTGCAATGGAGCAAGCTCTACTCCTTCAATTGCATACGACCATCCGCTGAAGACGCAGAGGCGCATCCCCATTCCCATTCCCTCCAAGGCCCCGGCTACTCCCGCGTGGTTATGTGCAATCAGCCAGATCTGCACAGCAAAAAGAAACCTTTGAAATACCCTTCCAATTACGTCTCCACCACCAAATACAATGTCCTCACATTTGTGCCTAAGGCTCTGTTTGAGCAGTTCAGGAGGGTCGCAAATCTTTATTTCCTGCTGGCGGCCATTTTATGTGCGACCCCTGTGTCACCCTTCGATCCCATCAGCGTAATTGCTCCTCTTGTATTTGTGATTGGTGCCAGTATGGCTAAAGAAGGCGTGGAAGACTGGAAGAGGTTTATTCAGGACATGAAGGTCAACAGTCGCAGAGTGAGCGTGCATAACGGAGATGGCGTCTTTGCATCCAAATCATGGCAGAATCTCCGCGTTGGAGATGCCGTCCTAAAATCAACGCCATTATGCATTAAATCAGTCTTGCAAATAGAAATAAATTTGTAACCCTAATAAACTACAATTCGCGATTTTTCTTGGTAAAGTAGCTGACAGGCAACAAATTTAACTTAGTCATAGTAAACGTCCGCAGAGGCCTTTCCCATAGGGGAACGCCTTGGCGTAATAAATATTTTAAATACTAATATAATAAAATTCTTTATTTTTAATAAAGAAATTAAAATATTTACATATTACAAAATAAAAAATATTTATTAATAAAAATAAAGATTCTAAATTTTTAAAAATATTAAACTTAAAAACATATAATTAAATGACAATAACTTATAATATTGTGAAAAACAAAAAATCAAGAAAATATTTCTCTTTTAAAATTCTTTTTACAAAAATTCAGCTTTGATTTTATAAATGTCTATAAATTTTGACTATTTAACACAATTAAACATGTTTTATATTGTATCACTACTTTAAATTCTTTCCTCTATTTAAATTTTTCCTCTCATTTAAAAATATAAATTTTTGTATTATTAAATAAAAATAAAAATATGAATATAAATATTAAAATAGTATTAAAAATAAATATACTCATTAACATTTTAAGTATATAGAATAATAGAAATATTGACAAAATCTAATTTTATAAAACCAATTGCTTTCATCTTTTTGCATGGACCCAAAAACTAATTTTATAAAAAAAAAAAATAAATTCTACCCATCGAGGAAATATATTGAAGTAATAACAAATTTATGTTTTAAAATATGAACCCTCCCTACCTACAAGTTCCATTCTTTAAAACCCCACTCTTCCTTTACTTTCTAATAGGAAATATTGAAAACCTTAACTAATTAAATTTTAGGGGAGTGTGATGGAGATTTAAAAAGTAGAATATATTGAAATTTAACATTGTGTTTAATTTACCTTTTTGTGTTTTCCTATATTAATTTTACTCCGCATTTTGTAGATATTTTTAGAAATGGATATTAAAGCGGTAATTTATTAGAATAATCGCATATGTCGAAAATCTAAACATCATCATTATTCACAATGTAATTTTGATCTTAAAAAGAAAAAATAGTGTTGGATGTAAAATTTAAAGAAATATTCTGTATAAGATTTAAATTGAGGAAGTAAATGAACAATAATCAATCAAAGGGGCAACTTGACAATTATGTTTGTTCAAGTATGAAAAAGTTGAGTTCATTATAATTTTTTTAAAGGTTTACCAAAACCCTTTTGAAAATGGAGAGCTCGAGCTTCCATGCACCCTAACCCTAACCCTACGAGAGTGGTTCTATCAACGATGTTGGGTTTCGTCACAGCTTTAGTGATAGGGGTTTATAGTCTAAAACGAGTGATTTTGGTCTCCACCGTGGTTTTGTGCGGTGGGAAAATAGTGATCTTGGGTTCTCATCCTCGGCCCCGAGCAACACAAATACCATCTTGCCTTTGGTGATTGGGATATAATTTGAAGATAGTGATGAGAGATGTTCAAGGATGACATGCTTGGTGGGCTTGATGAGTTTTCTCAGTCCCATATCCCTAGTCATGGAATGAACAAGACCCAAGTGCTAGTTCACACTTTACAGAGTGTTACCTTTTGCATCCACTTCAATGACATGCTCTAGGAAGGATCTTAAAGATGTGCTTTCACATAAATTGAACTGCAGGGTAGATCTCATTGCCCTGGTTTTTGCTGGAAAATCCCCAAAAAATGGCGCCCTTCTTTCCTCCTACATGTTTGTGAGGGATTCCTCAATATTCATGATGGGTCGGTTATCGGGGAGCCAAAGAGAGAAACTTGCACCTTTTAAAGAGGCACTCTTTAAAAATGCCTCTTCTCGCAAAGGATGATAATGCTCCTCCCATCGCCTACATCAGGAACAAGAAAATGAATCCCTTACTCTATAGATCAATGATGAAAATTTTCTAGAATTTTTACAAGAGCTGAAATCTAAGGCCCTTATCTGTAGATTTAATGGTGCTTGGTCATCGTCTAATGCTCTGATCCAATGGATTCATTCCTCGTGGATGAAAAATTGTAAATATTTCTTATGTGCCCAAGGCTTCTTCATAGTCTACTTTGCCAATTTGGAAGATTATCGAGGGGTTATTGAATAGGGTCCTTGGTTTTAGGGATCGGTGGGCCTTTTCACTACCCCATGGTTCCCTCAATTTGACCCAAATTCCTATTCCATATCTCGTGTGCCAGTTTGGGTAATATCTCCTAATCTTCCCCTTCATTTTTCTTTCGCTTCGAGGATATCGAACCTTTTTAGATGCTTTGTCAAAGAGGACAACAAGAGAATACAGAGTGGACTTCAAAATTTTGTCATAATTTGTATTGAAGTAGACCTCGGTAAAGTATTTCAGGAGAAAATGACTCTCAAGATGGGGGACACTATCCACATACAAACTCGAACTATGAAAACACGGTCTTCATATTTCGAACTGCAAGACTACAAGTTACCTCTAAGCGGCCTTCCTCATAAGAAAGCCCTAATCCCCAAGAAAAAGGATTTGTTCCCAAATGATGGAGCCACCCGATCTCATGGATGGAGATGATTATGTCTCGTAAGATCTCGATACATGAGATACATCGCTATCGACTACATCACAATCGTAATCTATCAGATCTAAAGAGGTGGGGCACTCATCGATTATTCCTCCATCTTTAGAGAGGCCTACTCTAGGAATAAAGCAGCCCTATGAACCCGGTCACTCAATCGGATAAGGATGGTCCCCATCCTCTAGATAGGAGCTACAAATCTCCACCCCGGACTTATCGTAATCCAAACCTCTTGATCCGCAGGTGATGTCGCATGAAAAGTGGCAGTTGTGCATTCAAAGAAAGAAAAGAAGGGAAAGTATTGATTCTTTCCTTCTTCTTTGGATGCCTCTTCCGTCACATCCTCTTTCTTTTCTCGGCGCTTGGTTTCAAGATGCATCTCCTCTCTCCCTCTTAGTTCTTCCATTTTACTACATCTTCTTCCTTTTATACCGCAAGCGTGGCTCTTTCTTTTCTTCTATGTGGTTTTTGTCTTTCGATGCAACCGCAGCAACAACTTCTATTGGTTTCTACTTTTCGTTTCTCTTCTATTTTTCTTTGTTCATTTTACTTCTTCGAGGCCATTGTTTCCTTTTGCCGATGGGCTTATTTATTTTTCTGCTTCATTGTTATATCTTGCCATCATTGTCATTTGTAAGAGATGTGGGTCCATTTAAAACCCTCAAGTTTACCCTTTTTCAAAACTCAATCAAGGGAAACTTGAGGCCGTTCTAACATATGAAAATCATCAATAATTTAAGAGTTGATCATTCCCATCTAGCCATGAAGACAACTAACTCTCCATATAGAAAATCTAACATTCATAAAAAACAAATTCCAAGTAGATTATTTTACATCTTCATGTCAAAAGGATCCAAGAAAGATAACTAAATTGAAAATGTATGGGACAAAATGTGCATGTATGTAATCACATTCTTACAATATATGAAACATTGCAAGAGTCGGGATTGTGAGAGAGAAGAAACAATATAAGTTGTGAAAATGTGGCAATAAGTTACAAAAATAAAGAAATGACATAGTTCTTAAAGTGTTGGATACTATTTGATGGATAATGTGGACATTGAGAGCAGATCTAAAAGTCCCAATGAGCACTATGATCTAGATCTCAGTAAATCCCTTGTGAGCACCATGATTTAGATGTGTAAAGGATACTATTTCTTTACAACAAAGGAAGAATTTTTATATAACCTATTTGGTATTATTTTCCAAGAATAATGACAAGGCCATGAAACTTTTGGAGACTGAATTAACTATTAAAAAAGGGGAACTTTTAAAAAGAAATCCTAAATGGTGTTTGAACCCTAAATCACTACTTAAACACCGCATAAATGTCAAGTAATCCACGTTGCTCTCCACCCATCCCAAATAACACCGATTCATCCAAGTTTCCCTTCAATTTTCGCAACCACCTGCACTCCATTCTGTCATTTCAATAAACCATTTTGAGGGATTTATGGTATTTCATGCATTTACACCGATGTATTATTCCCAATCGCTTGATCGCTTTAATAAATTTGTGATATTGTGATTTTTGTACATTTATTTTGGTTTAAATATATCCAAAGAGTGGAAATCCACATTGTATCTTATCATTAGAGTTTCACACGTGTATATTTAACAATATTTATTAAATAAAAACTATTAATTATTATAATTTTAATATTAACTAAATAAAACTATTAGTTATTATAATTATAAATTTAAATTTATTAGGAATGATAATACAATTTTTTTAAGTCGTAGATTTTACTATTTAAATTTTAATTAATTAATTTCTACTTTTATCAAGGGTACGCATTTGCAATATTAATAAAAACTAGCAATGTAAATTATTGATTACAATAAATTACTAGGAAATGTCGATTATTTAGTAGAAGAGCTTAAAGCTTACAAGTAATATAGTATGTTTAAATTTCATCATTATAATTTATTTGAAGTAAAATAACTTTGTAGATTATTTTATATTATTTTTGGGTGTGGCTTGTCTTAAAAAATGTGTTTTTAGGGTGTTTCTAGAATTATAGATTAAATTCATTTGAAATGTGAAAAATGGGTGCGATCATATGAATTTTCCATATTAAAATTGATATAGTGTAAATAATTTACAATTTCATATTCAATTATTATGATATTGTAAAACATCCGTAAAATTTTATCAAATCACAAAGTTATTGTGAATAATCTACAAATCTTTCACAATATCCATTTTTTGTGGATAACCTTGTGGATTAAGGGGTCCATGTCTAGTAGTGAAAGTGTTCGATTGTGTGTCGAAGCGAACAAAGTGTAGTCATGATGCTTACTAAAATTTTAGGACCAAAATTCTTCTCTAGATAGATTATTAGTCGCTTAGATAATATCATCATCAAACCTATTTAGGAGGCTATAAACCTATCCCCTTACTTATTATTTTGGGTTTTCTCACCTATATCTATGTTCTTTCTTGCCACATATGTAGTTTTGTGATCAATTTTTCTTAATCACATATGAATTCTTATTACTTTAAACCCTAATCTTAATTCTTTGATGTAAAAGGGGGTTAGCAAAATTTTTTTGGACTACATAACCATGCCCTTGTTGATGTCACAAGGTTGCACTACATATCAGACCGATTTAACAATTATAGAAAAATAAATGTTAAAATCATAATTATGTAACAATGCAGATATAGACAATAAACTACAAATTTGACACAAGTAAGTAAGCTAGAAAAATATAAAACCCTAAGTGCAAGAGAAACGATAAGATACTTAGTTGATTTGAAATGATCCTAAAGTTGTATTGAGCTAGAGCATCGATAGAATAGAAGGCAAACCATCACATCCGAGCCCAAAAAATTGTGTAAATGCTAGGACTAGGGAGCATGTGCAAGCTCAAGGGTGCTTGGGGAAATGAAAACCTCCTCTGTGCACTGTGACTACTCAAAACCTCAAAACCAATTTTGTAGGTCACGAGATTTTTGCTACGTGTCACCTTTTGTCACTTCTACTTTGTTGCTTCATCGCCAAATTCACTTGAAAATGTAAAGAGAAAGAGCACTTGCTAAACCCAAAACACATCAAATCCTAAAAAGAAAAAGATGTAAATGGGGATTGAGATTGACCCCGACGGTCACCCAATTGAGTGAACTTACGATCTGGGCACTGCACTACATTTTAGACTCCATGTAGTTCTACATGTATGTGTAGAATCATTCCCTAGGTGGCTCTTGTGTAAGTTGCACTTGATAGCGAGAAGTAGCTAGATGTAGAAAATGTAGATAGACATGTGTGCATGGAAAAATGAACTTCCCTCCTATGAAGAGTATGCATAGAAATTCAGTCCCTTGTCCCTTGTGTAGATGCTAGATGGATTATTTGATGCTCTTGTAATGGCCTTTAGATGCAACCTTAGGTGATGATAATAGATGCTTAGGGCTTGGTCCCTTATTATGATCACATATATTTGTATTTATATGATTCCTTTGCTTGACTTTTGTAATTGACCACTAAAAGGCCGACCACCAAGAAAATAAGATGCCCAACAACTAGAAAGGACCCAAAATATGAAAGAAAGATACGAAGAGGTAGGGGGTGCCCCGAGGGGATGGGGATGCCCGGGTGATGGTGTCCTGGTTGGGCATCCGGTGTCTAGTCTCAAAGAAACTGAAATTTCAAAAGTCGATCGGGCAAGAAGGTGTGTAAGACCTAGAAGGAAAATAAAAAGAAAGTAAAGAGGCCAAAGACAAGAGGTCAATTAGTATTTTTCTCACTTAGGGATCATATGAATAGTGGTATGTGATCAGGACTAGAAATATACCAAAAGTGCGTGATTTAGTGTCTAAAGACAATCACTACCTCAAAAAAGGATAATTCAATTATAATGTCTCAAATGTATGATGAATTTCGTTGTGTGTGTGTGTGTGTGTAGAAAACAAGCCCTTGATTCTTCCCACACTTAGAAACATGAAATTGTACTTCATGTTTATCTCAACACTTTATCTAGGGCAACAATATGGATGAATTCATGTTTGTAGATTTTTGTCCGAATTATGATGTTTGCATAAGTCCCTAGATCATGACATCGGGGCATGAAAAAAGTAGTCTAGGATAAATTCAAGTTAATTAGTTTAAACAATAAATAAAATGTATAATAGTGCATAAACTATGGTGTGTTATAAATACATACCATAAACAATGAAACGAAGATATCGACAAGAGATGGAAATATATCATAACAAAATAGCATCCATATTACTTGAATGAAGACTCAAACATGAACTTAGAATGGAAATTATAGATTCAAGATCATTTTATACCAAGATCAACCTTCTACTACCCTTTTATTGTTTATACAAGGTGGGGTGACTATTGAGTAACTAATACCTTTTTCTTCCTTTTCTTGAAAAAAGAGGCTCTTCACATTCTCTATCTATGCTTACAGAGCATTACATATTTTATAGTTTGTATTTTATACACTAGGCACACACATTGAGAATGCATAATAAACAAAATATATTCAAGCCATCTTTTAAATTCAATTATAAAATTAAACAACTTACACTATTACACTCCACCCGTGTTACCATCAGTAGAATGTCTCTCGGTATAATTAATACAATCAGCCATCTCTTGGGCTCCTCTCTATCACACATGCACATACATGACCAAATAACCATTGCACACATATTTCACGTAAAACTAATCAAGTCTTCCTCAAAACTAAAATGTACATATGAGTGTCAAAAACAAAATTTAAAGTCAATTATAAAAGTGAATAAATTACTCCATTACACTCCACCGTAGTTACCATTGGAGAATGTCTCTTGGCATAATCAATCCATCTAACTATCCCATAGATTTATCCTCTCGTCACATGCGCATACATGACCAAATAACCCTTTGACACATCTTCATCTAAAAATCCTCTAATCTTAACTTAAAACTCAAATACAATGAAAAATGAGGGAAATTTATTGAATAGTACACAAATGTAAATACATAAAGTTTAATTATTTCATAAACTAGCAATCGCGCACAGACCGTGCAATGTGGACACCGAAAGGGATCGAGGGAAGAAATATGTGGAGGACAAAGAGGGGGAGGACGGGAGATTGAAAATCGACAACACAATCTATGAAGAAAATAAATTGGAATGCAATGAGAATAGAGTATGAGTAAAATAAATTGAAAGAATTTGTTTATGCAAGTAATCACGTATAGATAGTATCTACAACATGGAATTACCAAAAATGCAAGCATGTAATTATATCATCGAAATATATGTTGCGCAGGAGAGAAGGTGATAGATGAAGTGGAGCACCTTATATTAGAGAGGGAGATGTGTAGATTAGTTAAACGTAATTTCTCTTCCTTTCTTTTCAAGAGATGATGGGAGAGATATTTTGGAGTAACATTCAAAGTAACATTCTAAAGGGATGATGGGAGAGTGACATTTTTCATAAACAAATGTGGTGTCAGAAGGAAATGATTAAAAATATATTGAAATCCCGCTTTTGTTCTACTCGAGAAAGGCATAGTGGTAGATGTGGATGTATGCATTTTTAAAAGGATAGTTGTAGTGGTCTTTCACATATCAATGAAAGATGGGCCACTTTCTTGCAAAGTTAATGGAACATCATTCGGAGCCAATCGTGATGCATGCCAAAATCTTGAAGACCTAGTGTGTGAAGGTTTCGCAAGGCCCTTGGGATTAATGGGATGTAGTTGGGATAAAAGCTTCCATTCAAAGGTGTAAAGGAGAAGGTCCAAAGATTTTATTCACATGTTGATTCATTTTATCATAAAGTATTAATAATTAGCACCTCTCTCACAATACCCCGCTTATCCTCACCATGCTCGGTAAGTTTGTTTTATCATAACACTTGTATTAATCTATTTTCCTTGTTTGTTTATATTAAGAGATGTCGTGCAACATAATAATTATTTCATGTTGAGAACAATTGGGATAGATGATCAAGTGAATTCCATAATTAAATTTCACACATCCCAAGAAGAGAAACATTAAGAATGCGATGCATGGCCCCGCACTTGTGGACCGGCTCCGACCTCGAACCCAACCAGAAGACATGGGCGATTTCTACTCACGACTCGTTGAATTTTACAAAATAGGCACACTTGGATCGATGGCATCTACTAGCCCTATACTCCCCATACTCCATTCCGAACATAGCAGAGGGTTCTCCATGTTGATGTGTCAGCACGGCCCGTGCACTTGTGGACCGGCTATGACCTCAAACCCAACTAGGAAGACATGGTGATTTCTACTCTACGGCTCCTTGAATTTTACAAAAGAGGCACACTTGGATTGATGACATCTACCGACCCCCGTACTCCCTATACTACATTCCGAACATAGCAAAGGGGTTCTCCATGTTAACGTGATGTATGTCCCTGTGCACTTGTGGATCGGCGCCAACCTCGAACCCAACAAGGAAGAAATGGGTGATTTCTAGTCTACGTTGAATTTTGAAAAAGAGGCACACTTCGATTGATGACATCTAAGTAGGTGATAAGGCCACGGGAAAAGTGATTGATGTATTAAAAGAAACAAATTAAACAAAATGAAGATAGTAAAATATACAACTTACTCCCACATAGACTGTAAATCAAACAGTGGTTATGTGGAACAGGAATTAATACTACATCAAACGGCCGTGGACTGCAAGTCCCTTGTAAATTTCAAGATACCATGTGTTTAAGCCAGAATTTACCCCGCAAGGAAAATTTACCAAATAATAAAAAAAGCTAAGATAATAAGAAAAATTCAGATCATTCCCTAATATTACAGTGATTATTCTCGTAGGCAAGAACAGCCGACAAATGCCGCAAGGCAGCAATATTGGCCGCCTTAAAAATTTGGCCCTGATTAGCAGCTCCATCACTATACATGGTAAACGTAACCGCCCCGGCCTTCTTGTACTTCTGCACAAATTCCAATCCGTAACCCAATGGCACCTGCGCACCCACAATACCATGCCCACCGTAAAAGCCTAAAGTGTAAACCATATGGAATATGTACTTATATTAATATGTCAGGCCCAAAGCTTTTGGAAATAATTAAAAAAATCACAAATCACGATTCACAATGGGAACAAATAGAATAGTTGCTCTCATGCGGCGGAGTGTGTCATTTCATTTAATGTTTCCCGGCCCCTGAATGTTGCAGATGCATTTACGGAAGTGTGATTGCATATTTTAGAACCTTGCAAAATGGAGCCCGCAATTACAGATCTTAGTTTGTGCAAATATATATCCCCTGCACCGTTACTGATTGTAAAAAGGAAAGACAAAGCAAACGGCGTGTTCATAAAAACAATTGTCAGGTTTTGGGATCTCCTCATCAATTCGGGAAAACCTTGACGAGAGACCCTCCACGCCCCAAAAAGAAGCAGTGGTCTCCGTAGCCAGTGATAATGCAGTCGGTTTTCCTCGAAATGAATGAGCGAGACAATGAGAATGACACTTCCTGTGGCGGAGCTTGCAGATCATTAAATCAAAACTTAAGTCGCTTACACAGGAGGAGCTTCTAGAGGACAAATAAATTCTCACCGATATCAGTCAATTCCTGCAAGCCGTTCGATTTTAACGACTGTTCAAGGAGCATTCTCAACCATTGACTTTCTGACAACTGTCAGAACCAGTTAGTTCAACTCCACTATATAATTTTAATGTTATTTTTATATTCATAAGTTATATTAATACTTATAAATAGTAAGATTTTTTACAGCATATTATTAATTATATATTAAAAATGATTAAGGGATTTTTAAATCAGATCAAGAGGGATTTTATAATGACAAGTTGAGAGATGGTGCATTATAATGTCTTTAAATATGTTTGTTTTTAAACTCGGATCTTAAATTTGATATCCATTTGATTATTATTGACAATTTTTTTGTTTTCCGGTCAAGAAGTCAATCGATAGATCAAAATATCATAGCTATATAATAAAGTTTCGATGATATTTTTCGTCACATATTATGGTAGCTAGATTGAAACATTTCCTCACCATTCAATGGAGTTTAAATTTGAAGCGGATGTTAATGTTATTACTAATTGTTGTATGTTAATATTAAAAGTCCCAGAATGGCTTTTAGATTGATATCTCCCACCCTCATTTAGATATATGTATTTAGAAAATCTATACTAATAATAATCCTATCATATAATAACGAAAATTAAAATTGTATGTGAAATTTGAGGTCACTTTACACGTAAATAATACTTACATATATATGTGAAAATAGTAATGTGAGAATTGGTCTCATATTAAATGCAATAACATCAAATTATACACATAGTAACTCACATTTCACCACATATTAAAACTCTAACAAACTCAACATTGTAATTAAACTTTGCACTCTCTATCTTTGTCGGTTGGATGTTATAGTTGTACTAAATTGTTTGCTCCTCCCCATCAATAACTATAAATAATCAATAACTTCGTAGCTTCCTTTGTAAGTTTCTTATTAATTGATGACAAATGGTGTTAAGAAGCTTTAGACATGGTCATCCTCAAGAGCCATTGAGATTATTTCACCAAATGTAACCAACAAATATTCAACCCAATCAACTCACCTTTGTCAGCTTACTCGCACACCCTAGAAACTAAGAGCTTTACCATAGGGTATGGACATCCGTTAAGGAAAAAGAGGAAGTGTTTTTTTGTTGAATGTTGTAGTCATACTACATTGTTCGCTCCTCCCCATGACACACTTAAAACAATTGAAGATAACATGCGAATTGACCAAAAATTACAACTCAAACAAATTTAAAATTGTTAATCTATCTAGCCTAATTTGCAACTCATGTGCAATTGCTAGTTAAACTCTCTATAGACCCAATAGGACCCCTTAATTGTTCCCCTTCGTCATATACGGAGCTTAAATTTGTATTGTTCCTCTTGGTCTCTGATTTTCAAGCTTAATTTTAATGATCTTTTGATTCTTTTCATTTTTTCCAATTGCGGTAGCATGAAATACTTTTTAACTTGTAGAAGCGTTCGTTGTTAAAGCTGAAAATAGGATCCGATCTTCTGTCTCTGTGATATCTTAAGATTTACTGATTTATTTGTTTTTTAACCGACTAATTTGGATCTATACTTGATTTGGAGGCTTGAATTTGCTACTCCGAGTCTCTAATGGCTTCATCGGGCCGATATTTTTTGGATTGTTTTGAAAAAAAATTGGTTTGTTTTCGGATTTTTGTTTTGTGAAGTTTTTAGTTATAGTGTTTCTTGGAACTTCAAAGCTCCATGGATATTTCACTTTAATACTTGCTCGGCTTAATTTTCCTCCGTTACTTATTTCTTGAATCTTCAAAAATTGTTTATGTAGAAGTTGTTTAAAGTTTTCGTTAGGAAAGTGTTGAGTAATTCGTACTACGCTTATTGTTGCTTTGATTGAATTTGAATCATTTGCACATGAATACCAAGTTGTACTCCAAACTCCTACATCCATTGTCAATCAAAGCAAATATCAACTAAGAACCCCGGCTAACATATATGTCGTCGCAAATATCAACTACGATGGACATGACCCGCATGTTATTGTATCAAATCCATCCATGTGGACTTGTGGATCTAAACTTCCCCACTCCCACCAAACATTTAGTCTTAACATGAGTAAGATATTCTCTACTTCAAATACCAACTATTTCCTCAATTTCAATTGCAACTACTCCTCTGTCTTGCTTTGACCTCAATTACCCGAGTCTGTGTTTGAATATGTGTGACAGTAACAATTTCCTGTGCAAGAAGTTGGCTAATTGTCCCACTCACGCATCATGTTGCTCCTACTATCCACGTAATTCAGATTGTTGAGATTCATGCTTGAAAACTATGAATCATATGCCGCTATATATTCGGATGTTGGGATTATAGGGCCTTTCTACGAGATTCACTTGAATTATGAGATTCCTATCATGGCTAATACTAATTGCCTTAATTTTCGCTAAGGAGGAGGCAGCTGTGGCTACCACACCCAATTTTCCACTTTTCTTTGTCTTTGTGATCACACCAATCTCACCACTTACTCTTCTTGCTCCGCCCTCGGTAAGTATGTCTTTCTAAATTCTTCCTCTATAATCTTTGTTTTTCTTTTATATGGATGATGAAGTAAGCAGGGTGTTGTTACAAATCATCACAACCATGTTGGAGTAGCAGGTACAAGTGCGGTTGCATGTGCAGTACAACTACACTCCACACACTTTCTTATGCATTTCAACTTTGTATGCATGTTTTACTTAAGTATATTTGATGTTTGATGGCAGCAATAGGCATTGGTGCAAGGTTTTTCCTTGTCTGGTATTTTAGAAAATGTAGAGCTAATAGAGTATGTTTGAGATTAGGAGTTGTCAACAACATTCCTTAATAACAAACTTGATTTGGTTAGAATTGTGAATGTAATTTGATGTTAAATCTTATGCCAAGCTCATAAATATTAGTGTCATGAGCGAGGAGGGTGACTATGGAACCAAGGTGAGTCTGAATGATTTATAATAGTGAGTGACACATTTCACAATGGGAGATTCAAACATGGCATGTGAAATTTTCAATGTTAGTCAAATATTGACAATGTTTCACCTAATGTAACCAACATGTGTCCAATATTTTTATAGCATGCTCGCAGCCTGTGCCAAAAAAGGAGCTTCAAAAAAGTTCATGGACATTCACCAAAGCATAATAAGAATTGTTTTATTTCTAGATGTTGTAGTTGTACTATATTTCTCCCTCCTCCCCATAACACAAAAACTTAAAACAATATAAGATAACATATATTTCACCACAAATTATAATTCCAAAAACATAACATTATTATCCTCTCCAATGTAATTTGCAACTCATGTGCAATTGCTAGTATTTATAGATGACCTTTCTACGAAGATGGCGCCCTCTTTCGTCACGTTGCTGCAATGATGTTTGGATTTTAATTGGATTATAATGTTTTGTATGATAAAAATCATTTCTTTAGTATATATAAAAATATTAATTATTCGAAATTACTAATATAGTTAAGGCATTTATTGATTTGATATGAATTATATCATAACTTAAAATTGTAGTGGAATATAATAATGTTTAAATAGTATATAATATAGATATCTTAAATATATTTATTAAAAATATGTTTAGAGATTAGTTTAAAGATATTTTTATCTCAATTTTTTCATAATATAAATTGATTAGATATTTCAATACTTTCTCTACTCATTTCTAATTGAGTAGAGAAAAAATGGGCACCAAACTTCACCATATAAAAATAAAAAGAAACTTTAAGTGACGATTATTAGAACATAAAGTTGAATTTTCTTGTGACTATCAAATATTCATTAAAATTTAAAGTCAATTATAAAATTGAACAACTTACTCTATTACACTCCACAACCAACCATCTCTTGGGCTCCCCTCTATCACATGACCAAATAACCATTGTACACATCTTTTCATGTAAAATTCATCAAGTCTTCCCTTAAACTAAAATGTACATGTAACTCTCAAAAATACAAAATTTAAAGTCAATTATAAAAGTGAACAACTTACTCCATTACACTCCACCCTAGTTACCATTGTAGAATACCTTTTAGCATAATTAATACAACCATCTCCTAAATTTCTCCTCTATCACATGCACATACATGACCAAATAACCCTTAAACACATCCTTCATCTAAAATTTCTCAAATCTTAACTTAAAACTCAAATATAATGATAAATGTGAGAAATGTACTAAACACAAATATAAATGCTTAAACTTTAATTGTTTCATAAATTATTTAAGAACTATTTATATTTATTTTTTTCCAAAGTAACATTATCATTGTTTACCACTACTTTTGTTTTAACTTTTAGTAAAAACATCTCGAACCCAAATCTAGTAACCCAAATCTAGTAACATGAAAATGTTGAAAGCTCCTTCATACTTTGTTATCTTGGAGCTGATTTAAACTCAATATATTTGTGTAGATTATATCTAATTGAAATAGAATTTTAACTTTGAGAATTTTATGTATCTTTATCTTGGAAAATTAGTGTATACTCCTGCCGAGATTTAAAGTTTTCAAGACAAGGCATTAAGCTTTCACTTGTGTGGATTTTTCCAACGTCTAGACAAGACTTTTAGGGAACTTAATAATGCGGGATTAGTGTAAACAAATGTAGTGAAATATAGGTATAATGGGTTCTAATTTTGTTAGGAAAAAAACTATATTGAATTATTGTTTGTAATTAATTTGAAGAGTTTATGTCAATTAGAATATTGACAACCATAAAAACTTTAATTGGGTGTTATTTTCTTCAAAAAAATTAGTACGAAATATAAATTGATTCATCAACGCAATTCACTATTCTAGTTTAACCCAAAATAAATATATATGAGAATGTATATTTGATTGTTTGGATAAATTTTTTTGCCATTTTAACCTTAAAAATTAGCATGTACAAGTAATATAATATTTTAAGAATGGCTACTAACAAGCATTAGTGAAAGAAAAAAACATAAAATTGGAATTAATGACATGGGATATTTTATTATAGAAGTTAATTTAGAATACTTACAATAATTTTAGTTGTTAGGGCATTGTGCACATGATTTTCCCTTATTAGTGGCATGCTCAATTTGATTCTAGAACTTCGATGAGATGAAGTCATTGGACTACAATTTCAAAAATCGCAAGTGAATGAGCTCCAACAACAAGCCTTTTTGACACCTAAATGTCACTCCGGATATAAAAGGGCATAAGACAGGTTGGGCAAAGCCAAATTATATTGTCCTATCTAACTAATTATCTATTGTTTATGGATTAGTGAATTGTACACTTCATTACCAATTAGTAATGGATAATGCTAATTTGCATTTTTATTTTTGTAAAAGTAATCATACATTAATTTTGAGATGAAATATAGAAATAATTATAAATTATAGTCACTTGAGAATTGATTGATGACGATTTTAATAAATCCATGTTTTAATTAAGGAAAGATACAAATAAACTAATAATTGTAGCAAAAATTGTAATTGAAATGTCAATATAAATGTGAAGAAAATGGATAGATACTAAGAAGAGTACATTAACATCAAAATGCTCAAATTATAATTTGAGAAACTTATTGCATAAAATTATCACACAAACCTAAACCAAGGAGATAGCCAACATTGCCATCTAACAAGAATGAAAGGGCATTTTTAGAATTCATAAAAATATCCCCTTAAAATCCAAATAGATTCATGTACATTCTTATCTATATTTTTAATTTCCTCATGAGACAATAAAATTTCTTTATAGTGTTAAAATATGTATTTAAAAGATATCCATTCACCAATAACAAACAATTATTTTTCAGAAGAACCATCATTGTCTATACAATAATCTATTTACTACTCTACATCACCACAGGGCCAAATTAAGGTTTCAAAGTGCCCTAGGCAATACTCAAAGCATACACCCCCTTCCCCTTCTCTTCTAACACTTGCAATTTTGGTCGAAACTCTCTATATGTATTTACCATCAAGCGTGTAATCCTTTGAGGTCAACGAAATCAAAATTATGCCATATCTTTACAAAAACATGGTGAAACCCATATAATATTTATATTTGAAAATAAAAATTCAATATATTTTTATAATGAGGATAAATTATATCAAGATACAAAAAGAGGTAACAGAAATACAACAAAAGAACAAATAGCTTCCAAACAGATAAAAAATTAGAAACCTATCAACTAATCATTGGCATGGTCTTCTCTACATTCCAATCAACAAATCGTTCCTAGGCTTCCAGTTGTTCAAGAAATTTAGTTTGAGTATCTCGCAACCGATGTATACATGCTTCCAACAAACTGTCATACTTCGAAATGAGAATGGTTTGTGGCAAATCATCATGAAAAAATCAATTGCTTAACCATTAAAACATGTTTTCGTTTGCTACAGAGTCTATCAATTCTAAATCATAAGAATATTAATACCCATTTAATTGTCAATGGTCGTATGGAGAGTGATATTCTTCTGCGTTGGCGCCTCTTCCCTTTGGGAAGTATTGTGGATGCATTCCACATGTTTGAAAAATACTTGAACAAGATGATATATATCATCCTGGAATAGATTAATAACGGATATACCAAACTTGGAAAGATAGAGAGTGTGCATCGCTTTTTGACAAAATCCCTGCGTGCGAGATCTGGTGTCTTAGGCAACTCTTATTTAAGGATATCATAAGCATGGATGAAGCAGAGAGGCTTTGAAATTATTTTTCTAGATGATGTAGTGTAGCATAAATCCATTTATGAATCCATATTTTTCAGCACTCGAGTACATGTGCTAACCTTTTTCCATAAACTCGGGAAATAAATGCATAGATGCAAAACTATCGGGGTATCCCTTTTTTAGCGTTAAAGAGTGCCCGATAACTACCCTCTTACCAATGTATATATAATGAATTTGTGTTACTGCTCTGGCCGACTAGAGAGAACCGACTTGGGAGAGATTATTTTTAGGTGCCCCTACCTCATCATGCACCCTAGCAACGCCTTTCGTTGCCTAGGGCATAAAACGCCCTGCCTCACCCTTCTTCTCAAAGTATATAAATATCACGTTAAAGCTAACTTTCTAAGTGGAATCTTTAACAATGATGGAACCATTAATGTTTTCTCTTCAAAGTTGTAAAGAGGTAACCAAAAACCTTGACAAGGTTTTCCTAGCTCTACCCAAGGGTCTACTAGAGTGAATTATGTATCTTGCGTTGTATTTACAAAATAACAAAACAAAAAAAGTTTCACATCCTTAACACAAATAATAAACAAATTTATGCCGATGGGGTGGGAGTGGTGCGGTTAAGTCACACGGTTGTGTGTTTGCCCACTCGAAATCAAATCCTCTAAGGCACGATTCTCTTTGAGGTGGTTTCATCGCTAGTTGTGGCATCTCTACTTGTTTTTGTTGCACCATGTTAGTTTCTTCTCTTGCTACAATGTAAAGATGTTGGTTCTAGCTTGAATTAGGATCCTTCACTCACCGCATCATGCTGCTTCACTCGCTTCTGATCATTTCTTTCCTCGCTTTTACTTCACTTAGTTGTTGCTTCACTCGTTGCGGATGTTGCATCTTCATTCCGGTTTCATGGTTGCTCCAATCAGGTTCCTAGTGTTGGTTCCCTTCATTGTAACTAGGTTGTGGATCCTCTCAAAAAATCCTCAAATGTACAAGGATGTGGGTCCTTTCAAAACCCTCAAAAAATTACCCCCTTCCAAAATAATAATAAACAAATTTACACCATGTATGAGATATTATAATAAATATATTACCCTTTCCTTTATTTGAAACAAGAAAAATGAAAAATATAATTAGATTTCATTATATGTAGGAAGAACCACTTAAATCCAATGTTGAACATATAAAAGGAAATCAATGATATAAAGGTAGTTTGTCTCAACAGACAACCTTTACTATAAAGCTTATATATGAAACTCTCAATAAACAATCATTTTCAATCTAGTGCATAAACTTTCTTAACTTTATTTAGAATTCAGGTCACAAAAATGTTTGAAAATCTATAAATAAAGAACCTTGCAATATGGAAACAAGGGTTTAACATTGAATCTAACAATATATTAAGAAATATTATAATTTAGAATTAATAAAGTGAACTCCTAAATAATTTTACATCTTTGTAATATAAATAAAACACTAGAATATGGAAAATTACGGTTAGGATTAGTGAAGAAACAAAATATGTAGATAGAAGGTGTAACAAATACTACAAGATAATGGGTAACATATCCACATTTTATTCACATTTTGATTGTGGATATCTTTTTAAAATTGTGAATCTAATTTTGTGGACTCTACCCACAATTTTTTTGTGAAAGTGTTAAATGTGACAAAATCAATAATAAAAATAGAAAAAATTTCAATAATTTAATAATTGCGACACTAGTGACAATTTAAACATTGTTATATATCTACAATTGAAAAATATGAAAACAAATTTCTCAATTTCAAAATTGTTTTAGATCCATAAATTTAAAATTGTGACATGAATCTAAATAATAAAAAATGTTTTAAATCCACAACAATCTTGAAATTGTAAATATTTCTTAGATTTTTCAAAAACTATAAAATTAAATTAAATCTACAAATAAATTTTAATAAATATTTATTTTATTAATTATTTATACATTATATAATATATTTCAATTATTTTATATAATTTAAAAATATCAACATAATTAAATCTACATAATATTATTGTATGCATAAATTAGATACATAAAATTCATAAACAATAATAATTATGAAATATTTAGGTCTACACAATATTTTAGATACCAATATAATAAAATTCTTTATTTTTAATAAAGAAATTAAAATATTTCCATATTACAAAATAAAAAATATTTATTAATAAAAATAAAAATTCTAAATTTTTAAAAATATTAAACTTAAAAACATATTATTAAATCACAATAACTTATAATATTGTAAAAAACAAAAAATCAATAAAATATTTCTCTTTTAGAATTCTTTTTACAAAAATTCAGCTTTGATTTTAATTTAACACAATTAAACATGTTTTATATTGTATTACTACTTTAAATCCTTTCCTCTATTTAAATTTTTCCTCTCATTTAAAAATATAAATTTTCCTATTATTAAATGAAAATGAAAAATATGAATATAAATATTAAAATAGTATTTTAAAAAAATAAATATACTCATTAACATTTTAAGTATATAGAATAGTAGAAATATTGGACAAAATCTAATTTTATAAAACCAATTGCTTTCATCTTTTTGCGTGGACCCAAAAACTAATTTTATTAAAAAAAAAAGTAAATTCTACCCATCGAGGAAATATATTGAAGTAATAACAAATTTATGTTTTAAAATATGAACCCTCCCTACCTACAAGTTCCATTCTTTAAAACCCCACTCTTCCTTTACTTTCTAATAGGAAATATTGAAAACCTTAACTAATTAAATTTTAGGGAGTGTGATGGAGATTTAAAAGTAGAATATATTGAAATTTAACATTGTGTTCAATTTACATTTTTGTGTTTTCTTGTATTATTTTTACTCCGCATTTTGAAGATATTTTTAGAAATGGATATTAAAGCGGTAATTTATTGGAATAACTCGCATATGTCGAAAATCTAAGCATCATCATTATTCACAATGTAATTTTGATCTTAAAAAGAAAAAATAGTCTTTGATGTAAAATTTAAAGAAATATTCTGTATAAGATTTAAATTGAGGAAGTAAATGAACAATAATCAATCAGGGGAATACTTCGACAATTATGTTTGTTCAAGTATGACGAAGTTGAGTTCATTATAATTTTTTTAAAGGTTTACCAAAACCCTTTTGAAAATGGAGAGCTCGAGCTTCATGCACCTTAACCCTAACCCTACGAGAGTGGTTGCTATCAACGATCTTTGGGTTTCGTGTTCTGGTGACAGGGGTTTACAGCCTAAAACGAGTGATTTTGGTCTCCACTGTGGTTTTGCGCGGTGGGAGAATAGTGATCTTGGGTTCTCATCCTCGGCCTTGAGCAACACAAATACCATCTTGCCTTTGGTGATTGGGATAGAATTTGAAGATAGTGACAGAGAGAAGTTCAAGGATGACATGCTTAGTGGGCTTGATGAGTTTTCTCGGTCCCATATCCCTAGTCATGGAATGAACAAGACCCAAGTGCTAGTTCACACTTTACAGGGTTCTACCTTTTGCATCCAGCTTCAATGGTATGCTCTAGGGAAGGATCTTAAAGATGTGCTTTCACATTAATCAACTGCAGGTAGATCTCATTGCCACGGTTTTTGGCTTTGGAAAATCCCCAAAAATGGCGCCCTTCTTTCCTCCTACATGATTGTGAGGGATTCCTCAATATTCATGATGGGTCGGTTATTGGGGGAGCCAAAGAGAGAAACCTGCACCTTTTAAAGAGGCAATCTTTAAAAATGCCTCTTTTCGCAAAGGATGATAATGCTCCTCCCATCGCCTACATTGTGGAACAAGAAAATGAATCCCTTACTCTATAGATCAATGATGAAAATTTTCTAGAATTTTTACAAGAGCGGCAATCTAAGGCCCTTATTTGCAGATTTAATGGTGCTTGGCCATCATCTAATGCTCTGATCCAATGGATCCATTCCACGTGGATGAAAAATTGTAAATATTTCTTATGTGCCAAAGGCTTCTTCATAGTCTACTTCGCAAATCTGGAAGATTATCAGAGGGTTATTGAAGAGGGTCCTTGGTTTTAGGGATCGGTGGGCCTCTTCACTACCCCATGGTTCCCCAATTTGACCCAAATTCCTATTCCATATCTCGTGTGCCGCTTTGGGTAATATCTCCTAATCTTCCCCTTCATTTTTCTTCGCTTCGGAGGATATCGAACCTTTTTAGATGCTTTGTCAAAGAGGACAACAAGAGAATACAGAGTGGACTTCAAACTTTTGTCGAAATTTGTATTGAAGTAGACCTCGAAAGTATTTCAGAGAAAATGACTCTCAAGATGGGGGACACTATCCACATACGGACTACGAACTATGAAAACACGGTCTTCATGTTTTGGAACCGTAAGACTACAAGTCACCTCTAAGCGGCCTTCCTCATAAGAAAGCCCTAATCCCCAAGAAAAAAGGATTTGTTCCCAAATGATGGAGCCACCCAGATCTCGTGGATGGAGATGATTATGTCTCGGAAGATCTCGATACATGAGATACATTGCTATCGACTACATCACAATCGGAATCTATTGCATCTAAAGAGGTGGGGCACTCATCGATTATTCCTCCATCTTTAGAGAGGCCTACTCCAGGAATAAAGCAGCCCCATGAACCCGGACACTCTGAATCGGATAAGGATGGTCCCCATCCTCTGGATAGGGAGCTACAAATCTCCACCCCCTGGACTTATCAGAATCCAAACCTCTTGATCCAGAGGTGATGTCGCATGAAAAGTGGCAGGTTGTGCATTCAAAGAAAGAAAAGAAGGGAAAGTATTGATTCTTTCCTTCTTCTTTGGATGCCTCTTCCGTCACATCCTCTTTCTTTTCGGGCGAGTTGGTTTCAAGATGCATCTCCTCTCTCCCTCTTAGTTCTTCCATTTTACTACATCTTCTTCCTTTTGCAGCTGCAAGCGGGGCTCTTTCTTTTCTTCTATGTGGTTTTTGTCTTTCTGATGCAACTGCAGCAACAACTTCTATTGGTTTCTCTTTTCGCTTCTCTTCTATTTTTCTTTGTTCATTTTACTTCTTCGAGGCCATTGTTTCCTTTTGCCCATGGGCTTATTTATTTTTCTCGCTTCATTGTTATATCTTGCCATCATTGTCATTTGTAAAGAGATGTGGGTCCTTTAAAACCCTCAAGTTTACCCTTTTCCAAAATCAATCAGGGGAAACTTGAGGCCGTTCTAACATATGAAAATCATCAATAATTTAAGAGTTGATCATTCCCATCTAGCCATGAAGACAACTAACTCTCCATATAGAAAATCTAACATTCATAAAAAAACAAATTCCAAGTAGATTATTTTACATCTTCGTGTCAAAAGGATCCAAGAAAGATAACTAAATTGAAAAATGTATGGGACAAAATGTGCATGTATGTAATCACATTCTTACAATATATGAAACATTGCCAAGAGTCGGGATTGTCGAGAGAGAAGAAACAATATAAGTTGTGAAAATGTGGCAATAAGTTATAAAAATAAAGAAATGACATAGTTCTTAAAGTGTTGGATACTATTTGATGGATAATATGGACATTGAGAGCAGATCTAAAAAGTCCCGATGAGCACTATGATCTAGATCTGTAAATCCTCAGAGCACCATGACTTAGATGTGTAAAGGATACTATTTCTTTACAACAAAGGAAGAATTTTTATATAACCTATTTGGTATTCTTTTCCAAGAATAATGACAAGGCCATGAAACTTTTGGAGACTGAATTAACTATTAAAAAGGGGAACTTTTAAATAGAAATCCTAAATGGTGTTTGAACCTAAATCACTACTTAAACACCACATAACTATCGAGTAATCCGTGTTGCTCTCCACCCATCCCAAATAACACCGATTCATCCAAGTTTCCCTTCAATTTCGCAACCACTCCGCACTCCATTCTCCGTCATTTTAGTAAACCATTTTCAGGGATTTATGGTATTTCGTGCATTTACACCGATGTATTATTCCCAATCATTTGATTGCTTAATAAATTTGTGATATTGTGATTTTTGTACATTTATTTTGGTTTAAATATATCCAAAGAGTGGAAATCCACATCAGTATCTTATCATTAGAGTTTCAAACGTGTATATTTAACAATATTTATTAAATAAAAACTATTAATTATTATAATTTTAATATTAACTAAATAAAACTATTAATTATTATAATTATAAACTTAAATTTATTAGGAATGATAATACAATTGTTTTAAGTCGTAGATTTTACTATTTAAATTTTAATTAATTAATATTTACTTTTATCAAGGGTACGCATTTGCAATATTAATAAAACTAGCAATGTAAATTATTGATTACAATAAATTACTAGGAAATGTAGATTATTTAGTAGAAGAGCTTAAAGCTTACAAGTAATATAGTATGTTTAAATTTCATCATTATAATTTATTTGAAATAAAATAACTTTGTAGATTATTTTATATTATTTTTGGGTGTGGTGTGTCTTAAAAATGTGTTTTTAGGGTGTTTCTAGAATTATAGATTAAATTCATTTGAAATCTGAAAAATGGGTGCGATCATATGAATTTTCCATATTAAAATTGATATAGTGTAAATAATTCACAATTTCATATTCAATTAATATGATATTGTAAAACATCCATAAAATTTTATCAAATCACAAAGTTATTTTGAATAATCTACAAATCTTTCACAATATCCATTTTTTTGTGGATAACCTCAGGATTAAGGGGTCCATGTCTAGTAGTGAAAGTGTTTAGATTGTGTGTCAAGCGGAACAAAGTGTAGTCATGATGCTTACTAAAATTTTAGGACCAAAAATTCTTCTCTAGATAGATTATTAGTCGCTTAGATAATATCATCATCAAACCTATTTAGGAGGCTATAAACCTATCCCCTTACTTATTATTTTTGGGTTTTCTCACCTATATCTATGTTCTTTCTTGCCACATATGTAGTTTTGTGATCAATTTTTCTTAATCACATATGAATTCTTATTACTTTAAACCCTAACCTTAATTCTTTGATCTAAAAGGGGTTAGAAATTTTTTTGGACTACATAACCATGCCCTTGTTGATGTCACAAGGTTGCACTACATATCACTAATTTAACAATTACAGAAAAATAAATGTTAAAATCTTAATTAAGTTACAATGCAGATATAGACAATAAACTACAAATTTGACACAAGTAAGTAAGCTAGAAAAAATATAAAACCCTAAGTGCAAGAGAAACGATAAGATACTTAGTTGATTTGAAATGATCCTAAAGTTGTACTTGAGCTAGAGCATTGATAGAATAGAAGGCAAACCATCGCATCCGAGCCCAAAAAATTGTGTAAATGCACTCAAAACATGTAAAGAGAAAGAGCACTTGCTAAACCCAAAACACATCAATCCTAAAAAGAAAAAGATGCAAATGGGGACTCGTGATGAAGGGATCGACCTCGACGGTCACCCAAGTGAGTGAACTTACGATCCGGGCATTGCACTACATTTTAGACTCCATGTAGTTCTACATGTATGTGTAGAATCATTCCCTAGGTGGCTCTTGTGTAAGTTGCACTTGATAGAGAGAAATAGCTAGATGTAGAAAATGTAGATAGATGTGTGCATGGAAAAATGAACTTCCCTCCTATGAAGAGTATGCATAGAAATTTAGTCCCTTGTCCCTTGTGTAGATGCTAGATGGATTATTTGATGCTCTTGTAATGGCCTTTGATGCAACCTTAGGTGATGATAGTAGATGCTTAGTGCTTGGTCCCTTATTATGATCACATAGATTTGTATTTATATGATTCCTTTGCTTGAATTTTGTAATTAACCACTAAAAGGCCGACCACCAAGAAAATAAGATGCCCAACAACTAGAAAGGACCCAAAATATGCAAGCAAGATACAAAGAGGTCGGGGGCGCCCAGAGGGGATGGGGATGCCCGGGTGATGGTGTCCTGGTTGGGCGTCGGTGTCTAGTCTCAAAGAAACCGAAATTTCAAAAGTCGGACCGGGCAAGAAGGTGTGTAAGACCTAGAAGGAAAATAAAAAGAAAGTAAAGAGGCCAAAGACAGTGGTCAATTAGTATTTTTCTCACTTAGGAATCATATGAATAGTGGTATGTGATCGGGACTAGAAATATACCCAAAGTGCGTGATTTAGTGTCTCGCAATCACCGCCTCAAAAAGGATAATTCAATTATAATGTCTCAAATGTATGATGAATTTCGTTGTGTGTGTGTGTGCAGAAAACAAGCCCTTGATTCTTCCCACACTTAGAAACATGAAATTGTACTTCATGTTTATCTCAACACTTTATCTAGGGCAACAATATGGATGAATTCATGTTTGTAGATTTTTGTCTCGAATTATGATGTTTGCATAAGTCCCTAGATCATGACATCGGGGCATGAAGAAAAGTAGTCTAGGATAAATTCAAGTTAATTAGTTTAAACAATAAATAAAATGTATAATAGTGCATAAACTATGGTGTGTTATAGCTACATACCATAAACAATGAAACGAAGATATCGACAAGAGATGGAAATATATCATAACAAAATAGCATCCATATTATCAATCAAGACTCAAACATGAACTTAGAATGGAAATTATAGATTCAAGATCATTTTATACCAAGATCAACCTTCTGTGTACTACCCTTTTATTGTTTATACAAGGTGGGGTGACTATTGAGTAACTAATACCTTTTTCTCCCTTTTCTTGAAAAAGAGGCTCTTCACATTCTCTATCTATGCTTACAGAGCATTACATATTTTATAGTTTGTATTTTATACACTAGGCACACACATTGAGAATGCATAATAAACAAAATATATTAAAGCCATCTTTTAAATTCAATTATAAAATTAAACAACTTACACTATTACACTCCACCCGTGTTACCATCAGAGAATGTCTCTCGGTATAATTAATACAATCAGCCATCTCTTGGGCTCCCCCTCTATCACACATGCACATACATGACCAAATAACCATTGCACACATATTTCACGTAAAACTAATCAAGTCTTCCTTGAAACTAAAATGTACATATGAGTGTCAAAAAAACAAAATTTAAAGTCAATTATAAAAGTGAATAAATTACTCCATTACACTCCACCGTAGTTACCATTGGAGAATGTCTCTTGGCATAATTAATACATCTAACTATCCCATAGATTTATCCTCTGTCACATGCGCATACATGACCAAATAACCCTTTGACACATCTTCATCTAAAAATCCTCTAATCTTAACTTAAAACTCAAATACAATGAAAAATGAGGGAAATTTATTAAATAGTACACAAATTTAAATACATAAAGTTTAATTATTTCATAAACTAGCAATCGCGCACAGACCATGTGCCGTGGACGCCGAAAGGGATCGAGGGGAAGAAATATGCGGAGGACGGAAGAGGGGGGGAGGACGGGAGATTGAAAATCGACAACACTATCTATGAAGAATATAAATTGGAATGCAATGAGAATAGAGTATGAGAAAAATAAATTGAAAGAATTTGTTTATGCAAGTACTCACATATAGATAGTATCTACAACATGGAATTACCAAAAAATGCAAGCATGTAATTACATCATCGAAATATATGTTGCAGGGAGAAGGGGATAGATGGAGTGGAGCACCTTATATTAGAGAGGGGAGATATGTAGATTAGTTAAACGTAATTTCTCTTCCTTTCTTTTGAAGAGATGATGGGAGAGATATTTTGGAGTAACATTCGAAAGTAACATTCTGAAGGGATGATGGGAGAGGGACATTTTTCGTAAACAAATGTGGAGCTGTAAGGAAATGATTGAAAATTATATTGAAATCTCGCTTTTGTTCTGTGAGAAAGGCATAGTGGTAGATGTGGATGTATGCATCTTGAAAAGGATAGTTGTAGTGGTCTTGCACATATCAATGAAAGATGGGCCACTTTCTTGCAAACTTAATGGAACATCATTCGAGCCAATTGTGATGCATGTCAAAATCTTGAAGACCTAGTATGTCAAGGTTTGCAAGGCCCATGGGATTAATAGGATGTAGTTGGGATAAAAGCTTCCATTCAACGTGCATAGGAGAAGGTCCAAAGATTTCATTCACATGTTGATTCATTTTATCATAAAGTATTAATAATTAGCACCTCTCTCACGACACCCTGCTTATCCTCACCATGTCGGTAAGTTTGTTTTATCATAACACTTGTATTAATCTATTTTCCTTGTTTGTTTATATTAAGAGATCTCGTGCAACATAATAATTATTTCATGTTGAGAACAATTGGGATAGATGATCAAGTGAATTCCATAATTAAACTTCACACATCCCAAGAAGAGAAACATTAAGAATGCGATGCATGGCCCCGTGCACTTGTGGACCGGCTCCGACCTCGAACCCAACCAGGAAGACATGGGCGATTTCTACTCTGCGACTCGTTGAATTTTACAAAATAGTCACACTTGGATCGATGGCATCTACTAGCCCTATACTCCCCATACTCCATTCGAACATAGCAGAGGGTTCTCCATGTTGATGTTTGCACGGCCCCGTGCACTTGTGGACCGGCTATGACCTCAAACCCAACTAGGAAGACATGGTGATTTCTACTCTACGGCTCCTTGAATTTTACAAAAGAGGCACACTTGGATTGATGACATCTACCGACCCCGTACTCCCTATACTACATTCTGAACGTAGCAAAGGGGTTCTCCATGTTAACGTGATGTATGTACCTGTGCACTTGTGGACTGGCGCCAACCTCGAACCCAACAAGGAAGAAATGGGTGATTTCTAGTCTACGTTGAATTTTACAAAAGAGGCACACTTTGATTGATGACATCTAAGTAGGTGACAAGGCCACGGGAAAAGTGATTGATGTATTAAAAGAAAAAAATTAAACAAAATGAAGATGGTAAAATATTCAACTTACTCCCACATAGACATAAAATGTAAACCAAACAGTGGTTATGTGGAACAGGAATTAATACTACATCAAACGGCCGTGGACTGCAAGTCCCTTGTAAATTTCAAGATACCTTGTGTTTAACCCAGAATTTACCCCGCAAGGAAAATTTACCAAATAATAAAAAAAAGCTAAGATAATAAGAAAAATTCAGATCATTCCCTAATATTACAGTGATTATTCTCGTAGGCAAGAACGGCCGACAAATGCCGCAAGGCAGCAATATTGGCCGCCTTAAAAAATTGGCCCTGATTAGCTACTCCATCACTATACATGGTAAACGTAACCGCCCCGGCCTTCTTGTACTTCTGCACAAATTCCAATCCGTAACCCAATGGCACCTGCGCACCCACAATACCATGCCCTCTGTAAAAGCCTAAAGTGTAAACCATATGGAATATGTACTTATATTAATATGTCAGGCCCAAAGCTTTTGGAAATAATTAAAAAAAATCACAAATCCTATTCACTATGGGAACAAATAGAATAGTCGCTCTCAATCTCATGCGGTGGAGTGTGTCGTTTCATTTAATGTTTCTCGGCCCCTGAACGTTACAGAGGCATTTGCGGAAGTGTGAATGCATATTTTAGAACCTTACAAAAATGGAGCCCGCAATTACATATCTTAGTTTGTGCAAATATATATCCCCCGCACCATTACTGATTGTAAAAAGGAAAGACAAAGCAAACGGCGTGTTCATAAAAACAATTGTCAGGTTTTGGGATCTCCTCATCAATTCGGGAAAAACCTTGACGAGAGACCCTCCGCGCCCCAAAAAGAAGCAGTGGTCTCCGTAGCTAGTGATAATGCAGTCGGTTTTCCTCGAAATGAATGAACGAGACAATGAGAATGACACTTCTTGTGGCGGAGCTTCCAGATCATTAAATCGAAACCTAAGTTGCTTACAGAGGAGGAGCTTCTAGAGGACAAATAAATGCTCACCAATATCAGTAAATTCCTGCAAGCCGTTCGATTTCAACGACTGTCCAAGGAGCATTCTCAACCATTGATTTTCTGACAACTGTCAGAACCAGCAAGTTCAACTCCACTATGTAACGCCTTCGGCGTTATTACTTGAGAACTATTTATGTTTATGTTTATTATTTTCCAAGGTAACATTATCATCATTTACTACTACTTTTGTTTTAAGTTCTAGTAAATATATATCGAACCCAACAACTCTAGTAACATGAAAATGTTGAAAGCTCCCTTCATAATGTTGTCTTGGAGCTGATTTAAACTCAATATATTTGTATATATTATATCTAATTTAAATAGAATTTTAACTTTGAGAATTTTATGTATCTTTATCTTGGAAAATTCTTAGTGTAGAATCCTCTCGAGTTTAAATTTTTCAATACAACAAGGTATTAAGCCTTCATTTGTGTGGATTCTTCTAAGTAGACAAGACTTTTAGGGAACTTAATAACGCGGGATTAGTGCAAACAAATGTAGTGAAATATATGTATAATTGGGTTCTAATTTTGTAAGAGAAAATATATATATTGAATTATTGTTTGTAATTAATTTGAAGAGTTTATGTCAAACAAAATATGCAATCTCATATTGTTAGAATATTCACAAGCATAACAAATTTAATTGGGTGTCATCTTCTTTGAGAATTTTTAGTAAGAAATATAAACCGATTCATTATGTGCAATTCATTATCCTAGTTTAACCCAAAATAAATATATGCGGTAAGGCATATTTGATTATTTTGATTAAAAAAATATATACCATTTTAACCTTAAAAAATAGCATGTACAAGTAATATAGAACCTTAAGAAAGGTTGGTTCCAAACCTTAACGAATTTTGGAGGACTACTAACAAGTATTAGTTATGAAAAAAGAGAACATAAAATTGGATTTAATGAAATGGGATATTTTATCGTAGAAGTTAATTTAGCTCACTTGCAATAATTTTAGTTGTTAGATCATGGTGCACATGATTTTCCCTTCTTATTAGTGGCACACTCATTTGATTCTAAAACTTCTAATGAGATGAAGTCATTGGACTATAACATCTAAAAATCGCAAGTGAATGTGCTCCAACAACAAGCCTTTTTGACACCTAAATGTTACTCCGGATATAAAAGGGCATAATATAGTTGGGAAAATTCAAATTATATTGTCCTATCTAACTAATTTTGTTTTGTTTTTTATGTAATAATATGTCCTTACATTTTTCAATTATTTAATCGACATAAAAAAAGATATCCTCTACACACATTAATTTTGAGATAAAATATAAAAACAATTAAGAATTATAGTTAATTTAGAGTTGATTGATGATGATTTTAACAAAGTCATGTTTTAATTAGGGAAAGATACAAATAAACTAATAATTGTAGCAAAAATTGTAATTGAAATGTCAATATAAATATGAAAAAATAGATAGATAATAAGAATAGTACATTAACATCAAAATGCTCAAACAATAATTCAAGAAACTTATTGCATAAAATTCTCAAACAAACCTAAACCCATGAGAGAGGCATCTAACAAGAATAAGGGCATTTTTAGAATTCATAAAAATAGCCCCCTTAACATCCAAATAGATCAATGCACATTCTTATCTTTAAAATAATATATGGAAATGGTGGTTGGTTTTTTGATGAGAAAATAAAATTTCTTTATACTTTGTTAAAGTATGTATTTAAAAGATATTCATTCACCAATAACAAACAACTTTTTTAGGAAGAACCATCATTGTCTACACAAAAATCTATATTTATTACTTTACCTCACCCTTCATCTCAAAGTACATAAATATCATGTTAAAGATGACTTTCTAAGTAGAAGCTTTAACAATGATGGCACCATTAATGTTTTCTCTTGAAATTTGCAAAGAGATCGGTTGGGCCCTAGGTTGAGTCATATATATATCTATGAATATGATCGAGGCCCTATCTATATATCTTTCTTATCTATATATGGGGCCTATTTATATATCTTTCTTATCTATATATGCCAATTAGCACCAAAGAGAGTAGAGTAGTGTAATGTCTTGTCCTTTTTATTCCCGGTGTCGAACGCAGATGGGGTACAAAAATTTATAAAATGAGATTTCAAATAAAAGTAAAATTCAATAAAGTAAACTACCTTCATATTATGACCTTTCTGCTATCCCACTTATGTCTCTGCAAGATTTTTCTCTTTCACTCTTCCTCTGCATGAAACCCTTTGTTTGTCCATTCTCTGCCGAAGAAAATGATTAGATATTCAAATAGAGTATAGGTGCCATCAATGGAGCATCTTGCAAGACATGGGAGCCAAAGAGATTTGGTCTCTTGGAATGTATTAAGTTTTACCAAGGATTTGCACAATGGTTTTGTTGAAGCGTCTATTAGGGCTTTGAAACAAGTTTGCATCCATCAACGCATGAAGGAAAGAAAGAAATGTGATCTCGGGCCCATTTTAGCATGGAGTGTATTTGCTTTATGATTGTTTTTGGCATCTAAATTGTGTTGGCTTGTTTTGTAATTGTATGCTTGGTAGGATTTGGTGGCGGGATGTTGATCACCCAAGTCACATTCATAGAACATGCAAGGAATGTTGAGCTTTACATATGATGTGCTTACTTTGGTGTCTCTTAGGAGTGTGGAGTGGTTGGTCCTTGACCTCCGGTTGTTGGTGAGCTATTTGGATTGGGTATGGTAGTTGATGTGGCAAGATCAAATATGAATAATATGACTCACTAGTTATTGAATGGTGTTGTGGTGATGGATGTGTGGCTTGTGCATATTCAAAGTAGATTGAGCACCTCCTTGTTGCCTCACTCAATGATACAGCATGGTTTTCTCCATATTTCCAACATGCTTTCATATTTATGGTTTTACCTTCATAGTGCTAGTGAAATTCTTAATTAAATGAAGAGTATGGTTATGGTTAATAAAATGACTTGTTGCACATAATGGATATATTTACCTTACATCATGTAGAACTGATATGACCCTTTTAGTGTAAGCTACACTCTCAAACCATGTCATGTGAAACCTAGAACTTTTGGATGATAGAACTAGATAACCATATCCACCCGGTTAGAGAATTAAACTTGACTTCCATGTAATCCTGTCATTTTTTCACCTTGCTAAAATTTAATAAAACATGAATTTCAACAACGTGCAAAACACCGCTCCAAACCTCGTAGTGGGTAAGTTATGGAATGATCATGTTCACTGGTGACATGATATGTCATGTCAATCTCTATAATGACCTTAGGCGATCAATTAAATTTGTTTATTTACACGTTTGGGGCCAGTCACCTATTTTACCGCTTTGGTTAGTTGTTAAAAATTGAAAAGTTAGTTTGGTTTTGGCCCGCATTTGGACCCTTTTACCTATAAAATAAATTTGGTCACCACACACCTCTAGTATTTCTCTAGGATTATCAAAATCAATTAATAGCTTCGAGAAATTCACCTCAGAATATTTTTGGTAATGATTTTTTGTAGGCCTCAGGACGTTCAATGGCTAAGTCCAACTAGCATAATTACGAAAAGTAGCTTCGAAAATGTAGTGGCCATTTGAATCCTGGTCACAAGATTTATGTTCTAAACTCCAAGGAGTTCCCTATAGATAGGGGAATTGACGAAAACTTACAAGTGGTGTGTTCGAGTTTCAAAAATGGATCTCAAACTTGGTTTATGTGCCACTTTAGCCAAATTGTTCATTTTTATAATCTTGCAATACTAGTGAGAAAATTTCCGTGGAACTTTCTCCTAGCCAAAAATATATTGCAAAACCTATAAACTCTATTACATGACTCTATAGATCTCCTTGATGACACTTGGCTGCATTTGTTGTTTATGGAAATTTGGTGTGCTTTTCTCTCTCTCCTCTCTCTATCTTGCTCCAGCTTGAAAGTGAAATGAAATTGCACTTATGTTCTTACCTCTATTGTATCATAAAAGTTTTTAATTTATTGTAAGTGGAAAATAATATATATGTGAAAATGTTAGTCATAGGGGAAAGCCATGCTAGCGTTTATTTTGTTGACCGTGTTTGCACTAACTTGACAGGTTCCAAGTTATGTAACGAGATTTGAAATAATGATGGAAAACAAAGTTTAAAGTTGTTATTTGTGAAAAGTGTAATTTTAATGGAGTTAGAAATATACTTTTCTTTATTAACTATACTTTTATTAATGCAAGAACAAAAGTATTTATCTACTTGTATTGCGTACAATTTAATGGGGTGATGAATTTTGATATGATACTTTTGACTTAAATTTCATTGGAAGTTGTGCTTATGATTATTAAGGTAAAATATCAAAATTTTGTGTGATTTTTGAATAGAGAACTTAAAATTGTCCCCTCTAGAGTCGTAAGCTTAGAAAATAATATAGTTATCATAGATATACATCATTTTCCAGCCTTTGAACCTTTTACCTTAGTTGTTGTGTTATTCAAATCATATGTTCCCTACCAAAATGCATCCATTGTTATAGTGTTTTATCTAGCACTTGTAATAGTAAGATGTAAATGGGAAGGTGGTTAATTAAAATGGTAGAGTTATAACACTAGTGGAAATGAGTCTTGAATTTTATTATCTCAAATTCAACTTAAACTGTATTGCTATGGTGCTTTGACTATGGTCACAACCCTATCCTTCACGTGTTAAATTGCTTGACTCATGTATAAATT
Source organism: Taxus wallichiana var. yunnanensis (assembly GCA_018340775.1). Classification (NCBI taxonomy): domain Eukaryota; kingdom Viridiplantae; phylum Streptophyta; class Pinopsida; order Cupressales; family Taxaceae; genus Taxus; species Taxus wallichiana. Next base: position 780,707,088 of record CM031237.1, read on the forward strand.
TGTGGCGGATGGATATTCCACTTATAGGTGATATTTTTGGCCGCATCTTTTTGTGAATCTTTTTGGGTGTCAAACCTTTAAAAAATATTGAGTAGATACTCCAAACTAACATAATTTCCAAACTCGAAACTTGGTAGCCAATGCTTGAAAACTATAAAGGGTGCAATAAATTAGGATTGTAAGGGTATATCATGGAGATTTTTGAATAATGAAAAAATTTAACATTTAATGTTGTGAAGGTTTAATATTAATTGTTTTAATAGTATGTGTATGATGATACCTCATCATAGAAGAAGGAATTATAAGCATGAAACTAAGTTTTCTTAATCCATTGATAGTCATGTTTTAATGGACCTTATGAGAATTGCTTGCATTGTAGAGTGTGGAACTCCACCTTGATTTTAGACCTTTTTGGATGAGTATGTATTTAAATATAACTTTGACCTATGGAAGATGTAGGTGTCGTAAATAAATAGCTTTCTCACTTAAAGTTGACCACGAGAATTGATAGGTGGAAACTTAACCTAACAACATAATTATAGGAGGAACAAATTTAAATGAACAATTCTCGGTTATGGTTGTCATAAATCATACACACATTTAGTGATGATAAGTAAAAATATGCTTAATTTGATAACATATATGAAAGGAGGTAAAAGACATTACTCTTGATGACTTAATGAAAGAACAAAGGAAACCTCATAAATTGTAAGGATAGTGTATATTTTTGGTGGGTCTCATAAATGGGAAGATTAAATGTTTAAGAAAAAAATTGTAAGGTTTAAATTGTTGGTTGGATATTTTGTCAAAGAAAAATATGAGGTTCAACCACAATACACGGGACTATGTCCCTCCTCAGATAAAGGGGAGGTGCCATGTTTATTACTAATCTAAAACACACCAGAATATATATACAATATTCACACTATTCTAATCATCGGGGTTGGGATCTCCTCCCGGATTTGTATTCTTTTTTTAGAAATAACTAGGAATAGAGAAAAAGAGAATAGAAAGAAAGAAGTGATTTATTAGAATGTGGAAAGAATAAAATGGGTAGGAACGTGCTTTTCTTAAGAAAACACAGATCAAAATATAATCACACATGATTTAAATTGTAATAACTTGCAGAAGATTTGATAAACTAGATATTTAAAGCAAAGAATGATTTAAAGCATTTGAACATAAGAACAATACCTCAAACCAAAAGATATTCTCCACAACACAAAGTTTGCAATAGATTATCTTTTATATTCTTCAATGATTAAAAGAAAACACACAGTCTTTCTCTTTCTCAAATCTAAACTCTATGTCATATCAAAACTTCCAACCCTTTGGAATGCTACAACATCTCATATATATAGAGAAGGGGAGGAGAGAAAATAGGAAACAATTGCAACAACATACTAAAAATAGTAAATATGAGTAATTAGTTCACTTGACTGATTCTCACACAGAGACCTAGTCAATCCTTCCAAGTTCATAGGATGTCGAATGGAAAATAAAAATGACATGACAAGTTCATCACTCAGACTTGTCTTTTCTTCAGCTTGTGTTGCTTTCCTATCACAAAATTCTTGAAACTTTAGGATCATCTCTCAAGCTTCTTCTTCATCTGGTCCATATGAGTAGTGATTCAAGACCTCGCATGTTTCCTGCATGTTGCTAACAATCCTGGAAGCCTTCAAAACTTTTTGTTATATTTGGCCAAGGTTCTCAGAACACCTTCGCAGAGGATTAGCTTGTCAATAGCTACCATATCAAAATTTTCACCTACTACAGATTCCTTCTCAACCAATTCCTGAAACACTTTGTATAGATCATCTATAGGTAGAATATTTAGGCTATCATCCAAAACTCTTGTGAAAATATTTGATAATTCTTCATCAAATTCATTGGTAGCATCCAACACTTGATCCTTTGATTCTCTTAGTTTTCTACAAGCTTCATTAAGGATTTTGACTCGGAATTCAATTGCTTTGCAAAACTCAAAATGCTTATCAACATCTGGAACTACTCCCTCCTTAACCAAGGTTTCTAAATGAATCTTTTTAAGCGCACTGAGAGCTTCCAAAGTTAACTCCAAATTACCAATTTCTTCAAGGAGTTCATCATTTAACCTATCAACATCTTTCCTTGCTCCCTCTAGAGAGTTGAAGACACTAAGAACCCTTTTTCCTTGACAAGAAGATGTTGAATCCATTCATAAAAACTCTACCCTTCTCATTAAAATTTTCCATTCTGGGTACTGATGAGGAATCAAAACGAATGGAGGGAGATATTATCTATATTTAAGAAGGCTTGGAGAGTTTGAGAAACACTTCCGTCAATTGTTGAAAAAATTCCTTCAATTTGTCCTTGAGACCTTAGTATGGGAAAGGTGATGGTCAACTCGAGTAATAGGTAATAGGCTAGGGTCAAAATCAGCTCATGGATAATGACAATCAAATGCACACACACATATAGATTGCAACATGGTACCAGTCAAGAGCTTGCAAAATATACATCCTCCAAGGTCGATAGGTTTATCCAAATAAGGGTGAAGTGATTCGGTATCCAAGGTATAGGATATGGTTTGGAAAACACAACTTAGGTTAGATGCATGAAAATTTAGGTATGTTCTGTACACCAAAGGTTTGGACAGGATAAATGGCATGACAATAGGCAAGGTATGGTTGTAGGCTAAAAAAACATATGTAATGCACACACAGGTATAAATGCGAGTACATAAGGTCAATGGTCACACCCAATAGGTCGGGTTCATGCAAATAGGTCATGGCATGGGTAAGGCCAAGGTATAGGTAAAATAACAACTCCTAAGACGCCACAAAATAAATGTAGGTGTGGTTTGAGCTTGTAGGTATGGTTCAATGGGTGGCTGAAATGATAAAAGGTGTGTTGGCACTAATGGTTGCAGGAAAATGAAGCTTAGCAAGGCCAAATAGTTATAAGGGTTGATCGATGTCGGTTATAGGGTGATCGACGTTGGTTGGCTAGGGCACAAATATGACCGACGTTGGTCAAATCAGGTTGGGTTTATAAAACAAAAATTTCGTATTTTACGGAATCATTGTTGTGTTGTGACTTTAGAGAAAACGACAAAGCCATTTGAATTTTGGTACTTTTTCCAAGAGAGAAGGATAGGGCATTGTACCCGACTGAGGTGGAGCGTACGACTTGGTGAGAGGAGCTAGGGAGACGGGTCCACGAGCTCATGGGGATCGATTTGATTGGTTGGTTTAGAGGAGTGGGTTTGGTGATTTGGGCATGAAAGAGGTAGGAGATGGTTTGGGTGGTCCACCGGTGCAGTGGCTAGACGTACCACCATGTTGATGGCACCACATTGAGGTAGGATTCAATCTCGATTTTTCACTTGTTAAAAAGAGGTTAGTAAAATTGGTGTTGGGTAAAATCGTGTTGGGTGGGAGTATAATTTTGAATTTGTAGTTAAAAATGTGGCAATGAGGTAGGGGGAGGTCCTATGTAGGTTAAATAGGGGTGGGGAGGCATTTAGGTTATGTTTGGGTAAGGTAGGATGGGGTTCTAGGTTATATTTGAGAATTTTGGGAGAGATAAGGGGTTTTTTGGATTCAGTCACCGCGAAAGTGACCGACGTCGGTCCATAGTTGGCTGACATTGGTTGACATTGGCCGATATCAATCAAGTATTAGGTGACAGATCTTCGGTCATAATGGACCGATCTTAGTAAGAAGTGACCGATGTCGGTATGATTTGGGAAAAAATAGCTCAAGAAATAATGTAGGGCGGGAGAAAAAGAGAGGAAATTAGGTGGAAAGGTAAGTTTATTGAGAATGAATAGGGTAATGGTACGAGTGGATGGGTATAAAAAAAGGGGGTAATCTGTAGGGTTGGGGTACAATAAGTAATAAGGGTTTGGGAATAGGTTTGTCAGGTAAGAGATGTGTTGGGTATGGTCAAGATTTAATAATGGCATGTGGTTTTTAGGGTGTAAGCTAGGGACTAGTTCTGAGATGAGAGACCTAATCTACGCCTCTATTACTATTGGTACGAGGGAGCATGATGGTAGAGGAGTGGCATCATGTTACAGATGTCGGCCTTATTGGGGTCGGATGATACAGCACATATTTTGAGAGAGCTGAGCTTGATGGTCACACTCATCGATAGATGGGATTCAATGACTAACACATTTCATCTGTCGACGGGTGAGATCACAGTCACCCTAGAGGACGTGTACAGGATCCTGTGGTTACCAATAGTGGGGATGCAAGTGTATTCTATTTCTTCAGAGGCATCAGAGGATCTGATGTTGTGATGTTTGGAAAGGGGATGAAAGAGATGAGCTTACATAGCGCGAGTTTGAGCTATGGAGATATGTACGTGGCCCATCCTAAGGAGATGAGGCTAGTGGTCTTGATTATGGAGGTAATGTGTTGTTTTACACTGCCAAATGTGGAGGGTGGGAGATTCCCATGGGCACTGATGGGGTTCTCCATGACATGATGGAGGATAAGACCCGATTTTCTTGGGGACCAAAGATACTTGGTGCGCTATACAGGAGCTATGGACCTACGGGTGGTTGCAGAGGTTCAGCTTGTGTTGCACCTTTCTCTTATATTGTTGGGCATATGAGCACATCATATGTGTTCATCCAGTTGGTATGCCCCAACCGGATGAATTCAAGGTGGGATTTGTTTGAGTTATCTACAATTGTTAGGTGCTTGTTATTGGAGAGCGCAAGATTTTCAGGGCAACTCACAATGTGGCATATTATAGGTGGGCGTTGGAGGGATTATCCAATGCTGACATCATTTAGAGGCCGTATGTTGGCTTCCCTTCACACTAGATAGATGGTAGTGGAGTTGGATGAGTTACAACTACTCAAGTGGATACAGGGACGTCGTGCCAGTGAGCACGAGATGATACTTATAGATAGGGTCAAGTGATAGTTTGGGCTGCTCCAGGATGTGCCACCATTGTTCCCTCAGTACATGAGGGATGACGTGGAGAGGTTTATTCCTCTACCACAGCCGAAAATGTCGATCGAGCAGGAAGAGAAGGCATTGGACCGGTAGATTGATGACACCAAGGTCACAGATAAATATAGGCAGTGGTGGGCAATCTAGCTACGAGCAACACCACCTAGGCCAGGGCAGCCAAACTTGTCTACCCTTACATTTAAGAGGACATGTTACCACCCTACATGCCCAGATTATAGGTTTACGAGGCGATTGACATGGTCTAAGGCACAGTGGCCACATTACAGGCACAAGTGGTAGCTTTACAGCCCATATTTCCCAGGGACAGGCACCCACATAGGGTGGAGATGGAGATGGGGATAGGTAGCCACCCTACAAGCATAGGTAGTAGGGTTGCAGGCTAGTTGGTCACCTGTCTGTGCCTAGATCAGTATCCCTACAGCCTAGGTTACAAAGCAAGTGCAGCACCAATATAGGCAAAATGACACAAGCTAAGGGATAGGGTCCCATGGTACAGCAAAGCGGCGGGGGACAGGGTCCCATGGTACAAGTACAAGTTTCAAGATTGATGGTGCTGCCACCGTGATCGATAATGATGGCCAAGTTCGGATGCCTTGAATGAGGCAAGGTACTACTAGGATGATTTAAGTGCTGTCGGGATAGAAATCCCTTTATGTGGACGAGATCTCGACATAGCTCTATATTAACTGGAGCCGGGGGCCGAGCCCAGAGACAAGGTCAAGGAGAGGCAACTAGCTCACGGAGGCCAAACCCAATTGCAAGCTAGGCAGAGGTGAGGGCTAGACCCGCACATACTGAGGAGGAGAGATGGTTGTAGGGTGCCACACTCCAGGGGCGTTGGAGGAGGAGACATATGAGACTGGCATGGACATCAGGTGTGGTGATGATTAGTCACCCTATATGTTTAGGATATAGATTTTGTATATTTTTATTTATATTGGCCTGCATGCCGAAGATAGCGAGGATGTACATGAGAGTTTTTGAGATTTTGATTATTACACCAGCTGCGTGCTGAAGATGTTGAGATTGTATATGAGAGGCATGTGTATTGATTATGCTTCTATGCACTTATGTATGTATGGACACACATATTCGATGATTTGATATAGAGATTGTGATATTCATGGTATGATGTTGTAGTTATGTGTTTAAATTTCAAAGTCATTATTTATGTGATGGAAACTAGGTGGATTAGGCATGCTTGAGTCAAGGTCATAGGCATGATTAAGTGAGGTCACTTAGGCATGGTGGAGTCAGGTTGGTTTAGGCATGATGGAGTCAGGTCGGTTTGGGCATAGTGGAGTTAGGTATAGGCATGATGGAGTCAGGTCATAGGCATGGTTGAGTCAGTCAATTAGGCATGGTGGAGTTAGGTATAGGCATGGTTGAGTCATGGTTTATGGTTTTGATTTAAGTTCCAAGTTTTTGGTAACATGGAAGACAAATGATGATGTTCATGCATGTTATGGTTTAAATTTCCAAATATTTGTTATGGTGGAAATATAAAAATGATAAATGAATGATTTGATGAAGTGGTAAAAATGGTTGTTAATTGGTGCTTGTTTTGTTTAATTTCCAATTGTTGATATAAAATGGAAATTAACTAAGGTATAATGTGAATAGGAAAATGAAGGGGAAATTGGTTAGGGTAAAGAGTGGCCGAGATAACCTCCAAGGGCCCCATGCCCTAGGAGTGTTGCCTACATAGCCCCAATGAAAAGGGGCCTCAAGCCGATGTAGTTCTCCCATAAGCTAGGGAAGAATGTGATGAGTTCGAGGAATGGGTTGGTAGGTTTTAGGTATGATTGAGTATAGGTCATAGGCATGGTTGAGTCTTAGGTGATAAGCCCGGTTGAGTTTTTAAATACATGTAAAATGTCGATGGTCTGGTCCTGGATAGGATAATCAATAAGTAATGAGGAAGGTGAATGGTAAGAGGTGGTAAAAGAGCCACTTAATTGATGAGAACCCTAATGAGTCTACCATAACCAAGATGGGCTTATGAACGTAAGACCCTAAAGGCGTTACATAATGGACTATTCTAAGGGTGAAGGAAATCACATGATCATGAAATGTCACGGTTTTGGAAAGTTCCTTGAGCGGAGAAAATTAGGGTGAAAAGGTAATGAGGTGAAAGTGTGTGGTTTAGTGTAACTTAGTGTACAAAAACATGTTTACCTGCAAGAAACCCATGATGAAAAATAGGAAAGTCCATGACAAAAAAATTATCATTTTCTTCGTTTTTTTTTTTTTTTTGATAGACTGATTGATGCGGGAATTCTATATGGGATGAGTATATTATCTTCTTGAGGTCTTCGTGAAGATGATCAATGCAGGAAGCTTCTTAATATTTTATTATATTTTTGCAATGACTTTGGATAGTTTTCCTTCAAGGGAGTAGTCTATTTATAGTGGTGAGATAGAGAGAAGAGATGTCCCTTTTGAGGGAGTCCTTTTTTTGTTGAATTTTGACTCAATGAGTTGAATCCCATTTTATTTTTGGATGTCTAATTCATGGACAAGACTATAGAGGAAGATTGGTTCTTGTGTAGAAGATTGAACCATAACACAAAGGCTAACTATGAAAGATATGGTTTCAAGTGAAGAATGAACATGGGATTCCATCTTTGAAAAATATGAAAAGTATCCATGAGAATCATGCTATGATTAGAGCCACAATACTCATATTGAAGACAATGTTGAAGGGTGAACGTATAATCACATGATTCTTGTTTAGTCGTTGATCCTCAAAATGAGTAACATGGAAGGTGAAAATGCTCAAGGATGAGTGGTGAATAGATAAAGGTGATATAGGACTTGATTTCAACAATAAAATGGTTGAAGATGTAAGGAATTGAGGGGCTCAGGTTCGGTTTACCTCGAGTGAAGACAAATGATAAGCACTTGATCCATAGGCATGAGTAACAATATAGGGTCCAAGCCAATTAGGAGCAAAATTTGTCTCGTTTACTTTTCTCTTCTTTGGTTACATGTTGGTTTTCCTTCAGATGAGGTCACCGACCTAAAAGGTTCATTCGTGGACACGTTTTTCATAGGCATGCTTGATATGTTTTTGGTAGATTTGGATATGGTCAAGAGAATTGAGACAACGTTCATCTAATAACTCAAGTTGTGCCAAACAATCCTGGTGAAAGTCATCGTCATTGAGCATGTCTCATAGTGTGATGTAGAGAGATGGAATCTAGACTTTGAGAGGCAAGAAACCCTTGATACCATAGACCAGAGAAAAACCCGTGTGGCAGCATTCAAAGTGCGAATACTAGTGTAATAAGCCCACAAGGCGAAATGAATGTGCGTATGCCAATCCTTCCCAAAGATCGTGAACTACTTTCATAATAATTTTATTCAAGGTTTTATTGGTTGATTCTTCTTGACCATTGGTTTGTGGGTAATAAGGTGACAAGAAACCGAGTTGATGCCAAAAGTGTTGCAAAAGTTTTTATAGGGTTTTTTTTTTTTTTTGAATTGCTTGTCATTATCGGTGATGAGGCGTGAGGAACACCAAAGTGACAAATGATGTGGTGGTTGATGAATTCACATATTTTCTCGTCTTTTGTAGAAATGATGGGAATGACTTCTACCCATTTAGTGTAATATTCGAGTGGTTGTAATCCATTGATGGCATTGTGAAGAATGGGGATTGATCTCTCCAACAACATCCAAGCCTCATTGAGAGAAAGGCCAAAGGTCCATTACGACTGTAAGGCATGACTAGGTGTGTGATGAAGATTAGCATGTTTTGGCATTTCACACAACATTTGACATAGTCACAATAATCACGGTTTAGGGTTGACCAATAATAGCCAAGGAAAAGAATGTGTTTAGCGACAACTAAACCACTGAAGTGACCTCCACAAATTTCATCGTGAACTTCCTTGATGGTGTAGGGAATTTCAGAACTTGTAAGGCATCATAAGAGAATACCATCAAAGCAGTGCTTATAAAGGATACCACCCATGATGACATAGCGAGAGACACTTTTAAGAAATATACATTGTCCATTACGAGTGAGATCAGGAGGTAGAATAGAAAGGGAAAGATAGTCTGCAAATTTCTTATACCAAAGGTCACGTGGGTCAGGTGCAACGGTTCTGATGGAGTGGACCTCACAAGGTAAATAAGATGGTGATTTTAACCTTTGTATTATGACAAATATTTTAGAGTCGGCAAGAGAAGTGGGTATCTAAGAAGCCAAACAGGACCATGGTATCCACAAATTTATTGGTAGAATGTGGGGTGGTTTGAAGTTCATAATGGTCAAAGGTAATCAAAAGTATTTCTACATGATGTTTATATTTTTGAAGTATTTCATTATGACACTGGTATATACCATTGACTTGGTTTACAACCAGTTGAGAATCACCAAAGATATTGATTGACTTAACATCTAAGGCATAATAATCCTAGAGACCCAATACGAGTGCTTCGTATTCGGTGATATTATTTGTACAATCAAAATCTAGTTTGAAAGATAAAGGCATGGGTTCACCACCAAGAGGAATGAGGATAACACTAGTGCCACCCCCACGCTGACATTTGGAACCATCAAAGAAGAGGGTCATTTGGTAAGTGGTATCATCCAAGGAGAGGGTAACAATGGATTCATCCAAGAAATCAAAGTTAGAGGGTTGATTTCTGGAAAGAGAGTGCATTTGCTAGTTGGTTAGTGATGGTTTGACCTTTGATATACTTTTGATGGATGAATTCGAGGTCAAGGTCAACAAGAAGCATGAGCCAACATGCAACACGTTGATGTTGGTAGGGTTTGGCGTACATGTAATGTAAAGGGTCAATGTTAGTGATGACAAAGGTTTTGTGGTTGAGTAGGTAATGATGTAGTTTAGTGGTGACAAAAACTAAGGCTAAGAAATTTTTTTAGCATGGGTATACCTAGTTTCATAGTCCAAAAGGGTATGACTTATGTAATAAACCACTTTCTCTCTGTGTTGTTCATCGTGGTGAGCGAGCATGGCACCTAAGGAATGGTTGGTAGCAGAAATGTATAGGTAAAAGGGTTGATCATCCTTAGGAGGAATGAGCATCGGTGGTTGAAGAAGGTATTGTTTTAAGGCATCAAAGGCTTTTCAGCATTCACCATCCCATTTGAATGAGACATATTTCTTAGGGAGATGATGAAATTTTTGACAACAAAAGCTGTGAGATAAAATGACGAATAGATTGCAACTTACCTTGCAAGCTTTAAAGTTGATGAAGATTAGTAGGTGGAGGCATTTCGAGAATAGTTGTCACTTTAGCAGGATTGACTTCTATGCCGCAAAGAAATGATGAAACCAAGGAGTTTTCCTCAAAGTACCGCAAAGACACACTTCTTAGGTTGAAGGTGAACTCAATACTTGATGAGGCGGTCAAAGATGACCTTAAGGGCATGTCAGTGTTTGGCCCGATGTTTGATTTGGCAAGAAGGTCATCCATGTAATATTTCAATATGTGATGCATGATGTCATGGAAGATATAAGTCATGGCTCACTTGATGTGTAGCACTAGTGTTTTAAAGACCAAAAGGCATGCTTTGATAGTAGAAGGTCCCCAAAGGAGTGACGAAGGAAATTTTGTGTTGATTGTCTTGAGTGAGTAGTATTTGATTATAACTCGAGAAACCATCCATGAGTGATAACATCTCATGGCCGGCAGTGAGATCAACTAGTTGGTCAATACTTGGTAGAGGAAAATTGTCTTTGGGGCAAGCGAGGTTGAGGTCATAGAAATCTGTGCAAATGCAGAGTCCCCCTGTCACTTTTGTGACAGGAACAATGTTAGAAATACATTGGGGATAGTCAATGGGTAGGATGAAGGAAACTTAGAGTAGGCGGCGAAGTTCTTTTTTTACCATAAGAGCAATGTGAGGATGCATTTTCTGCAGCTTTTGTTTTATGGGTTTGGCATCAGGAATGGTTATGATATTGTGGACCACAATGTTTGGTTCAATACCAGGCATATCAAGCATAGGACCAAGCAAAATCGTTTCTATGGTCCCGGAGGAAAGAAGTAAAATCTTCCTGTTCACCAACATCTAAAGATTGGCCTATCTTTAGAATTTGTGGATCGTCTTAAGTATTAATGTTGATTTCGATAATTGATTCATTCAACATGGTTTGTGTCTCAGAGGGTAACGACCGGTGAATATAAGAATCTTCCACACCCAGATAGGTGAGGATAGACTCATCGTCCTGACATTAAACGACGTTAATAGAAGGTGTATCATCATCGATCATGTCAGGATACAAGAAGGGAAGAGAAGAAGGAACCTCGCCATTGCATTGATAGGTCAGAGGTCCCAGGGAAATTGTGTTTATGAAAAAAAAGTTATGAGGAATAGATTCGGGATCTATGGAATCCATGGGTGAAGGTGGTGACATTGGTGAATGGGGTGGATAAGGTTTTTCTTCCTTAAGGAGGTCAACGCGGTCCTTCTTGGGAGGTGGTGTGGTAAAGCCAATGCCACTACAATCATTGTGTTTATGGGTGGTACATGAAATGACAGTATGGTGGCCTTGTTCATAAAAATTGAAGCCAAAGCCTTTCCATGCACAATAGTGAAGGAAAGTGTGGGCGAAGCGGCAGTTAGTAAGGGATTGGAGGTCAGATGAAAACAGTCATGTTTGGGATGGAGGTTCGGGTGAATAAGTGGAAGTGTTAAGTCCCCCATACGTTAGATTAGTGTGAAGGTGGGGAGGACCATAAGGAAAAACCTCACCTACACTGCGGTAGTCATAACAGAGTGCGTACACAAGTTCCCACACTCTTGTGGAGTGAGGAATGTGTCAATATTGTATAAGAGGTACTCCCCCAAAGTGAGGTGTTGAAAAAAACCTTTTGAGGGAATTGATAACATACATCAGAATTCTCAAGTCCCAGGCAAATTGATTGATCCAGGGAAAAAATCATGTTTCTAGGGTCCCTTCAGAAATTTTTCTCTCCTGTCCAGGTTGAAAAGAACAAGCTCTGAGAAAATGCAAGAAAGTTGCAGAAAATAAGCTTGGGCCAGAAAAAATTGTGAAAATCGGCTAAGTCCTAGTCCCCGGGACAGTCGGGACATTTGGGACGAAAAGGCGCGGATCGGCCGAAAAGCCTACAGGCGGCCCAAACAACAAAGGGACATCTGGGACAAATGGATGCGAAATGCCCGAATCGGCCGAAAGAAAGAAAATTTGTCCAAGTCCTTAATCGGGAGCAAGCGGGACAAGAGTACGCGAAGGACCCGACGCGACAACAATCGCGACCGGCCGGCCGAACGGAAACTTTCGCTTTCATGACCGGGACATTTGGGACAGATGGCGCGAAGGACGCGAACCGGTCGGTTCACCCAAAACAGAAAATTCAAAGACAAGGACAAGTGGGATAAAGGGACGCGCGGACGCTGATAGCCAAGGAGCCGAAAGCCAATCAGATCACGCCACGTGTCACCGACAAAAAAGGGACGAGGAAGCCCATTTCAGGTGGATTAGAGGATTCTATCCCGTGAAGCACTGGGACATCCGGGACAAAAGACGCGATGGACGCGAAAATCCGCAGGCCCCGTGGACGAATCATAGCATTTACACGTGTCGCCAAGGAAAAAGGTCCAAAAAGTCAAAGGGGCAAGGTTTGAAGTGCTGGCCCGAGCCAATTAGTACAGGACATGTGTCCAATGGAGCAGAGAAGTGTAGAGCCAGGGAAAGATTTGGGAAATTTGGCCAAGTTCAGCCAAAGAGCTAAAAGTGAAAGTCTACTCCGCGCCCCGTGTCGACCAATCAATGCACGCCACGTGTCCTAAGTGGCGGGGGCGCGAGGAAAAGTAAAAATGTTCCGAATCATCAAAAAGTCAAAGTTTTCAAGGAAAACCCATGGGACATGTCAGATGAGAGAATAACATATCCAATCAGCACGTGCCACGTGTCATCCAGGTGGCAGAGCGTGGGAAGAAATTTAAAAATCCGCTTTCACTGCTTTGTGCCCTAGATCTTCGATCTCCATATCTTTGATCCAGAGCTCGATTGGCACGCTTTTTATATCAACGGAAAGCTTGTGAAATTATCTACATGATTCTAGGGTTAATCTGGAGTTTTGGTGTAGTCTGAGGGAGAAAATCGAGAAACAGCCCGACGCGTGTTCATGACCGTAAGTGACATTCCAAATGACTGATTTAATGCGTAATGGGTCGCCTTCTCCGTATTTCAGTCAAAATGACAGGTATGGGTTTGTAAGGTTCCCCATGCCATTTTAATGCACCTCGCATTCAAGGAGGGATGGGCTCTCATGTTTTTGTACGTTTCTTGTCCCCCGGCTCGACCTCCTACACTGTAAAAGCCAGATTTGGCTCATTTCCAAGGGGGGAACTTTTTTGACATAAAGCAACTTCTTCTTTCACCTCCAAAGAAGTGATTGAGAAGCAAGGATCGACCTCTCCAAAGATTGTAATAGCTTTTTTTTACCTCTCTCGAGGTGTAATGCGTGTTTTTTGACACTCGAAAAGATAATGCAAGCTCTGTGAATGGGTTTCAGTCCTCTGTTTGTATTATTTGCTTCATTTCAAATCCTAATTATATCTTATCAGCTGTGTATGTTTTATGTTGTAAACTTTGGTCTGTGTCTATTTGCTTGACAAAATGTTTCACCACTCCTCCTTTGGTGTATCACCACCTGTTAGTTTAGTTTTATTTTTGCACTTTCTATCTCTCGTCTCCTCGCTTTAGAGTAGGATTAGGATCTCAACCTCTCGTAGTTTTGCAAAATATAGATCTAAATCGAGGAGTTTGAGGAACCAAATCTAACTGAGATTCCTCTCTCGCCACAAGTCCCCACACTTGGAGAGAGATTTCCATGTTGTGAAATCACACTGGATGCTAGAGTGATCAACCTAGAAGCCTGATCTGCATCCAGGGGTGCTGTGAGCCTGCAACAACAGCTTTGGCACGCCTGGTGGGACACTAGAGGTCTCATTTTTATCATGCAGCAAAGTTGATATGCATCTCGCTGCAGTTTTCTTGCTTATAAGAGCTATTATTTGCATATCTCGACGACTCCAAGGGGAAGAATCAACTGGTTTCAGCAAAGGCAGGCCTCGAAAACTCATGAGAAGAATCAACACAAGGTCAAGAGTCGAGAAGAAGAAGTGTTGTTTGAATACCTCGCAGCTTATCTCCAAGAAGAAGGCAAAGAGGAAGAAGGATTCAAAGGTCTCCATCTCCACCAAACAGTAACTCTCTCAACTCCTCCACCTCGATGCCTTTCATTCAAGATATACGAGGGCTTTAAGACCATTAGAATGGCTCTGTAACAATCCCTACGCCAACTTCACAGCAAAGCCCACTTGCTCTCAATGCACAACATCCAGCTCCTATCAGCAGCCTCAAGAACATTCCCTACTTCACCGGAGAAAATCGACTACTCCAGTGTGATCATGTTAAAGATATTGCTAACCTTTGTGCAATCCATGAAATCAATGAAATGCAAGTGGCTTTCAAGTTACTGGCATCTTCCTTCAAGGGTAAAGCATTACAATGGTTTAGGAGCCTTGAGCCGGTTCTATCACAAACCGAATCACCGTGTATTGCACTTCATGAGCAATTTGGAGAGAAGGGAGACAACTTGTCTCTTTTGGAGCAGCCGACAACTATCAAGAGAGCCCCCAACGAGCATCTGACTGACTTCAACTTCAGATTTCAAAGGTCTTGGGATAGGATTCCAAAGGCAAGGGCAAAGCAACAAATAGAGAGGTGCTTTTCTATATTACCTTAAAGCTTTGAATTCTGATATTTCTATGTTAATTCAAATCCATGGAGGCACAACAATCCCTATGGCTTATAAAGATTGCCATTAGAGCCGAAAACTGTCTTATTCAAGCTGGTAAACTGGCTCCTAGGCCTCCCATGCCCTTGTATCCAAACTTAGAAAATCCAAGCACTAGTCAAGCACCCACTTTGGCTCCTGTTCCAACCCCTAGAAACCAGAGTTCAAATGAAGCTTCCACTTCATCTCCAAGTGCCCCAAATGAGCTTCAAGAGGTCATGAAACAGTTGCAAAACCTAGGCAATGAGCTGGTTACTCTCAAGAGGCAGCAAGCCCAAGGTTTCAGACCTTCCTATCAACCCCAAGCTCAGCCTAATAGGCAGCCATACCAACCACAAAGACCACCTAATCCAGCTGCAAATGTGAATCAAACAAGGCCTCCTGCCAATAGACCATTCCAGCCCTATAATCCAAATGCCATATCTACCTCTAAGGCATTAGTGCCAACACAGAACAACATTGCCCAAGAATATGATTGGTGCTTTCCATGCAACGAGCCTCATAACCAATCCATGTGTTTCAATGGTGCTCTCAATCAAGCACTAATGGTGACAACTACTGGTGTGGAGGGCGAGGGCAATCAAGGAAACAGTTAACAACAAGAAACATTCCAACAAAGAATCAGCCCCAAATGACACCACATTGGTGAACTCGCAAGCGTAAGATTTCGTGGCATGAATCGTGCAGCTTTCTCAAGGTGTCATAGCCAACACAAGGTCAAAGAGGAGAAATTTGGGTGAAGAACAACCATTAGCCCCAAACCAATCCACAACCTTCCACGGCTCCACAAATGATTGGCAAGCAAAGTCCAGCTTCAAGTGCACAAGGACAGCCAAGAACAACCCCTAGGCCAACTCAAATGCCACCGTTGCTGCCCACGTGCAAGGGGTGAAATGTGCAAACCAAGGGACAACAAAAGGATACTTCATCCCCATTCAAGATCATCAACAGATGAAGAAGACTAACGTCAATATATCAATGTGGGAATCCCTATCTATCCTGTGCCAAAGAGATCTGCTGCAAGCTTCCATGAAGGATCGGCCAACTTCAATCAAGCAGTTCAGATGCAAGACAAAGTGCTTACAAATGCTACCCACCAAGGAAGTCATGGAGGACAACAAGGTAAGATGTCAAGCCCCTCCTTTCTACGTTTCATTAATCATCGGAAATCAGCTAGTACATAATCGCATGATAGACTCCGGAGCAAGTAGCTCAAGAATGCCTAAACAGATAGCTGATCACCTAGGGCTCCAAAGATGAAATAACATCTAAAGGGGTAGTGCAAATAGATGGGACAGCAATAGCAGCATACAGCTGGAGTGATTAAAAACTTGAGTCTTACCTCGCACGCATGTCCAAATGTTGTTGTTTTACAAGATGTATCAATCATAGACCTTCCACCACTCTTTTCCCTTTGTTTGTCAAGGGACTTCACACCAAGATCGGGGGTATTTGTCTCACGATTGGTCACACATGCTGTTCATAACAAGATATGGAACTAAGGCTACAATTAGGTCTGAACCTATTGCAAACTTCCATATTGAGCCTTATACTCCAAGTCAGATTAATGCCAATTGTTCAGCATTTGATCAAGAAGATTATCCAAACACAGATGAAGCCGAAACCAAGGTTGGAAGCATCCCAGATTTGACTCTTGATGAATGGGCAAGCAAGATACATGCTTTTGATCCCTATCAAGAAGTAGAAGAATCTGAGCTGGGAGTCTATTGTATACACGAAGAAAATCAACCTATTCCTAGCATCACTAAGCCAAGTCATAAAGACAAGAATGAAGTATGGCAATTATTCTTTGATGGGTCAAGGAGTAGACAAGGCGCAGGAGGAGGAGCTATGCTTGTTTCACCTCAAGGTATAAATATTATTCACCTTTTGTTTTCGCTTTTCTTGTTCAAACAACACAAATTGAATGAGGCCTTGATTCATGGACTTCATCAAGGCTAGAAAAAGGGCATAAATAACTCACAGTGTTCGGGGATAGCGAGCTAATCGTCAACCAAGTTAGAGGACAACATGCTACAAAGAACGACTTGCCGAGGAGCTACAAGAATAGGGTATGGGACCTCATTGAGGATTTCAAGCTTTCAACATCATGTCCATACCTGTGAAAAAAAATGAAGCCGCGATAGGCTCGCAGCAGATTGAGCAACGCTTGATGTGGTCGACAACATCAAAAGGGAAAAACACACCCACATATCCATGTGATTGTGAGGCCAGCAGCCCAGATAATAACACAAGTCAATGTGTTTTGAGAACGATCACGTATCGTCAATTTTTACAAGAAGAGGCTGAATTCTCACCTAGAATCGTGATGACTGACTTGAGCAAAGCAAAGATGGGGATCAAGTAGTGCAAATGCGACAAACAAGCTTCCCAAGGGTTTAGTAACGCTGAGTCTATCTTCAACCCTAACGACTAGCCCCGTAAGGAAAAGGCTAACATACAAAGTCAAGAGAGAAGATTCGAGCCAATTCCGGTCTGGGGAAGGCAAAACACTTCAAATTGGTAAAGTGGCCACCGAGCAGAGAAATCAGATTTCATACAGCCTTTGCCAAGAATTTCCGATGTCTTCGCTGAGCTATGAAGACTCGAGAGGATTCAATCCGAATTTGGCACAACATACCATAGAATCGATCCGATGCTAAGCCCATCGTGCGTAAGCAGAGACCTCGTTAACCCTCACATTGAGCCTCTAATGAAGAAAGAGCTAAATAAGCTAATAGAGGCAAGCATTATATTCCCGATCAAGCACTCAAGCTGGGTTGCTAACTTGGTTCCGGGCAAGAAGAAGAGCGGAGAAATCAGGTTGTGTGTGGACTTCCGAGACCTCAATAGGGCCTCTCTCAAAGATCATTACCCGCTTCCTTCAATGGAACAAATATTGCAAGTAGATCCGGCTTCGTAGAGATTCTCTCCTAGATGGCTACTCTGTGCTATAATCAGTGATGGTGAAAGAAGAAGACCAATTCAAGACAACCTTCACAACTAAATGGGGCACATATGCTTACAAGAAGATGCCATTTGGGCTGTCCAACGCTGGTGCTACCTTTCAAAGGGCAATGGACATGGCATTCAAAGGCTTGATCAACAAGATAGTGCTGATATATCTAGATGATATCACCGTCTCTCAAGAATGCAAAGCAGATCATCTCTTTCACCTCGTGCAAGTGTTTCGAGGTGTAGAAAGTTCGAGTGTCTTCAACCCCAAGAAGTGCATCTTTCTTGCACATGAAGGAAAACTTTTAGGCCATATTGTCTCGAAAGAGGGACTGCAATTGATCCAGAGAGGGTCGAAGCCATAAGAGCACTACCATTGCCAAGTCACAAGAAGGCTCTTCAAAGCTTCTTGGGAAGGATCAATTTTGTCCGTAGGTTTATCCTGCATTTTGCAGCCCTCACAAGCCCATCACCAAAATGTTAAAGAAGAGCATGGCTTTTAAGTGGACAAAGCAGAAGGCAAGGAGAGCTTCAAGCAATCAAAGAAGCTATCTCTCAAGCACCAACTCTCATCAACCTGCACTTCTCCAAGGATTTCATCCTCTATGCATTTGGAGGTGATGACACTATTTCTCGCCATTCTAGTACAAAAGCAAACAAAGATAATGATGAGCAGCCAATTGCCTTTTTCAGCCGAGCCTAGATGACTGCGAGGTGAGGTACTCTTTTATCAAAAGCATGTACTTGCAAAGAATCGAAGCTTGAAGAAATTCAAGCATTTAGTCTCAAACAACAAGGTCCAGTTGCTGGTCTCACATGCTGGAGTTAAGGACTTCCTCCTCAACAAGGATTTGAATGAGAAAAGGGCAGGTTGGATCACCCGTGTCATGGAATATGACATTGATATCAAGATCACCAAGCTGGTAAGAGGGAAAGGACTGTGTGAGCAGCTGGTTTTGGGGAAGCAAAAGGAAGTATGCAACGAAGAAGAGGCTGTTTTGACAGTCCAGGACAGCCATGAGCCAAGTGGCAATCAAGAAGAAGACAATGCTTCCCCCACTCCTTGCTGGACCCAAGATATTATGCACTTCCTAGCACAGGCCTATGCCCTCCGTGAGATGAACAAGACCCAAAGGAGACACTTCAGGTTGCAGTGTTCCCGTATGCCATTGTTGATGGAGTTTTGTTCAAGAAAGATGTGAATGGAGTGCTGCTGAGATGCATTAGCACAGTCGATTCAAAGGGTGTTGAAGAGTTTCATGGTGGACCAGCCGGTGGCCATTTTGCACCAAGAGTGACAAATCTAAAAATCATGAAGGCTGGTTATTATTGGCCTAAAATCTTCAAAGTGATTGCTATGCATGGATCAAGAGGTGTAAGAATTGTGCATTCTTCACAGAAAAGAGAAGACTTGCTGCTGCCTTCCCATCGCATCCAATCTCGCTTGACCAGCCATTCATGCAATGGGGTTTGACTTCATCGAGTCATTAATCCCAATTCAAGCCAAGGGCACAAATGGATTTTGACACCACATGACTACTTCACCAAATGGACAAGCAAAGAGCACTCAAAGAGGCAAATGAGTCTAACATCTTAGACTTTTATGAGGGGATAACAACCAGATTTGGTGTACCGCCACACCATAATCTCCGATAATGCATTAGCATTCATCGATCCAAGGTGACCGAGTGGGCTGTCAAGAACGGTATTTACCTAAGCACTTCATCGAACTATTACCCTCGTGGTAATGGCTGCCGAGTCTACAAACAAGAACTTGTTGAGGATCATTAGGAGAACTCTTGATGAGAATCGAGGTCTTGGCATACCAAATCTGAAATCAGCCTTATGGGCCGATAGGATAACTCCCAAAAGATCCACAAGTAACTCTCCATTCAGCTTGTCTATGGAAGAGAGGCAATCTTGCCCATGTCACTTGAGTCACCAACATTGGAACTCATGAAGCAGCTGGAGTTGCTTGAATTTGAGCCCATGGAGGTGAGGTATGCAGAGTTGATGGAGCTGCAAGAGATCGAAATCAGCATCCCAAGCAATGGAAAAGGATCAAGCTTTGATCAAGAAGACCTTTGATAGAAGGCCAAAGATAGATCTTTTCAAGTCGAGATCTAGTGTTGAAATGGGATGTGGACAGAGCAAAACCGGGAAGGCATTCAAAATTTGATGCCATTCGAGTGGCCCATACATGGTCACAAAGTGCAAGAACAACAATGCTTTCCAATTGGCCTCACTGATGGTGAAGAACTCAGATTCCACCAATGGAATCTATCTCAAGCGCTGCTTCTAGAGGAAAGTTCACTACCTCTCAGTAAATATTAGATTAGATTTTCTTTCCTCCAAGTGCTTGTGCACATTGTTTTGTTTGTAGGTTAGTTTTGTTTTCCTAAGTGCTTTGGCACAACTTGCTGTCCATGGAGATGTTTTCAGCTCCTTGCTTTCATCAGTAACATTCCATCTTCCTCCTTGCACTTTCTCGAGTCAGGCTAGGGTCCTAAATAGAATATTCGATGACTCCATGCCCAATGGATCGCTTCAGTAACCGGTCTTTTCATCTAAGAGTGATGACCCCGCTGAAGTCGCCAAATTGTTATCCAATTTCACCCCCGTGGTCAATTGATAACATACATCGAATTCTCAAGTCCCGTGAAAATTGATTGATCCAGGGCAAAAATCATGTTTCTAGGGTCCCTTCAGAAATTTTTCTAACTCTCCCGTCTGTGTCGAAAAGAACAAGCTCGAGAAAATGCAAGAAAGTTGCAGAAAAATAAGTCAGGGCTGTAAAAATTGTGAAAATCGCTAAGTCCTAGTCCCCGGATACTGGACATTTGGGACGAAAAGGCGCGGATCGGCCGAAAAGCCTACAGGCGGCCCAAACAACAAAGGGACATCTGGGACAAATGGACGCGAAATGCCCGAATCGGCCGAAAGAAAGAAAATTTGTCCAAGTCCTTAATCGGGAGCAAGCGGGACAAGAGTACGCGAAGGACCCGAACCGGCCGGTTCGGCCGGAACGGGAAACTTTCGCACAGGGACATCTGGGCCGTGAGTGCGCGAAGGACGCGAACCGGCCGGTTCGCCCGAAACAGAAACTTTCGCAAACAACCGGACAAGGACAAGTGGGGACAAAGGAAAACCGCCGGTTCGGCGCCGAAACAGAAACTTCAAGACAAGGACAAGTGCTGGACGACAAGCGCGATATAGCCGAAGGAGCCGAAAGCCAATCGATCACGCCACGTGTCACCGAAGAAAAGGGACGAGGAAGCCCATTTCGGTGGATCGAGGATTCTGTCCCGCGAAGCACTGGGACATCCGGGACAAAAGGACGCGGTGGACGCGAAAATCCGGCAGGCCCGTGGACGAATCACAGCATGACACGTGTCGCCAAGGAAAAAGGTCCAAAAAGTCAAAGGGGCAAGGTTTGAAGCGCTGGCCCGAGCCAATTAGTACAGGACACGTGTCCAATGGAGCAGAGAAGTGTGGAGCCAGGGAAAGATTTGGGAAATTTGGCCAAGTTCAGCCAAAGAGCTAAAAGCGAAAGTCTACTCCGCGCCCCGTGTCGACCAATCAATGCATGCCACGTGTCCCAAGTGGCGGGGGCGCGGAGGAAAAGTAAAAATGTTCCGAATCATCAAAAAGTCAAAGTTTTCAAGGAAAACCCATGGACAGGTCAAGAGAGAGAATAACATATCCAATCAGCACGTGCCACGTGTCATCCAGGTGGCAGAGCGCGGGAAGAAATTTAAAAATCCGTTTTCACCTGTTTTGTGCCCTAGATCTTCAGATCTCCATATCTTTTGATCCAGAGCTCGATTGGCACGTTCTTTATATCAACGGAAAGCTTGTGAAATTATCTACATGATTCTAGGGTTAATCTCGAGTTTTGGTGTAGTCTGGAGGGAGAAAATCGAGAAACGGCTCTGACGCGTGTTCATGACCAGAAGTGACATTCCAAATACTGATTTAATGCGTAATGGGTCGCTTCTCCGTATTTGTCAAAATGACAGGGTATGGGTTTGTAAGGTTCCCCATGCCATTTTAATGCACCTGCATTCAAGGAGGGATGGGCTCTCATGTTTTTGTACGTTTCCTGTCCCCTGGGCTCGACCCTTGCACTGTAAAAGCCAGATTTGGCTCATTTCCAAAGGGGGAACTTTTTTGACATAGCAACTTCTTCTTTCAGCTCCAGCAAGTGACTGAAGCAAGGATCAGACCTCTCCAAAGATTGTAACAGTTTTCTTTTACCTCTCTGAGGGTGTAATGCGTGTTTTTTGACACTGAAAAGATAATGCAAGCTCTGTGAATGGGTTTCAGTCCTCTGTTTGTATTATTTGCTTCATTTCAAATCCTGAATTATATCTTATCAGTCTGTGTATGTTTTATGTTGTAAACTTTGGTCTGTGTCTATTTGCTTGACAAAATGTTTCACCACTCCTCCTTTGGTGTATCACCACGTTAGTTTAGTTTTATTTTTGCACTTTCTATCTCTCGTCTCCTTGCTTTAGAGTAGGATTAGGATCTCAACCTCTCGTAGTTTTGCAAAATATAGATCTAAATCGAGGAGTTTGAGGAACCAGCCTCTAACTGAGATTCCTCTCTCGCCACAAGTCCCCACTAAGGGTGGCAACTTGAGGAGTGGGCATGGGGGTAGAAGAAGGAGATGATTTGGTTAGCGAGGCCATGTGGTGAGGGGTAATAATGGAGGCCACTAGTGTGGGGTCATTGGGTAAAACTTCAATGGATTGTAAAACCTTGATAAGGGCTTATCTGCGTGTGATTTTGGACGAGATCATACAAAGACATCTTTAGAGGAGACCGATGTAATATTTTATCATTGCACGATGGGTAATCCCGACAGAGATAGGGTATGTAGGTCCACGGATGGTGATTTTGGGTGTGGGTGCAGATGGTATATTGGGCACAAGGTTGGTTGATGGGCTAGTTGCTTTTTCTTTTCCTTTTTCTTTCTGAGCATGGGTGGCAACGTGAACCATGTTAATTGAGGGAGGTGGATGGAGAGGGTGTGTCATGAAAGGTATAATGACATGAGGGTAAAATCCTAGTGGTGGATAAGAGCCTTGTGAAATGAGTAGGGTGCACTGATATTTGGGTGGTGATTTGGCCAACTCTCTAATACAAACCATGTTGATCTCAAATTTTGGAGGTGGGAAAAATGGTTGTGGGGGTGGAGATATTGATTACTTGAATGGGTAAATGATGATGATGTGTGGTGACAGGTGAAGGTGGAACATGGTTCTCATCAAGAAGGTCATCATTGTCAAAATTTTGTTCAGGAGGACAAATTTTGAGAAGAACGGTCTTTAGAGCCTTACAATTTTCTACATCATGTCCTAACACACGATGATAGGCACAAATATTGGTTTCATCAAACCCTTTGGTTTTGGTTTGAGAGGATCGTAAGGTCAAAGTGGTGGTAATGTGATGACGGAAGTCTCTAAGAGATTAGTTAAAATGTTGGCGTAGGACCCCACTAATGGATCACAATGGGAAGTGAGTGTGGGTTTGGGTAGAGGTGTGGATGATCATGAGGGAAGAGGATTTATAGGAGGGGGAATGGGTTGGTCTATTGGTTTGATAAGTGGTATGGTCTTATGTTTTGCTAGCATTTTCTTGGGTAAAGGTGGGGTAGAAGAGCTGGTGATGGAAGGTTTTGTTGGTTTGAATACCTTATTGGAGGGTAGTGGATTCTTATCTTTGGGTTTGCACACCTTCTTGGGTAAATGTGACACAAATGTACAGGATGTAGAAGGGAAAGTGGATGGTGGAAGAGGATGGGTTATGCATTGGGGCAACTAAGTTGTGGTGGAGGTGGTTGGTAGAGGTTGGGTAAACGGCATGGGTTGAAGTCGTATAGGCAAGGTTGGGGTTATAGTAACTGGTGGAGGTATAGGTGGAAATAATTACATGGGTGAGGGTGAGTGAATTTGGTTTTTGGGTGAATAAGGTGTAACAAAGGCTCGTGATGCAAAGAATAGGTTATTTATCTTTTGACTAGCCTTGGGTAGGATAATTTTTATCGGGGTTGATGGATGGGGCCCTAGGATAGATGGAAGGGGGAAGGTGACAAAAAAGGTGTGGTAGGTGAGACCAATGTATGCGACCTAGAGGGTTGGATTTTTACTTTAGGTAGAGAGATAATGTTGGTGCGGGCTTGGGAAGATGTGGCTAAGTCTAATTTGACAGTGGATGAGTAAGGCTTGTCAGTCGTTATGACACCCAAAGCAAAGATGGGTCTAGTTACGGGTGAGGAGATAGATGTGGGTATGTTGTTAGGTTTGGGAATGGTTTTATTTTTGGGTAGAGGTTTAGATGTAGGTAGGGATGATGAAGAAGAATTCATTTCAATAGGCATGGTCGGTGTTGATTTGGTTGCTGAAAATACCTTTGGGTAGATTGTAGAAGCATCTTCAGAAACATTTGCATTTGAGTCGAAAAGGGTAGCCGAAGACGTTCCCGAGCATGGAATTATCAATGTAATCAAAGTAATCAACCAGTGTGAAAACGGGACTCTTTTGAAGAAGAGGATGGAATTGGTTTGGTGGTGATCCTGTAAAATATGTCTGTGAGACAGGGAATTGGCTAGCCTCAGACTCTGTAGGTAAAATAACCGAGATCATGTCAATGGGGTTCTGGGATGCTAAGGGGAACCCCCCAATAGGTAGAGGCATGTCTGATGAGTCTCCCATGGGTAGGAGAGATAATAGGTGGGGTGATGTAGACTTCTCCCTTAGTGGAGAAGAAGGCAATGATGATTCTCCTGTGGATGGGAGAATTAAAAGTGTTGATTGTTCAATAGGTTGTGAGGTAGACGATGAAATGGTATCGGTAGAGGTGTGGGTTCCTCCGTGGTGAAAGAAGAGATGAAGGAGACTTCTTTGTGGGTGAAGGAGTAGAAGGATTATGCTCCTTTGTGGGTAGAGGGGCTTATGCCACAATTTCCTCAATAGATGAAATAGGTGGGATTTGAGGAACGGTTGGTACAATATCAAAAACCATGTGGAATTCATGGACATTGATGTGGTTGGATGAATATTCACTATTTTGATTATATGATGGTTTATGATTAGGGAACACATTTTTAAAGATGTGAAAATTTTGATATGCTGGTGCATTCAGTTGTCCACAACAAGGTCTCCATTATCTATCATCTCTTGGACAATGTTCTTAAAAGTTATGTACTTACCATCGATATGGCCTTTAAAATGATGGTAATTATTATATTCGTGTTCTTTATACCATGCGGGAATAGGATGAGCATGATCAAAACATGTATGAGGTTTTATGGGAGGAAATGTAATGGCTCAAACTTTAAGAAGATATTTCAAGATCAAGAATAGGGCTCTTCAATTGAAGTGTACTTTCATTGCTCTCGCCAAAGCTAAAAGGCTTGGATAGGGGAAATATTGGAAAGAGTTTGGGCTTGATTAGAAGGATGAGATGGTCCTTCCTTGAGGAATACTATGTTGGTATATCCTTTGGGATATGAATAGTTAATTTGGGGTTTTGAAGATGAAGAAGAGTCGTTTGATTTGAATGGGGCATTCTTGTTTCGTAATTGGATTTTCTTTTCTTCAATGGCACGAATTTCTAGTTTTCGTGCCATGGTGAACACTTCATTGAAGGTTCGAAAGGTTTTACCGCATAGTTGGTGACATGTTTCTAGCACAATCCCTAGTGAACAAATTAATAAGTTCGACTTTGAGGTATCCTGAACGCGTCAGTGGTTGATAAGACTCGCCAATAGGAAATGAAATCTGCAATAGATTCATCTTCATACTATCGGGTTGAATATAGATTAGTCATGGTGACTTTCTTGATAACATTGATTGAAAAATGGTCTAAGAAAGCTTGGGCTACTTGATTAAAGGAATAAATGGAATTTTGAGGTAGTCTACTATACCAATCCAATGCTGGTCCCGCAAGGACATTGGAAAGGTTCGTAGGAGCAAAGAGTCATCGTGGATAATTAGGTAGCACCCATGTTTGAACGACCGCAAGTGTTGTTGCAGGTCTTCTTTACTGTTGAAGTGATTGAATTTAGGCATTTCCCAATGCACAGGGTAGGTAGATGAATGGGAGTAGATGGATGGATAGAATCGTTACAAATCTCATCATAAGTTAAAGAATTATGGGAGCCAGTAAACAAATACTTCTAAGGTGTCCTGCATCTTTTCCATCATCATCTTAATGAGGTCGTTGGTGGTTGTGATGAATGGGTGCCCCTTGCGTAGAAAAAGGGGTTGATGCTTTGAATGTATGAGGTGGGTAGTATCCTAGTGTATGGCAGTCATGAGTATGAGAACTATGTCGGAGGAAGAGATTTAGGTAGCATATAGACATAATAAGCGATAGATGAGGTTGGGGTTGTTGGTAATATGTGTAAGTGGGTGGGTAGTCAGAATAACTCTAGTGGTGATCGGGGTGAGGACTGTGGGATAGAAAGGATGAGGTTCTAGAAAGGGGTGTAAGTTCGATGCCGGAGTTGGTTGCGATGCAATAGGTATATGTGAGGTGGTGGGTGCAGATGGGGCTATACTTAAAGCAAATGTCAAAGGGACAATTGATGTCACGGGTGTGATAGATGACGTAGACGTTGTAGTTATAGCGGTTGTGGGATCTAGCTGAGACACCACATGTGGTAAAGTGGATGATGATAAAGCACCAAACTGTGCTACCCGACATAGAGGTGGGCACAAGAGCAGAGGGATAGATATGGGCATGACGTATATTAACTATCCTGAGGAATCCTGGGTGGAAGAATGAGCAAGGTAGTACTGGAGGGCAATGGGATTCTGGGTCAGGAGTCTCACGAACTCCTTGTCATTGGTAGCAATGGGGATAAGTTGAGTTGGATCCATAGGTGACAGGATGGATGGTAGTGATGGACTAGGTGGGAGTGGTGATAGCTGGCATGAAATAAAAGGGTGTTAGTTTAGCTGTGAGTCAACACCATGTGAATAAGTGTTGACTTGGTAAGGCTGTATTCTATAAATGACACAGAAAACAACAGGATGGAAAATAATTGATTATGAGAGGTGAATTAGTAGGTGTTTGATTAAAAATCAAATTAGAAAGACCGATGTCGCTTAGACCAACTGATGCCGATTAATAAGTGACCAATGATGGTCACAAAGAACTAATGATGGTCACAAAGAATCGATGCCGGTACATTATGGGAAATTAACAGTTTGAGCAAGTGAGACAGAAACTGGGGAAAGTCAATTGTGGAAGATATATTTAGTCAATAATATCATAATGCAGAGGATATGGTGACATCTAGAGATTTTAAACAGAGAATAAGATGAGATGAGTGATCTTTGGGTAAGCTGACCAATAATAAGCACAAGGAATCCGACACTAGTCGATGAACTCGATGACTCGATGTAAACTAATGCTCAGCCTTTGTAAAATCTACGGAATTAAGAAAAAATTTCTTTTTTTTAATTAAGGTTGAATGAGATACCAACCCAGAAGTCTGAGTATGGTAAAAATGAGTCCTGACACACTCAAAAACAACTAGAATACACCAACTATGATTATGGAGTGTGAAAGGAAAGAAAAATGGAGAATACGACCTCACACCAAAATGCAAGTCAAGAACAAAGCTAAGAAAAACATGTAATCCTAAAAGTCAATTTAGTGTGTGTAGCTTATGCTATTTAAGGACTGACTCATGAATTCAAAACAGATTTTTGGTTAAGAAGGCTTCCTACGAAGAAGGAAATTCTAAAGGTGAGGTTTCAGGTTATTTTTGGCGGGGTGGGCCTTTCTCTAATGGGTGACTAGATAGAGATAACCAAATTGGGTGTCCACTATCAATCCTCCGATCATGTGATCGCCGATGCTTCTTCTTCTGGGTGGGATGTTGTTTAAGAAGATGTATATATTCCAATTTGTGTAGTTTGGAAAAGAGAGAGAAGAAAGAATGTGCTTTCTACATTCAATTGGTGTCAACCATCAGTTGGTCATGACTTCCAGCATATAGGTTGCCCTCAATTTTAATGTGAGATATAATGCAATAAATCAAAATTCCATGCAAGTGTTTTAAACCCAAATCGAAATGTGATATTCGATGTAGCAAGTAATGAACAGGAAGAGGGATGCTCTTTCACTAATGCAATACTAATGAAAGAAAGAAGTATTGTTTTTAAAGCACCAAAACGTGATTGCTTTTAGACAATAGAAAGAGGGGAATATTCTAGAAAAGAAAATTAATGTGTAATATTTGCAAAAGGGAAACATACACACAACTTTCACCTAGGAATGAATATAATGCAAAAGAACCCCCGACGGGTCCCACCGAGTGCCAAAACGTTTCACCGCATTCTTTATGGATTTGACAAAATAGATAAGGTGATGGGCCAAAGAGGAATACCTGTTGTGATGGTCAGTTGGAGGTTGTGTGCACATTCTGAATTATTGATCCAATGTTGATTGTGTGAGCTTCCTTTTGGCTAGGAGGAACTACCTGAAATACAAAACAAGACCACAAAAGAGAGTTAAACCATATATGCCAATGGGATGCCTAAGATCTGCTATATCTAGGAATTGTGGTACTTCCTTGGCTTAGTGGCAAACCAACCCACTATTTAATACAACTTAATGTAAGAAATGACATAAAAAAATGATGTCCTACTATAGTTGATATGATTTTGGTATTTCATCCAAATATAATAAACAATTCTATTATAACATGCTAGGTTATGATCAGATCTAGAAGTAGGGTAGGTAGTCAAGGTGCTGGGACAAGTCAGGGTCAAATTCTGGGTAGCTTGGATTTCTTGGGTGTAGGTTATTAGGTTTTTGTTATTGGCAGGATTACCAAATATAGAGACCGACGTTAGTGAGGTATGACCGATGATGGTTAAGAGGAAACCGACGATGGTTAAGAGGAAAATGATGACGGTTAATTTGGGATGGTAGAAATTCAATAAACTAGGTTTTGGGGGTTTGTCTGAGATTGAACATAGATGGTAAGGGGAATAGTTAGGTTTGTGGAGGTGTTGGGGATACTCAGAGGTAATAAAGAATCAAGTATAGGTGATTAAATGATTGTGGGTGATGGGATGGTTGGGTTCACAAGAAGGTAACAAGGGTGGGATGAAAAATGCAAATAGATGTTGATAAACAGAGATGAAGAAACTTTGTAATCTAGACAAGTATGAAATGATGTAGGTTAGAGATACACTTACTAGTGTTTGCAGATTTGATGGCTAGACAATGGTGATGGTTGATCTGTGGAATGGTGCTCGCATTACTTCTGTAAGTGCTTCCCGGAATGGTACCGTGAATGCAAATACCTTTGGATTAGTCTTGGTGTTGGCTATGGCTCTCTGGATGTGTGAAAGGGCTATGGTTATTTCTTGTATGCAGGTCTCCTTTGTTACAAAACTCAAGAATGTGGCCAACCTCTCAAAAAAGGTTACCAAAATGAATATATGGTTAGCGAAGACAATTTAGGTGACCGCATCGCTTAGGGTTGATCGTGTCGCTTAAGGTGGGAAATCCTAGGTTTACTAAAAATGCCAGATTTTGGCAATCGTTTGGCCATCTCTCTCTATTCTCCCATATCAAAACAGAATGTTACGTTTTAATGACCAGGGAATGTGGTTAGAGGGAGAATATGCATGTGATTTTAGGGTTGCACTAAGTCTTAGTTCATTAAGGTAGGTAGGACTAAGTCTTAGTTAGTTATGGTGAGTGAATATTGAGTCCTAGTAAAAGGAAACATGCTAAGAATATGTTTATGATGAGGTTTCTAGGTGAGGTGGTGGGGTGAGGTGTTTAGGTGAGGTGGAAATTAGTTTTAATTAAGGTAATTAAATAATGAATATTGTGAGCATGGGTATTAATTTCATTATAAATAATTAAAATAATATTAATGTGGGGTAAAAGGGTCATGGTTAGGTGATTATGTTTAAGTTGGCTATTTGAAAAGAAACCAAGGGAAGTGTGACCCAATTTTTGTGTCTACAATGTCAATTGAGATCTATGAAATGGTCTTGGGTTTCTTGGTTGATCAAGAAGGTGTTGGTTTTAATGAGCTGAAATTGAAAGCCTCGGTGGAAACAACACTTTCCTCTTCTTTAGAGTCTGGCCAACTAACCATGAGGGAGCTAAAGCGGAAGGTGCCCAGTACACACCCAAAATTGCATGTGCTACATTGTCAAAAATAGTCAAAAAGTCCCCAATGATGATTCATGTCCTTTCGTAATTTGTTTGAGTTCCTAAACCCACTCACAGCGGTGTATATTTATAGCATAGATGTCCTTACTTAGCTTTTCCACGCTTTCTTCCAGCTTCCTGCTTCATTTTGTGCATGTTTTGGCCTTTAGTGCTAGGACCGCTGCCCTACCTAGGAGGCGGTTTTTAAACCGTTGCCTGGCAAGTGGCAATCTTGCACGCTTTTTTCAGAATCCATCATGTGTAATTTTAACATGCGACATTTCACTTGACTTTTAGAGCGCGTTTATGAACAAAATTTCCTAAAAATAGTCTTGATTGTTTGGTTTTCCTTTCCTCCTCTATTTTTAAATAGATTTAATTACTTATAACTACCTCTTCACCCAATGATTTGGCACTCCAAGGTTTCCTTTACATTAAGGCACATCCCAACCAATTCCTATATATTCATGCTTGTATTTAAGAAAAGGGCCGAGAATTTTGTGTATAGTATTGTTGCCACAATCCTACCGGAAATTACATAGCGAAGATCCGTTCACTTGTGCTATCTCTCTTCCACCTACATCGCAAACCAGACTACCTTCAAGTTATCGCTTTCTCAAGCCGCCTTATCTTGATGTTTTTCTTGCATTCCCAATTCCTTGGACTCATATGGACACACAGAGAAAGAAATGAACAAACCGAGGGAAAGATATGTATACAACTAGATTTTCCAAAGCTCTTGCTTATCCAAGTTGGCATTACTAGTTTGTTTGCTTCATTTGTCAAATTATCAATTCTTAATCATTGATTTCAAATACATATCAAATAGAGTAGAAAAATTCTTCATTTCAATTGATTAAACAATTACAAGTAGAGCAAATCATTAGAAAACTTTCTCTTTGACATTACCGGGAAGTAGTAGGGAACAATAACTCTTCTAGGGTTATGATTTGTTCTCTACCTATGAGGTAGGGTTTTAAGGGTTTTGATTAAATTAGATTAGTTTTTTTAGATTCGATTCACATACTTGCATAAGTAATTAGCTACAACCAGCTGATTATTTATATTTAGATTTGTTTATTAGATTAGAAGCATTGTTTAACAAATAGAAAAGATAAAAAATATTTACTTTTATTAGACTAGTTTACTTCCATTGTTTTTTTCGGATATACCGTGAAAATACCAAAAACATAGAATAAATTTCCTTTGATAGTTAGTTTATTTCATCAAAATCAATTCAATTCATTCCACATAACCATCAAAGGTCCATAACAAGAAAATATGTTCGGTTGTGATCCATTGGTCCCACAACCCAACATGCCAGAATTGTTGACTGACATTGATACAGGCTTACACTTATTAGTTTTACTCACACCTGCTAGGTATTTTGAGAAGATAGAACAATTAAACACGTTAAACATTGCAGCAAATCAAACCTATGATTATAAGACTACTCCTGAAACAGGGTTTGATTGTGTGCATGACTGACATACAAAGACCATATCCTCCACGAGTATTTCATTATGATCCCTGTGTCCCATAACCCAACGGGCCTACTCGACCAATCAGATATCGACACTAGTTTGTGTGCATCAAAGATTTAGATCATCACCACTTCCACTTGACATCCTTGTAAAATTTTCAAGTATTAACATAAGCAATGATCAAAGCTAGGACTTTCCGGATTAGACTGGAAAATCTCCCATAGTCCATGTGGTTTCATTACACCTCTCTTTTCTCACTTCCATGACCTTGTCTCTGAAATCTATACTGAGGCACTCGCAGTCACTTTTAGTGTATTCCAAAGCTAGCTGATGAGAATCTTGAAAGAGATCCATATTGACTGAGCCTCTGAGTAGTTATTCTATCAGATCAATCCATCACACCACTTTAGCTTAGGAAAACATTATTTTCCTTAGACTCACAGATCCCGATATTGCGTGTTGAAGGTATAAGATTGCCTCATTATCTTTTTCATCATCACCACATATACACCTATTTCTATTCTACACTCAAGGTTGTCTCTGCACGACCTCGGAAGTCGGGTGTGAAGAAGGTCATGTGTTGATTTTCTTTTACACAAGTGCCTATTCTAGGAGAGGAACTAAGATTGTTCCAGAACCGAGAAAAGTGGTGATCAGGGATGGAGGAGTGGAGAGAATGATGGTAACAATGATGGTTGACATAGGAGGAGAAAGGGGAATGGAGACTGGGATCCTAGAAGACACTGGTAACTCCAAAGTCAATCCTAATCCACTCGAAAGAGGGGATAAGGATGAGAAAAAATTTCCATGGTGGATGCAAGTGGTGATGATGAAAATGGAGGAGAATGAGGAGGAGAGGAAAGAAAGAGAGAAGGAGAAGAAATGGAAGGAAGCACTGGAGATGGTTGAGTGGATTCAGGCATAGAAGGAGTGTCAAGAGTAGAAGAAGTGACAAGAAAATCAGCCATAATGCTTATTGGAACTTCCTTTGAGATTGATGGAGGGGGAGAATCAAGAACCACAACTGATGTAGAAGGTGCAACAGATGAAAAGGCTAAGACTTTCCTCCACTTCGAACAAACTTAAATTTTAACTTTTTAGGTGGGCTTGCACCTTTATCCTTTTCCACATGTGAGGGCCCACCTCTGATGCCGATGTGATAGATATATTCAGAAATTGGGTTCCTTTGGCTGCATACCCCATGAATATAACCACACATTTGTACAAACAAGGGTTTTGGCAGCTCTCTCATGTATATATGTTTTTCCTTGACTAACCATTCCATTTCTGAGAACCAGGCATTTTCACCATCCATTTGCTCGTACATAGTTTCTACAACGCTCTCATTGTCAATTACATTTTCAGGGAACCTCAACAAGATTCAACATCCTTATCTCATCCAAATTCAACCTACTATTATCATATTTTCTTAATACTGTGACCTCATATTTGAGATCAATCCAAATTTCCTTGAGGTCCGGAATGTGAAGTTGCAATGTTCCATGAGCCTTGAGCACACCTCAAAATCAAATCCTAGCCTTGACTTCATAGTCTTCTTAAGCTTATCTTGCAACTCATAGACCACACTTTTGGATTTGATTATTGAGGATCACATATATCTCCCAATTGATATAGGAAATGAAATGAAAGCTTTATGCTTACTCTGTTGAAACTTGTGAAAATCCAAGAGTTGTCAAACCAATTCCATGAGAATTAATTTATCACTCGAGATATCTAGGAAGACACATTGGTGCTTCTAAAAATATGACAACCTGAAAATATGTAAACTTTCTAAATTGCAAAAAGATGCAACCCCACTTTGATACTTCATTCCATGCATCATCCAAGACTCTTTGCTTTATAAGATCCGGATCCAATCTGAAAATTTTATCGTAGAAGAAGGCATCATTAACCCTTATATACTGATCCACATTTCCCTTCAAAGACAACTGAGGATAGAACTTGTAGATGTGATCGTGAGACCTGTTACCTTTTGAATCCAACCCAAGATAATTTCTCATTCCGGTGGCAGCGTAGGTGACATAGGACATCATATAAAAATTTCCGTGGAGAGGACCACCTTCATCTAAGTATCAATGTTATCACTAATGAATGCTCCCCAATCAAGATACTGCTCATTCTTTTTAATAATGGTGATGAAATGATACATCCATCCGTGAAACTCTTTAGATTCTCGGGATCCTAAATATCCTACTAAGGAGTGTGATAATGCCACTGATTTCCAAACTAAAATCACTCCTAGGAACCATCTTCAGAAACCTTGATACAACGGGCTTAGGTTTGATCAGGAACTTTTTATTTACATGTCTAACACAATTGTCAAAATCACTATCCTAGGCCTGTTGTGCCACTTGAAGATTTGTGCCAACATACTCCTCAAAATTGGGAAGCTTGAGGAGTTCATTGAAATAATCAGGTCTACCTCGACCACTACCTCCCCTACTTAGTTCCGTATCGATTATGAGTTTGAATCATATTGGTCATTGGCACATATAAGGATAAATTCAATACATTGAAAGCAGAACGAGGAAAGCAAATCGCTAAAGGTAATCCACCGGGTATAAATAGATTACATCCATGAAGTTTTTGAGGAACTTTTAACTCTTCCCCAAAACTCTTCCATATCTACATGTCCCAAATCTGTGTCCCTAATATCAAAATTTGAATCAATGTTTGAGGGAGCCACAACACCCTAATACTTGTACTTCATTTCTTTTGTTCCTTCCTTCTTACCCTTTCCCTTGCCTAAATCAGACATGGGGAACTTGCCACAAAGTCAGTCTGAAGCCTTGGAAGAGAATTTGGTTTTGAAGCATGATCAACATTTGTAAAAGTCTGAAAAAATGAGTCAGGAAAATAGCATTGTCGAACACCTAAGAAAACCTAAAACACTGGTTGGGGTTCGGATATTACTTTGCAGATGAGGAAACCTGACACACTACAGAATTTTAGCCTTGTTTCACAAAGGTGAAAGTCGATACATTTCCTGAGGTTTGTGCTCATGAGCAGCTACAAAATTATGAATCCGTTGATCACGAAACAAATTTTTAGGCATGTGAAAAACCCAATTATACACTTTAGGCACAAAACCTTGATCTTTGTTTCCAACTCTTCAAAATTTGAAGTCCATGAAAGTGGAAAATAATTCACCCTTCTGATTGATATTCAAAAATAATTGACTGGGGTGAAAACATGAAGAGGAAAACGGGAGAGGACCTATTCCACCCAAATGCAACCAAGGGCATGACCTAAAAATACCAAAAGATGACCCAGATGAAAATTTACTTACCTCAAGGTAAAAAACACTTCAATCTTCTCGAGGAATAATTGAAAACATAAAGAAAAATACGGTTTGGGTTTTGGAGGCATGTAAGCAGGTGAAAAATATAAATGGCGCTTGAAATGTAAGGTAAAAATGACATGGAAATACCCCTATTTATTAAAAACCCTAGCATTAAATACACATAAGCCAACATGTGTTCTCACCTACTTAACAATTAGACATTAAATGCATTGATTTCATAATCGACAATCAATCACATATTTCATTATGAAATTGGGTCCTAAAATCCTGATATGAAGGAGGCTTTGTAATTTAGGGTTTCAGGTTCAGAGATCATGGAGCATTGCACATGTGTTTAGGAGGTGATATGTTCTGATGCAATCGGATCCCGAAACCCAATTGCTTGTTATTGAAGTCGAGACTTGAACCAAAACACAACAAACATTTTACATGTGCTTTGGTGGGAAGATGTTTGATGCAATCGATCCCGAAACCTAACAACATATATCTAAAATCGGACTTCGTGTTTGGGAATCATGGAACACTTTGGCAGTGTGTTTGAATTTCCCTTGTTATGTGTAATTGAATCCTAAAACCCGATAATACAATGTAATTCAAATCGGATTCTCGAAGAAATTAATAAGATGCATGTTAAATATTAAGGTGATCCCAAATTTGATACAAAGGATTTTTAGACATTTTCAAAGACAATTTTTTTGGATCAAAAGACTAAAAAGGATACATCGAGAATTTTTTGATTGGTTATCTCTAATTTCTTGATAAACTAAAAATTGGGATTAATTAAATGTAAATCCAGAACCTATATGCATGGTCGTAAGAACTTAATATTTCATTTCATTCAAGTCCTCATAATTATATCATGTTATGCTCATTTGAGTGGATGTGGATTGACATTGTCATCTCTTTTGTGAGGGCGTACATGCTCAAGAATTGTGGTTACCTTTGACCCCTGTCTTACACCAAAGGAGTAATTGAATATAATGTAATAATGAAATATGCATATAGTAATGATTAAAAATAAATTTAAGTTCTTCTCCCTTGTAATTTTGGATATAGCCTTCACTTAGGCTCAACTAGGTGTATAATGCATAGTGTATAACGTAAAACATTGTTCAATCAAATGAAGTTATTTGCATATGGGAATACATGAACATTGTTTTTCCTAGTGTGTCATTAGATGGTTCAAAGTCATGCATGAAAGATATTTAGAAACAAGATAACCTTTATCATAGGGGAAATTCCTTAGGAATCTAAGTGGTTTAGTAAGTGATCCTCTTAATAACCCTTGATCTTGGGTTAGTTTTCTATGAGAACCTCATACGTTGGGTATTATTGGTCCTTGGTCATAAGGTAGGTTGAGATATAAATTTTTCTTGTGGATGGAATTTTGGTCGTAGTAGTGTGGGAAACATTGAGTTGTGTTGTCCATACAAAATGTGCCTATAAAACACCTTGGTGAAAGGTGTATGGACCTTGTGAAAGGTGTTTTGAGTTATACTCTTCTCCCTGTGTTTAGTTGGACTGCGTGTGATCTTGACTTTGTAGAAGAAAGGTGGATAGGAAAACCTCCTATGGGTTAAGTAACTTATTCATGCACACATCACGTCTTGAGAAATGGCTAATGTATGTTGAGGGTCTTGTCAAATTTGTATTCTATTGGTCTTAACCTTTTTGTGTCCAAGAATCAAGTGGGCATGTATGTTTTGAAATAGGTGGTAAGCAAAAATTATGGAATTCTATCATCAGAGGATCCTAGAATGAAATGAACCTTTCCTACTATGTGAGATGGTTTCCATTAGGTCATTCTTCTGCTTTCACGGGTATAATACTTCTAAGTTAAAAAAGGAAATGCATAAATAAGTAAACTGTAAACCATGTGTGCAATGGATTCATGCAAATGTAAGCGTTAGTACATAGTTTCTTAAGTGATGCATCTTTTAATAACAAAAAAATCCAGGTATTCAGTACTTTTTGAGTGGTAAAATTATGGGGCATTACAGTAGCCAAAACCTTGACTAGGTTTTCCTAGCACTACCCAAGGATCTACTATAGGGAACTATGCATGTTGCATTGTACTTACAAAATAACAACAAAAATTGTTTCACATTGTCAACAAGACTAATAAACAAATTTACACCATTTTAGAGATATTCTAATAATTATATTACCCTTTCCTTTCTTTGAAACAATCAAAATTTGAAAAATATAATTAGATTTCATCATATGGAGGAAGAACCACTTAGATCCAATGTTGAAAATATAAATGGAAATCAACGCTATAAAGGAATTTTTCCTCAACAAACAACCATTACTATAAAGTTTGTTAAACCATAAATAAACAACTATTTTCAATCTATTGTATAAAATTTATCGCCTTTATTTGGAATTTGGGAAAGATACAAACATAATGTTTTCACAAAAATGTTTGAACAAACGATAAATAAAGAACTCGCAATATGGAAACCACGGTTTTAGATTTAATCTAATTATATATTAAGAAATATTATAATTTATAATTAATAAAGTGAACTCCTACATAATTTTAAATCTTTGGATCATGAATAACACAATAGAATATAGAAAACTACATTTAGGATTAGAGAAGAAACAAAATATGTAGACAAAAGGTGTAAAAAATATTTAGATTGTGTGTCAAAGTGGAACAAAGTGTAGTCAAGATTCTTACTAAAATTTTAGGACATAATTTTTCTCTAGATAGATTATTAGTCTCTTAGATAATACCATTACCAAACCTATTTAGGAGGTTATAAACCTATCCCATGTTTAAATGTTATTACTTATTATTATGGGTTGTCTCGCTTATATCTATATGTTTTCCTTCCACATATGTAACTTTGTGATGAATGTGTCGTAATCACATATGAATTCTTATTACTTTAAACCATAACCTTAATTCCTTGATCTAAAATTGGGTTAGAAACAATTTTCTTAGATTGGCAAGCCACATCCTTGTTGATGTCACAAAGTTTCAAAACATATCACTTCCTAGAAAATGGATAATTCAATTATATTGTCTCAAACGTATGATGAATTTCGGTGTGTGTGTGTGTGTGTGTGTGTGTGTGTGTGTGTGTGTGTGTGTGTGTGTGTGTGTGTGTGTGTTTGGGTGTGTGTGTGTGTGTTTCGTGTTTATGTGTTTGTGTAGAAAACAAGCCCTTGATTCTTCCCACACTTGGAAACATAAACTTGTACTTCATATTTATCTCAACACTTTATCTAGGGCATCAATATGGATGAATTCATGTTTGTAGATTATTTTTTGAATGATGATGCTAGCATAAGTCCCTCGATCATGGCATCAATGATCATGGCATGGAAAAAAATTAACCTAGAATAAATTCGAGCTAGTTAGATTAAACAATAAACAAAAGATAGAATAGTGCATAAAATATGGTGTGTAATATAAATACATACCATAAACAATGAACGGAAGATATAGGCAAGAGATGGAAATATATCATAATATAATAACATCCATATTACTGAATCAAGAATTAAGCATGAAATTATAATGGAAATTATATATTCAATATCAATTTATACCAAGATCAACCTTTTGTGTATGACCATTTTATGGTTTATACAAGGTGACGTTACTATTGAGTTACCAATAACTTTTTCTTCCTTTCCTTAAAAAAAGAGGCTCTTTTCATTCTCTATCCATACTTATAGAGCATTACATATTCTATAGTTTGTCTTTATGCACTAGAACATACATTGGGAATGCCTAATAAAAAAGTATTCAAGTCATCTTTTAAACCCCTATATTTTCCCAAACTTAAATTGTTGTCTCATGTTGAGATAAAATATGCTTCAATGATCTTGGAGGTTATTTGCTATATTTTCCTCGTCTTTCTAGATGTTAGTTGCATTGCATAATGAGATAATTTACTCGTAATTTGGCAAAAAAATTCATTTTTTTCATCCTTTAACTACTTAAATTCCATTTCATTTTTTCAATTAAGAATACTTTCCAATAGACCACCCTTTCATGTTTTCAATCTATAGAAAATATCCCATAGACAATCCTTGTAGGTTTTCATTCTACATGGACCCACTTATATAAATCTAACAAAATTTGTGCAATAAAACCTCAAAAAAAGTATCTACCATAAAATTTTATTGCTCCTTATCATATTGTTGTTGTTTGGACTTCTCATATATAGCTAGTTATATTGTTGGTGTGGAAGATGGATGTGGTAAAGATTTGAATCTACATAGAATTATATGCAAGATTACATATTTAAGATTTTTATTCACCATCTTCATGGTGGGTAGGAAAAGTTCTACGTTTGTCTCATACACATTCAAAGTTGTGAGGACTTCTTTCACTCTATTGAAGTATATTTGTAAGTCGGACAATAATTGCATGAATTCAAACAGACCATAATATTCAACATTTTCCACAACTTGGTCATGTAGGGCTATAGCATTTTGTATCTCATGGATTCAACACCTTAATTCCATCCCTCATGCATTGCATTTGCACTCTTGAAAATGTATCACATAACATATTGCACTCTCATTCTCAGTAGTCATCCACTAACATTGTCTCAATCCTTAATGATGTTTTCAATTCCTTTTCCACCTCCCAATCATTTTCATCTATTAGCTTTTGATATTAAATTTTGTCTCCAATATTCATATCAGTATTGTTTTTCTCATGGTATCTTACAACCGCATGTTCTAATCAAGAAATCAAATGAAATAAGATTTTTATGGGATTTAATTTGTTAAAGAACCTTTGCATATTCATTCAAAATAATGAAAATGTCATTGAATTCCTTATTTGATTAAACTACTAATTCATTGACCTTATTTATATAGTTTCCTACTCCTACAAGTTCTCCACATGTTTACCAACCAAAGTGGTCGGTTGCATTTCATCACTCATTAACTATTAACTTCTTACTTTGGTGACATGTTGTTGGCACTTATATTTAATTTGAGACTTTAAATTGCACATTGTCTTCTCAAATTTGTATTTTTTTGGGTTAGTTACATTATAGTTGCACCATTATTTTATTGAGGTATATGTACCCTACAACTGTGTCTACAATGGTAACTTGTTAAGATCGAATTCGACTATGTTGATGAATACTTGTGATGTTGTAGGTTACACACTCTCTAGTTTATCTAAAGAGCTATTATGCATACATGTGATGAAGGAGATGTATTCACCTAATTTTTGAATTTTAATCTTTCATATTTATTACTAACAATTTCCTTTTTGTAGATAAGGGTCATTGATGCTTCTATTTATAGAGTGGGTACCTTAAGGGGCCTTCTGGGAATGGGGAATGGTTATTCACGTATCAATTATGGGTTAGAGACAATACACAAAGAGAGTATCAGTATTTGGTCTTGGTCTTAGTTTTCCTTTCACTAGGTATCTTTGTCTTCCTATGTCTCATGCACGCCACATTCAAATTTTATTACTTGCATCTCATCACTTGGCATCTTGTTTATCCATATTCATGATCTATGACACACTATTTTCACTTTTCATGACACCTTACCTCTTTTTAACACCTATGGTCGACGCCATCACCCGTGGGTGATGGTGTCGGTGCTATATTTTTCTCATGGATGACACCATCGCCTATGATGAATGACATACTAGATATACCCTCACCTCATTTGAAACTCACAAGAAAAGGAATCCAGATCATTTGGACTACCATTAGCTCTACTCTTTTGTACCATCTTTGCATTTGATCACCTAGCTCATGGTTCATATCATCTTTCTTGGATTAGATACTCTTCTTCTTAGATGGTTTCTTACATTATTAGGTCACCTATATCGAGTCTAGGATAGGAATAATGTTCCCCTTCTCCACCTAATAGATAGTCTCTCTCAAAGTGTTTTGCTTCTCGAGAGATACCTTACATGTACAAGGTAAGTGATCTAACCACTTCTTGTCAATTATCATAGGTAAGTTCATTTCCTTCTTTATTTCGTTATGTTATCTTAGTACTTTACATGTTTAGATTCTAGTTAGCATAATACTCTTACTCACATAATTTCCTTAGCTATCACCATTTTCAGTTATATTATGCATGTTTGTTGATCCATACTTCTCCATACCCAACTACCGATATCTCACTAGGTTCCTTCCTCTATATTGACCATGGGCATAGGATATCCTAGGTCTATCTAGTGTAGATATTACTTCCCTCTAGATATGTGACCCTAACATGTAGTGCCCACCTTTTTTGTATTTTCATTTTGGTCGGTAACGACTCATTGTATCTAGAATATCATGATGACAGGACATTATTGCTTATTTTGTTGTTTTGATGGGACATTATCACATGATATTGTTGTTTGACAGGATATTATTGCTTTAGTACATTATTTTGATATGACATTGTTCATGATATTGTATTGCTAGCATTAGGATGCTAACTCTTGTTGACAAGTTGTCTATGGGCACACGATGTCACTATTCATTTATCAAATATTATGTTATGATGATGATATCATGAGTTATTATGGACATGATTTTGTATTGATATTGGATCCATATTTGATGTATGATGTTATATCGTTTCATTCAGTGGATGATTCATGTTATGATATACTGCTAGTTTAGCATGACTTGTATGGATGTTGATTTCGATGCATATGATAGTGTCATATTTTTGTTATCATATTGGGAAGATATGAGGTTTGCATTGAGTGTGCAGGTGATAGGAAATTAATCATGAGAATAACATGGGATTCAAGGAACACACATCAACTAGCACAAAAGGCCTAATGGCCAAACCTCTTCTTCTTATCAATTACGACATCCCTTTCTCATGTTGTGCCATGTCGTGTTGGTTTTCTTTGGTTTGAATTTTTAGCCTAACTTTTCCTTCTATCATGGTGATGAATTATTATGTTTCTTAGCTACTTGTTAATTTCTTATGTTCCCTTGGTTTATTGCTAGCTAATGTTAAATGTTACCCCTTTTCATGTGGTTCTAACATCTACTTTTGGTTTTGGGATGATGTGTTGGGTTAGGTGGAATTAGGCCACCTAATCATATATTAGGTGAGTTTCCCATTTTTCCTAAATTCCACATTTTTCCAAAACTCGGATTTGGGAAAAATGTTCCATTTAGGAAGGGTGAATGGCAAGCAAGGGACCTCATTTGCATGGAAAAGAGGCCCTAACCCCAATTCTTATGGGTGGGTGGGCTCTTTTCAATGCAAATGAGGCCCATTGGCTCATTTTACCACTCACCACACACTTCATATTATGAGAACTTTGATTTTGGGAATGTATGAGATTTTGGGAAATCCTCTCATGATTGCTTTGGGCTAATTTTGATTTTTCCTTCATTTTATTTTGGTGCAATTTTGTGGAAAGTTGATTGGATTTGGTTTTGGTGGAGGGTGACACTTTTCACCCTCTCATTGCTTGTCTTGGGTGGTTTCTTCCTTCTTAACCCCTCATGTCCTTAGTGATGGGGTTATTTTCTTGGAATTTTTGGTGGGAAGCTTGGGATCTTGAAGGAGACTTGGAATCATTGGGAGACATTCTTGGATTTGGCTTGTTTGAGTGCAAGGTAGGATCTTGCAAACTCCTTGTTTCTATTTGAATTTTACATTTTGAATCTATGTTTTGGGTATGAAATGTGTGTTGGTTTATTTGGTTTACTCCACCCACCCTTGAGGGGTGTAGGATTTTGGAGATTGGATAGGAAGAGGGAGGAATTTGATCCTCTTTATTTTTGGGAACTTATCCTATATTTGGAATGTAGGTAGGTATATATTTCCATTTTGGTTGGAAGTTCATCCCTAGCCTTAAAGAAGGAAACTCTAAGTTTGAAAAGCCTTCGGGGGAAGAATTTGGATAGATAAAGGAGTACATGGAGAGATAAGAAGATGTTAAATACATAGAGGGATAAGGGGTTACATAGTTGTTTTGGCATAGTGTTATGGTTGCACAAAATGAGAGTCTCATCCCCTCTTCCAAGTAGAAGCATATAACTTCTTGGCTAAATTTCATTGGTTAATTGTGTGTGCTTTGATGTGTTTAAACCAATTTTGAGATGTGTTGGCATTTGAATTTATTCCATTGTGGTAGTTTGGGTGTGTTACCTCTTTCCCATGGGATTAGGGAGGCTAACATGCCACCTTGGACTCCTTGGTGGCATGTAATGATGCCAATTGGTTGGGTGGTCAACCAAAAATTTCTCTTGTGAATTGAAGACCCTTTCATTGTTGTTTTGGAGCTAAATGGAGTGGCCTAGATGATGTAGAGTTGTAGTTTTGGAGTTGTAACATCATTGTGTTTTTGAGCCAAAAAATTGGCATGTTGTCTCCTCTTGTGAGGAGGGATTGTAGTGCTTGCATTTTATCATATTCTTTCATTATGAAAAGGATTTTTTTTTTTGTTATAGTTGTTATGACATGTAAATTGAATAGTTGAAGTCATGGTTGAAAATTTTGTTGCAATTGTTAAAGGTTACTTAAAGTTGCAGGTTATAAAATACCTCATTTTAATATCTAGATTTGTGTATTCTTCTTTTGGAATGAAGAATTTAACTTAGGAAATGAAGAAATGATTAAATGTATGGAATGGAATTATCCTCCTCTTCTTGCTTGAAATATGGAAATAGTAGCTTCATTTTGGTAGTGTTTATCTTGTGCAAAAGGAAAGGAAATTATATGCATTTAGTTATGTTGTTTATTACCATTGTATGTTTGGGAAAAAAGGGTTGTTGTTTAAATGTCAAATTAATATTCCATGCTTAAATATTTCCTCTTGTTCTGAATTTAATTCTAAACTTCTAGTGTAATTCAAGTTAGAAACCAACAAGATATTCTTGCTTATAAGCTTGGAAATAATCCCTCTCTTTGTGTATATTTATCTGTTGTAT
Organism: Taxus wallichiana var. yunnanensis; assembly: GCA_018340775.1. Classification (NCBI taxonomy): domain Eukaryota; kingdom Viridiplantae; phylum Streptophyta; class Pinopsida; order Cupressales; family Taxaceae; genus Taxus; species Taxus wallichiana. The sequence goes on from CM031237.1 coordinate 780,750,730, forward strand.
TTATAATTCAAAGAAATCATCTTCTTTATAATTGATTTTTATCTGCTTATTTGATATAATTGATTGTATATATATATATATGCATGAGTGCATTTAGAATGATGCCTTGTTACTAAATAAGCTAGCTAAACTTATGTGAAATCTAGGTATTACCAGAATGAAAACATAAATGTGTTTAAATAAAACAAGTTAGAGAACTTTTGTAAATCTGTCACATTACAAAATAAGATATTTTTACTAATATATATATATATATATATATATATATATGTTATTACTTTAAAAAATTAAATTGTTGTGGAGAGGCCGTATATAACAAATAAAAAAAATTGATATACTTCACCTTGTTCACGATTGCGGTTTAGTGCCACTTCGCCAGTGGTTTTGACTTAGTCATGTTTATTTCGATTAAGGTAATCATAATAGCCGAAGAAACAAAAAAATTTAAACAAAAAAATTATTACCACCTTTGTTATGTCTATCTTATTTTTCGGGTTGGTTGGTTCTCTTTTTTAGCATTTTGGAACTCGTGATTGAAAGCATGGTGCGAGATCTGGTATGAGAGCTTAGTTTCAACACCAGATGCTCTAAGGATTTTTTAATAACTTTTGGTAATTTAATTAGATTAAAAAAATTATTTAAATTATTTCGCAAAATTCTAACGTATCGCTTTTACGCTCGTGCAGATGATGGGGCATGGTACTAACGAGGTGCAACATTGACTCGGTCATGTGAGGCCATATCTAGATGCTCCTAATACGATTTTGGGCCACATATCTTAGATGTGCTTCATCAAATGATGGGGGTCCTTCAGGATCGACTTCCTACACAGCTAGAGCTAGTTACAAAGGTTATTCAACATGACAATGAGATACACCTAGATGAGGGTTCACACTCTGCCACTCACATACATGTCTCATCATAATGATAGAGATCACACAACCATCCAAATTGAGCTTATGACACGATGAGAGAGGTATCATAGTCCATCATTCCATATTTAAAGAGTGGTTGAGACACACCCTCATGGGTAGGCAACAAGTGGTGCCATCCGTGATCTTCTCTCGACTTCACCCACCTACGTATGGAGGCACGATAGATGGATTTGGGGTTGAGTCATGGCTCTTAAGCTTATATAGTTTCTTTGGATTACATCATTATGAGATTTATGTCGGTCGCCTTGCCATACACCTCCTTCAATGCAAAAGGTGTCTGGTGGAGGAATGAGGAGCGGAAGCTCCATTTGACTTGTGATATTGTCACCTATGAGCTATTTGAGGAGTGTTTCTGGATCAATACATTTTGGATCATTTCATTCATAAGAGGATCAACGAGTTTCATGATCTTCGATAGGGCTCGCACAATGGCCCAAAGATGAGTGCATATTTTTGGATCTTCTACAGTATGTGTAGACTACCTCCAAGATGAGAAGCTACAAGTGAATAGGTTCATCAAGGGCCTAAATGTATACTCGAAAAGATAAATTATGATCTTGTCTCCCTAGCCTTAGAGAATGTGGTGGGGAAGGCATACCTCGCAGAGGAGAACATGACCATGACAAATGAGTCTCGGGAGATAGTAACCAAGTAAAATTACAGGAGTGAGTTCACTCATTTCAAGATCGTAGATCACGTGGTTACGCCCACCCCCGAGAGGAGGGTTTAGAATTCTTAAGTCAGCTTCAAGATCTCCTCCACACTCATATCAGCCCTCTTAGCAACAAAGGGCTAGGTTGGGTCAGGATAGTCAAAGAGGTAGGGGATGTAATGGCCATAATTTGGGAAGAGACAGGAGGTCAAGTAGCCAACAGCCTAATCCATCTCGTTCAAAACATTCAACTAGAGTGGGACCTACATGGTGAGTACATCAAAGCACATAAGGGTCTTATTTGTACATGGATGCATCAAGTTGTTTCATTTGTGGGGCCCTTGATCATTATGGATGAGTTATTCCTCAAATACCATGTTTTTTGAGAGGCAAAAGTAACATGATTCATATCATATAGTTGGTGACATAGGACGTGCTCATCACATCTACACCGCGATGGTGAACCATAGGATGAGAATCATGCCAGTTCATTGAGATGACATGTATGATTAGGGGTACACTTACATCGTATATTTGATTCAGGAGCTTCAAAATTATTTATAATGCCCTCTATAGTAGATAAGTGTGGATTAGTGGATTCTAGGTACGTAGATAGATGACAAGTAGAGTTTGCCACTAGGGCCAAGCTCACCATAGAGACTCGTATGTGGAGAGTTATATTTTAGACCTAGGTATTCTCCACTACCTTAGACCTCCATGTTTTTTGTTGGGATTTTATGAGGTCATTCTTGGTATGGATTGAATTTATTCTCATTGGATAAGGTAGACTGCAGACATAAATTCATTGATTTTGTGAATGACATAGGTAGTCCCGCACTTATATATGGAGTTCGAGACCCATGTCATTACATATGATTTACGCTCTATAGCTCAAGGGGAGCATGCAAAGGGATGTGATATTTTTTCTATTATGATCGAAGTGATAGGTATGAGGAGATTCCTGAGAGTTATCCCTTAGATGAGCACCCTATTTTGAGAGAGTTTATAGATGTTTTCCTAGTGATCTTCCGGGTATGCCACCACGATGAGAGGTGGAATTTTCTATTGATCTTGTTCCGTTTCTGCACTTTGTCTCGTGCTCTATATAGATGATTACACTTTGAGCTCCATGAGCTCAAGATTTAGTTAGAGGAGATTTTAGAGAAGGGCCTCATCTAACCTAGTGTGTCTCCTTGGGGTGCACACGGTGATTTTTGTGAAGAAGAAAGATATGTATCTTCATTTTTGAATTGACTTCTGCAAACCGAACAAGGTAACAATGAAGAATCGTTATCCTCTGCCCCATATAGATGATTTTTTTGATCAGATGAGGGGAGCCAAAGTGTTCTCCAAGATAGATCTGAATTCATTTTATCACCGTATGTAGATTGTAGAGGTAGACATAAATAAGATAATTTTTCAGGACTTAGATGGGAATTACGAGTTCACAGTAGTTCCTTTCAATTTGAAGAATGTACCTACATTTTTTATGAGCCTCATGAATGGGATTTTTAGGACCATCTTGATAAATTTTTCATTATGTTTTTAGATGACATTATGATTTATTCTCACTCGATTGAGGAGCACCAAGAGAGCTTGAGATAGGTATTACAGGTTTTGAGGGAGCACCAATTGTTTGGGAATTTGGAGAAGTGTTCCTTCTTTCGACATAGATTCAGTATTTGGGGCACATTATCATAGGTAAGGGTGTATCATTGATCCCTCGAAAATATGTGTTATCATTTATTTTTCAGACCCTACCACAATGACTCGAGGTAATGATTTTTAAAAGGTTAGATAGTTATTACCATCATTTTTTGTCCAAGATTTTTCTAGGATTTCCAATCCTATCACTTCCCTTCAATGCAAACGGGAAAAGTTTTATTGGTCATAGAATTTTGAATAGGCATTTCAAATGATCAAGGAGTGATTGAATATTGTACCCATCCTCGTAGTTCCAGATCCTTTGGCTGAATTTTTGGTTTACACAAATGCATCTATAGAGGGACTTGGAGTGGTGCTCATGCAGAGCATCGCATTATTTTTTTTAGTCCCACAAGTTCAAGGACTATGAACTTAATTACCCCACTCACAATATTGAGCTTGTAGCAGTAGTGGTACATGCATTAGTTCATTGAGGCATTTTATTTTGGGTAGGCCCTTTGTATTGAGGACAAATCATTTGATCCTTCAACATATCTTTTCTTAGCCCAACCTCAATTCCCGACAACGATGTTAAATGGATTTTTACTTTGTGAGTACAAATGGACATCTAATACATCAAGGGGAAGGATAATGTCATCGTTGATGCTTTGGGAAGGCGATGATATAATATTTTTTCCTTGAATTTATGATTTTATCTCATAGACATTATACTTCAGCAGCTTCCAGAAGATAGATTCTACGAGGGTGCTAGGAAAATGGTTGAGTCTCAGGGGCCCTTAGTGGGCAAGTACACAGGATGCACATTAAAGTCAGATGGTCTTCTTCGTTTTAGAGATGCATCTATGTGCCTAGATAAGGTGATTTGTGTAGGATTTTTCTTTATGAGGCACATCAAGAACCTTACTCATCCCATCATGTGGTGAAGAGGATACATGTGGACTTGAGAAAAATTTACTTTTGGCTAGAGTTACACCCTGATATTGTAGATTTTCTAGCCCGCTATCTTGAGTGCGAGAGGGTGAAGGTCGAGCATTCCCATTAAGTTGGTCTTATATACCCTCATGATATTCCAGAGTGGAAGTGGATACGTTGTCCATGGATTTTATTTTTGGTCTTCCCACTTCATCGTTTCATCATGATGCCATCATGGTGATGGTGGATAAGTTGACCAAGGTTTCTCGCTTCTCTCCAACAAAGGTATCATATAATGCGATTGCCATTGCATAGGTGTTTATGGATGATGTAGTGAGATTGCATGGTATACCTAGGATGATCATTTGTGATCATGGATCAATTTACACTTATGAGTTTTGGACCTCTTTTTAGGTATCTTTGGGGACTCATATTAATTTCAATTCAACGTATCACCCTCAGATATGGGCAAACAAAGAGGGTGAACCAAGTACTTGAGGACATGCTTCGATGTATGTGATGGATCAATAGATGAAGTGGGAACATTACCTTTATTTGGTTGATTTTACCTATAACAACAATTTTCACAACTTCATCGTGCATGACACCTTTTAAGGATTTCATGGAGACCTTACAGGACACCATTGAGTTGGGACAAGTTAGATGATAGGATTGTTTTTGGTCTCATGTATCTTCAAGATATGGAGCAACATGTTGTTCTCATCAATCAACATTTAGAGTATTCTTGTGCATGTTAGAAGACCTATGCTGACACGAAGAGGGTAGAGCATCACTTCCTTGTGGTGACAAGGTATTTCTTAGGGTGCATCGACATAAGATTCCAATCCATTATAAGATATAAGTTATCCCATCAATTTTTGGGCCTTTCAAGATTTTGGAGATTATTGGTCCATTTTCCTATCACTTAGCTCTACCACCATGCCTATCCCGGCACATGATGTGTTTCATGTCTCACTTTTTGGAAGTATGTTCTAATATAACCCATGTTTTTTTTCGGATTGTTCGGGATTGCAGTGGAGGCCAAAGGACAATGGACTTTGGAGCCCATGCATATTATGGAGCAAAGGAAATTGGCCCTTCAGGGTCGTGAATTTGGACCGGTTAGAATACGGACAGTGGGAAAGGTATGATGAGATCAGAAGCTACTTGGGAGGATGTGCCACCTTTTCGGGCCCGATATCCTTACTTCTTTAATCGACTTCCCGAAGGAAGTTAATTCCTAAGGGAGGGGGATGTAGTGCCCACCTTTTTCTGTATTCTCATTTTGGTCAATAGCTGTATCAGATTCAACTCATTATATCTAGAATATCATGATGACATGAACATTATCACATGATATTGTTTTTGAAAAGAGATTTTATTACTTTAGTATAATGTTTTGATATGAAATTTCTCATAATATGATATTGCTAACATTAGGATGTTAACTCGATTGATAGATTGTTTATAGGGCACATATACCATTGTTAATTTATCGATATTATGTTATGATGATGATATCATGAGTTATTATGTACATCATTTTATTTTGATATTGGATCTGGATATTTGATGAATGGTGTTATATTGTTTCATTCAAAGGGATGATTCATGTTATGATATACTTCTAGTTTAACATGACTTGTATGAATGGTGATTTTGATGCATATGATAGTTGTTGTATTTTGTTATCATATTGGGTAGATATGAGGTTTCCATTGAGTGTGTAGGTGACAAGAAATTAATCATGAGAATAATGTGGATTTAGGAAATACACATCAACTAACACTAAACCCCTAATGGTCAAACCTCTTCTTCTTATCGATTATGAAATATCTTTCTCATGTTGTGACATGTCATGTCGGGTTCGCGTTGGTTTGGATTTGTTAACCTAAATTTTTCTTCTATCATGGTGATGAATTATTATGTTGCTTAGTAACTTGTTAATTACGAGGGTCGCCAATCCTCTTCATTAATAATGTCAATCTAGGGTGGTGTCCAAATGATGTATGCATTAAGAGAAGAAGATATGGAAAGTAAATTCTTTAAACGCAATCCAAACTTGCATAAAATAAATCACACATGCGTAAATATAAACGCACTTGCATAAATAAAACTTGTATGAAAGAAATTAAACTCGCGTAAATGAAATTGCTAAATTAAAAATAACCTTGAAAGATAAAAAGACACTCTGGAGGTTCACAACAGAAATCATAAAGAAGGATCACATAACATGAAATAAGAAGTTTACAACAAAAGAGAATGAAAAAAATAAAGAAATTAACATAACACATTGATCCATATTCCTTGTAATGAGTGGCCAGCTCATTCCTTGGAAGAGAAATTAATTCATACTTTTAATTAAAAACTTGCAGAATGATTTCACTTAGAAGATTGGAAAGAAAGAACTAATCTTTATTCCTTGGGAGAAAAATTACTTATCTCAGTGTGGAAAGTTGCATTTATAATTCATGCATCCAACCAATTCCTTATTTTAGGAAATACAATCTGATATTATCTTTATTTCAATCCTAACAACTAAGATCTCCATCTCCACAAAATATGGAGAGATATATATTATTGGAGTCAAAGTCTTATCTCGATGTTTTAGGAAGATTTTCTCCCAAATCGTGTCCTTGCTTTTTGGTAACAATAATCACAATGATTTTATTCTCTTAAATTATTAGAAGGAGGTTTTTCTCAAAATATTATTTTGACCAAATACCTTTCCTAGATTTTCCATTTGACTTTTCTGTTTTTGATTGTGGAACTTTTGATACTTGTCACCACACTTTTCCTTGAGACTACACTCACTAAAAATTATATTTCTATTCATTGCAAAACCTTTAGAAACTATGAATGAGGTTTTAAAAAAAAAAAAAAAAAAACTATGAACAAAAACATCTCTCGATTTTCCATTTGACTTTTCTATTTCTATTTATGGAACTTTTTAGTGCTCATTCGATACACTTTTTCCTTGGATTACAGCCTCACTAAAAGTTAGATTTCTCTTCATTGTAAAACCCGTCAGAGAAAATATTAATGAGGTTTTTTGTTAAAAACATTTCTATAAACAAAAACCTATCTCATATTTCCCTATTCATTCTACTAGCAGAACCTATGCAAGTCTCACAGATTCTGCCTTCGGGGGTTGGGATCTCATCCCAGTAGAGTGTTCCAGGCTGCGAAAAGAAAGGAATGAAAGAGGGAGAAGAGAAAGAACAGATCCGAAGGGAGAAAAGAAATGAATTCCAAAGCAGAAAGGTCAGAAGATTTATGTTTTTAGTTTGGTAGTAAACAGAGCCAAACCTACTTGCATAAATAAACAAAGCAATACTGATAAACAAATGACGGAAAAGTAGATATGAATCCAACAGATTAAACACATACAGATCTAACGTAAGAAAGATCTAATGTATAACACAGCTATTGAGCACAAAGTCTGAATAATTGTATTACTTGTTCTTTTCTGTTACAAGAAAGCTCAAAGTCTTTCTCTCCTCACTTCTATTTCTATCTAAAAATGTTCACCCTGAATACAACAAGTATTCTCATATTTATAGAAGATGAGGGAGAGAGAAGGCAAAAAGGAGCCAACCACTTATTTACAAAGATATTTACAAAATATCTAAAAGTCATGTTGACTTTGACAACTTGGTGGATGACATCATCCCATGATGCAACATGGATGATGTCATCATTTGTGCCAACACATTTTAGACATTTCGAAAAGAAAGTCGGAGAATAGAGAAGAAGAAGAAGAAGAAGAAGAAGAAGAAGAAGCTACTCATCATCATCATCCTGCGGCCGAAAAGGGGTTGCCTGTTTCTGATGCTGCTCAGGTGATGATATGTGGAACTGAGCGCGGTATTCCAAAAACTTGCTGATCATTGGCCCAAATTGATCCTGTGATGGATCCTCAGTGCCGCTTCACCGATTGCTTCGCAAGTCTCCCGCTCGTCTATGAGCTTTTCCGGGAGTTTGGAATAATCTTTCTCCGCCTCGATAAGGAACCCGATGAAGTCCCTACAGGCCAAGAGGTTGTTGATAGATTCAAAGGTCGAATGTGACCTCTCGCCCCGTCCCTTGAGAAGCTATCTCTCAAGATCCGGATAGTGTCATCACCTGATCTCAAGGTAAGGGAAGGAGTGAGCAACCCCGAGTCATGGCGAGGACAATTTTCTCCATTTGATGCATCGCATCCAGGGCCTCTTCCTTTACCTTGTCTATCTTTTCTAAAACAAATTCCAGCTGATCTATCTGATAGTCCAGAGTGGACATAGTTTTGTTGAGGGCCCTTGATGACCGAAGACTCCGAACTTGACTAGATCTTCGACTGAATAGTCAAACATTTGTTGGAAGGTCTCGTGCTGGAGTCTAGCATGTTCTAACTCTTCTGATATCGGACCTGCTAATGCTTGGAGTTCCTTATTCACCTTCTCGATGTTTAGGTATAAACTGATATACTCGCGATTACTCTTTCACTATCCTTGAGGATCTGGCTCCTCCAAGCAGAAACAACCATACCCTGCTCACCGATCTTTGAATACTCATTGATCTTCTCCTGACTGAGCAGCTCAGGAGTTTCGGCGGCAGTTGTGGGAGGTGCACTTCCCATCTTCTCGTAAGGCTTGAAGCAGTACTTGTTCTCGCTCCTTCGCAGCCTTTTCTCCTTTCGCTTCCCCGAAGCTTTTTGCAGAGTGCATCAACTGCGGAAAGAGCTTCCCCCTGGAGACTTTCTGAGGATGTCCCCATTGTGACTTGGGTCACGGTGAAATCTGTCGGAGACAGATCTTCTTTCTCTTTGAGGGGTTGGGTATGCTATTTCCATGACTCTCTCACCTGCAGCGCTCTTTCGAGAAGCGTGTAACCGGCTTGTGCTTCTTTACTCCTTTAGTTTAGCCGAATGACCGAAAAGTCCATCTGAGCGATGGGGACTTTCCTCTTTTGTTGGCTCACCGAGAGATCCAAGCTGGTCCTATAGAAGAAGGACCAGAGACAGAGGGGGAGGCAAAGAACGGTAGAAGAGGGGAAAACGTGGAGACACGCGGCGCGGCATGGAAAGAATAGCCAAGAAATGTCCACGGAGGAAGGGGAAACCGCAACACAGAAGACATAGGAAGGGAAGGGAGCTCGAGATGAGGGAAGAAATAGAGGAAGACAAATCAGCGAGGGAGGAGAAGATAGATGAAGAGGCAGGGAAAGGGTAGAAGAAGGGGCAGAGGACACACCAAAGGGTGGTCGCTTGAGTCACTCGAGGAGGGGAAGGAAGAGAAGAAGAAGGGATAGAAGGGACCTCTGTTGTAGCGACGCCCGACATCCCGGGTGGATGGGCGTATAGGACTATCCTCTGTCAATTCTTTTTCTCCGCGAATCCAGAGTTATTACTTGTTCAGCTCAAGGAAGAGGACTTTCAGGGCTTCCTCCCGAATGGTGCTAGGTTCACCTTCGCACCTTTGCCTTTCACCGCTTCTTTGACCTCGAGGTGCGTTGCCCAAAGGGGAAGTTGTGAAATCTACCCCGAGGTAGATTAGTCCGCTCATGCGGCACCAATGCTCTATTCTCCGCATAGTCTCTCGACCCTCTCCTCAATTGTTTGAGGAGCCTTGCTTCTGCCAATGGCCGGGAAGGGCCAATCATCCCCATCTCGTGTCATTATACACCTTATCTACTTCATCTTCCGTAGTCCGAAGCCTTCGGGACAATGGCCACCCGTATTGGATGATTTCCTCCAATGCTAAGCGAGAGTGATCCTTTCTTCCGAGTTCCACCTCATGGAGAACGCCAATGTAAATATCCTCAATTTGAGGGACATGGATCGGATCGAAGCTTTTTAGCTGGCAGCAGCTTCTAGGGTCGAAGGTAGGCCTGGCCGGGAAGTCATGCTTCAAGTTGAGTAGCTCCACTCGCGAACATTTCCTTCACCTTGGTGGAGGAGCATGTGTACTGCCCACCGTGAGGGGGAAAGGAGTTCCACCCTTCTTTCTTTTCGAGGCACTTTTCATGGTATGTGACCACTGCCTTGATAGTTCTAATAGAATCACCTTGGTCCAAAGATACCTCGTAGCTCGGTTGGCTCTCCCAAAAAGTTGGCAGCCCTTAGATAGGTGAACGTGGGAAATTGGGTGAACAGGGCCCCCCATTTCTCTGTGACTGCCACTATGTTCTTGGTCGTCCGGCTATGAGTCATGTTTGGCCTCGCAGAGGTGATGACATGATAGAAGAATGCATCGTTAACTTTTGCGAAATGTTGATGCTATTCTCCACCTCACTCGATAGTAATCAAATATCTTGGCCTGAGGCCATACTCCACTTCGGTTCAGCCCCGGATAATCCCTTGCTGACGCTGCAGCATAGACTACATAGGAGTTCATATGGAACACTCCTGCTTGGGCGAATCTGTCAGAGCTGCCGTAGATGGTGCTGCGATTATTTCACCCCAAAGAAAAGCGCCGATCGGGCAAATTCTTATTCATTGTTCTGTACCGCAAAGATCCACTTATGGAAATAGTGGGCATCCGAAAGCCCGAAGACTCTGCTCAGGAAGGTGATAGAATCACTGAGTTCCTCTGAGAAATCACTTCGGTGGATAGTCTGAGGCCACCGGGTCACCACCTTCTTATTCTTTAGGTAGACCTCATTCATCAACTGCATGCACTGGTCCTCGTTGTCTTCCCAGGCCTTGATGCATTCTTGCTGGCTAACAGCCACGTAGTTCCGGTGGTGAGGGATGCCAAGCATTAACTCAAAATGACGGGCAGTGAGGTTTATGACTACCTCGCCCTTACTGTTCTCGACACATCTTGTGTCTTTGTTGTAACATTGGGCAACCACCATCATGAATTCATTGTTTACAGCGCTGACTGGGATTCCTCCGGCGAAGTGCAGGGCACTGCCTATTAACTTGTCCATCCATGGACTTCAGAACCTTCTCGAGTTCTAACCTTAACTCATCCATGTCAATGTGACCCACCCGAGTCTCCGACATCCATACCGCACTCACTGCCTCGTGATTCGGGCATCCTGACCCTTTGATATTTGTATTTCATCTCTTCTTCTGTCAGCTTAGCCTTTCCTCTTGTTTGGTGGGTTTCTTGCTTGACGTAGACATGTGTTCTTTCGAACTCGCTGCTGATCTCGCATGAAGAAGAAGTGAGACCCAATCCAAAAAGGTTGAATTAGTCATTTGATCTTCCATCGAAAGCTAAGCAGAGAAGAAAGAGTTAGAGATTTTAAGGCTCAGGGCGCATGAAAATGTAATGTTACAAAGCCAAATAGATAAGGCGCATGCACGAAAAGGAATGTCATAGAGGTTATATCAAGCGCCAAAGGCGCATGGCGCATGGATGAAGCAAAGTTGCATTTTATAGCAGGCGCACGGGAATGCGTGTTACATTGGGGTTCGTGCGCCCTTTGGCGCATGGGAAGATTGTGTAACATGGACAAATGGTGCGCCAAAGGAATATGGCGCGGCGCATGGATGATTTACACAACATCATGTTACTGCAATGGAGGGCGCGCCCGCGCCTTTGTAATCTTTATACTTGCGCGCAGAAGGCTTGTGTTGCATGAAAGCTGAGTGCGCCCTTTGGCGCATGAAAACATTATGCAAAGATGGATAAAGGGTGCGCCAAAGGCTTTTAAGGAGGCGCGGATTTAAACTCAGAGCATGCAAAAGGGCGCGCCATTGAGGGCGCATGAGTTCTAGGTGCAGCAGAGAGGGTGCGTATCATGCGGGTTTTGGGTCATGTAACATGGCGGGTAGGTGCGCGCCGAGGGGCGCAACTGCTTTTATTGTTACAAGGCGCCAAAAGGCCTAAGAACTAAACTAACTACTCAAATCTTTTCTTTATTCCTCTTCCACTTCAAAATTACTTGGACAAGTAAGGTTTCACAAAAAAACTTTAATAGACCAAGCCAAGCTTAAAAACGACTCCTTTTCCAAAGCAGATCCGAAAGAGGGAGGAGAGGAAGGAGGAAAAGAAAAAACGAAAACAGACAAAGACAGGGGGAAACTAGGCTTAAACACATTTCCATTTAAAACACGACTAGCAAACCAAAACACGTACTATGCATACCAAGAAAGCAGATCAAACACATGAAAGCACGCAATGAAAAGAGGGAGAACCTCTTACCTCGAATATATAGCAAAAATCTGAAGAGCGGGTCCACAGGGCGATGACAACGACAGAGCAGAGCTGACAAATCCAGAGCAATCACGTGCTTGAAAAAAGGAATGAAAATGACATGGGCGCGCACTGATATTTATAGAAAAACTTGTCATTAATGCGCCAACCACTTTTGAAATGGCGCATGAAACCGCACCGCCGACAGGGGAAAGCGTGCGCCCTTTGGCGCATGGAAGGAATTGACAACAAGAAGAATGAGCGCTTTGCCTTGCATGCGCACCGTATATGCATTGACACATGAAGTTATGTGCGCCCTTTGGCGCACCAAAACTTGGTGTAACACATAGATTATGTGCGCCCTTTGGCGCACCGAAAGACGTGTTAACATGGAAAACCATGCGCCAAAGGCTTTTAAGGGGGCGCACCAAAACTTGGTGTTACAAGGAAAATCCATGCGCCCACCAAAAAAAAGGCTCAAAAAGACTAAGTTCGAAAACTAGATTTCCCGGGAAGGGATTTTACGACGTTTCGAACGCGAAGGATCCCTAACGAGGGATCGAAACAAAATTTTTTGGTATGGTTATCGGTAAAATTGCCCTTGTCAATTTTACGGGATAACAGCTGGCTCTTTCTGGGGACTATCCCTGAGCAAACTCGGGGGTAGAGAATCCCAGATCACATGTGCCTATCCATTGGGTACGGAGTCAAAAACAAGGGGGACCGGAGGGAGAACAAAGGAAACACAACACCAACCAAACGAAAGCAAACACACGACGAAAGCAAACACACGACAAAAATAAACTGTACAAAGAAGAGAGCAAGCTCTACTTCCTGAAAATCTTGAGATGTTGCCCGCTATAGGGAAGCGGGAGTTCAGCTCCATCCAGATACGAGAGATAGAAACTATTCTCTCCATTGAGTTGCTTGATTTTAAAGGGCCCTCTCCATAGGGAATCAAATTTTCCGTGCATGCCCTTTGGCTCTCTTCGCTTGTCCCATAAGAGGACGAGATCTCCCACTTGAAAATTTCTCTGCTTGGCCTTCTTATCAAAAAGCCTCTTTACTTGATTCTGATGTTCAGTGATCCTGTCGACCACTCTTACTCTCTTTTCTTCAAGTTCCGCAAGATACATGATTCTCTTTTCTAGAGAATTCTGAAAAGTTTCATCTTCGATTACTTGTGCCAAGCGTAGAGCAGGAAGTTCAGTAGAAATGGGAAGTTCGGCATCAGTGCCATATAACACTTGAAAAGGTGACATGCCGAGAGATCTCTTGGGAGTAATGCGGTCCGCCCACAAAGCGTCGTACAAAGACTTGTGCCACATCCGCTGATTTTCATCTACTAATTTCCGTATGATGGTCACCAAGTTCTTATTACTGGATTCCGCCTGACCATTTCCCTGAGGGTAATAATCCGAGGCATGTGCTAAAGTTATTCCATATTCATAGCAAAAACTAATAACTTCTCGGGAGGAGAAGTTAGAAGCATTATCAGCAACGATTTTGTTTGGAACGCCGAACCTGACAATGATATTTTCTTTGATAAAACTGCACACCGCCTCAGAAGTGGCATGCTTGACAGGTATGGCTTCCACCCACTTGGTGAAGTAATCCGTTGCTGTAAGGACATAGCTATGTCCAGCACTCGATTGAGGATTGAGTGCGCCAATAAAATCAATTCCCCATTGCCTGAATGGTTCATTGATGATGACCGGCCTTAGGGGAAGGGCAGCCAACTGGGCTTGCCGACAATTGCCGACAGGTTCACACTTTGCCACCCGTGTAGCCGCATCTTGAAAGAGCGCCACCAATAGTACCGCTCGATGATCTTGTGTGCTGTCACTAAGAAGAAAATGACCTCCACAGGCTGAATTGTGAAAACTTTCCAGCAGTTTTACTTGCTGGGGCTTGTCAACACATCGCAGAAAGACACCGTCTATCCCGCGCTTATATAAACCATCATCCCAGATGACATATCTGGCCGCTCTGAGCTTTATAGTACGCTTCTCCTTCGTAGTTAGGTGCATTGGGCATTCGCCGTAGGTAAGGAAGAAAGCAATGTCGGAGTACCACTCGTCGCTAGTTGCAACAAATAGAACTAGAGGCAGAGAATCAGGCTCCTCTAGAGGGCTTTGCTCTTCGTCGGTACAGTCCTCTTTTCCTTTAGGGTCTTCTAAATTTTTGTTTTCAGCCATTAGCTGACACAGGCCCTTACCCCTTACCAGCTTGGTTGGTTTAATATCCAAGTCATATTCCTGGACCTTTGCGATCCAATTCCCTCTCAAGCTTCCTAACTCCTGCTGAGTTAGAATTGATTTCACTGCGGTGTCGGGAACCAGCACCACCGTATGCGAGTTCAGAATGTAATACCTGAAATTCTTCACCGCTTTGACAACGGCAAAGGCATGCTTTTCCAATTGAGTCATCTTCAGTTCGTGAGGCTTGAGAGGAGAACTCATGAACGCGATTGGAGATTCAATATCCTCCGAGTTCTTTTGCATTAGGATTGCAGACACAGTATGTTCGGAGGCGTAACTATACATGATGAAGTCCTTGGAGAAATCGGGGCATACCAGGACTGGTGCATGGGCAACAGAAGTTTTTATTTCTTCAAATGACCTTTTCCCTTCTTCACTCCATCTGAAAGTTGGTGACCCCTTCATCATGTTCAGTATGTGGCGGGTCTTCTCAGCAAAATCAGGAACAAAACGCCTGAGAAAGTTCACCTTTCCGAAGAAAGAATGAATACCAGTCTTGCTTGTAGGCAGAGTAAGGTTCTGAATAGCCTTAACCCTTTCAATATCTATCCTCGTTCCTTCTTTGCTAACCACATGCCCTAACAACTTCCCTTCCGTAACTCCAAAAACGGACTTTTTGGGATTTAGGGAAATTCCATGTTCTCGGCACCTGGCCAACACTTGCTCCAAGTGATCACAATGATCACTTCGTTGTTTAGAGAACACGGTTAAGTCATCTAGATAAACTACAATGACTTTCCCCATCATACCTTTAAATGCGAAGTCCATGGCCCGTTGAAAAGTAGCACCTGCATTAGTTAGGCCAAAAGGCATTCTGCTGTAGGCAAATGTACCCCAGGGAGTAGTGAATGCTGTTTTGAATTGATCTTCCGAGACTTCAATCTGATTGTAGCCTGAAAAACCATCAAGCATAGACAACATTTCTGATCCAGTTACTGCTTGCAGAACTTGATCCATTATGGGAAGAGGGTAGTTGTCTTTCAGCGAAGCTTGATTCAAGTTTCGGAAGTCTACGCATATGCGTATCTCACCGTTTTTCTTGCGCACTGGCACAATGTTCGCCACCCAAGTGCTGTGATGAATAGGGAAGATGATTCTTGCATCCAGCATCTTCTGAATTTCAGCCTGAATGGTGCCCGAAATCTTGGGATTATAGTGCCTTTGCTTCTGGCGAAAGGCTTTGACATCTTCTTTCAGCGGTATGTCATGCTGAACGTCCTTTGGCTTGAAGGACTTTAGATCGGCATAGGACCATGCCAACACATCTATATATTTCTTCAGCAACTTGACAAATTTCCGCTTCTCTTCAGGTGTGCAACATTTCCCGATGTTTACAAATTGCGGATGTGCCTCAGAACCTATATTGACTGGTTCTGTTTCTGGGGACGAGTCAGGAACATCTTGCTTCTTCTTTTTCATAAAACGGTCGTGCCTGTCAAACAAGCGCTCCAGAGAAACCAGGCCCTTCGGAATTTTATTTCCTTTGAGCTGACATATGCCGTCTTTCTCCTCTGATTCATGGTTTTGACTGTTGATTGATTCACGGCATGTAGAAGTGGATCCTTCAAAATACAACTCATCAAAATTTTCTGATTTTTCTAGAAAGGCAATGAGGTGATTATCATCGTTGAATACCTGCCAATGCTGAGAGTTGTCTGGCACGCTTGGTCGGAAAACTACCTCAATGGTGTACTTGTTCATTTTCAAACCCGGGTGTGGGAGCATGAGAGATGCTGAAACAGCCAACGAATCAGCCATGTCATTTTGGGCTCTTGGAATTGCCCCTATTGAAAAAGCATCAAATTCTTCGATGCTGTCCCATACTGCGTTGCGGTAGTGCCTGAGCCTTTCATTTTTCACTTGGTAAATCCTTCTGACCTGATTTACAACTAGCTCAGCATCACCTTGGACTTTCAAATTTTTAATTCCTCTTTCCTTTGCGGCTTGCATACCGAGCAAGAGAGATTCATACTCAGCAGTATTGTTAGTGTTGAAAAACTGCAATTTGAAAGAGAGAGGAATCACCTCCTCTTCGGGAGATATCAGCACAACTCCAGCGCCACATCCACTAGTCGCGCAACTGCCATCAAATTGCAAGGTCCAGATCTCATTAAGGTCCTTTTCTTGAACAAAAACGCCCTTTGTACCTGTCTCGGTAGATAAGAAGTAGTTTCCCAACCCTGATGATTCAAAAAGGATTTGAGCTTTGGGATCTTCAGAGCTAGTGACCAAGTACTTCTTTTGGGATTCCGGCTCTAAAGTTTGCATTACGCCTTTGACTGGAATTCTAGCTTTAGACCAGTCCATGTGAATTTCTCCACCAACTTCGCTGCAAAAGCTCCTTCCCAGCAAAATTCCATAGGCTGCTGGAATGTCAGCGACGAGAACGGTCATCTTTACCCTCTTTTCAGGGAATGCTGCGAACGCAAATTGCGCGTCTTTGATTTGGCCAATCAATGGCACTTGCTTGGTCTCCAATGAATAACACCTGCCGAAAGGCTTGGTAAGAGTAAGGCCCAAAGCATGGGCGACTTTCGCCGGCATAACGTTGTCAGAAGCTCCGGAATCAATTATACAGTTGCTCAACTTATGGCCGTTGATTAGGAGAGAGAGATAGAAAGGTTCTATCTTGCTCGATGCGATGTCAAGCAACATTTATGTGGGATTCAGGGGAGTGGAAAGGATTCCTTTTGGGAAACTCGTTTAGACGTAATACTTGACTCAATATATTTAGTTAATCTTACAAGTCGTTCGGGATTTGACCAAGGTACTCGGCTTTCCGTACATTTGATCTTGGTCTTTTTTGCATGATCTATTATATCGAATGCGGCCAAGGGTTGCGTTGGTGAGGGAATGAGTCCTTCACTTCGCGATGGTGGAACAGGGTTACTGATCTTGATAGGAACATGAGGGGGCTGATTCGGAGGAGAGATGGGCGGAAAAGACTTCTTTGCAAAAGACTTAACAGGGAATTGAGTAGGAAGAGGATTACCTCTTCTAACAATGGTTGGAGGCACGTTTGACACGACCTTCTCCTTCTGCACATGGGCAGCAACTTCTGCTTCTTTTCCTTGCGAGCGGGTGAAAACAGCATATGATTGTCCGCTTGCATAGCCTTGAGTACTCTCTTCTTCATCAGATTCATCCTCATCAAATTCCATGTATCCAATAGTGGAGTCGCCAGTCGGCTCACCGACATCTTGATCATCTTCGTCTTGAGGCGAAGATTCTTCATAAGATCGCTTCTTCCTTCTTCAATTTCGGCCAAAGCATTGACCGGAGGAGCTTCAAGCGCCAACCGTGGAGCAGTTGCAGGTAGACGCGGTCTTTGTGAAACATTGTTGGGAACAAAACTCCTTCGTGGAACGTCTCGGTATGAGGAACTAGGAGCCTGGGCCAACTGCTTTTTCAATGCGAGCAGATCATTCGCCATCTTTTGGAATGCTGGATCAGACAAAGTAGTAGGCGAGGGATCTGAAGATTTGGACTTTGATGATTCCTTTCTCAACTCGCCAGATATTATCAAATTGTCTTCTATCCGGATGGCGGCAGCCTGAGCGAGAGGTAGAGTAGCTACTCGCTCTTGAAGGAGCAAGAAGCTAACTTTTGAGCTCATGGCGTTCACGAAGAAACACTTCTGATTCTCCGGTGTTGGAAGCATGGCAGTAGGGACACGGTTGATTAATGCATTGAACCGGGCGATAAAATCGCGCATGGTCTCATTTGCCTCCTTCTTCAGGTGAGTGATTCGTGATAACAATGCAAATGCATCCTCTGAAGGCTTGTATCTGTCTTCGAAAGCATCCCGCAAGGTGGCCCAACTGGTGATAGATCCGGCTGGCAAATGCTGAAACCATTCGGCTGCGGGCCCTTGTAGGGTTTCCAGAAAAAGGCGAACCGACACATCTTCGTGAGTCACGTCCAAAATACTGCATGACATAATGAAAGCAGATATGTGGGAATCCGTGCTTTGATTTCCACTCCCGTCGAATTTGGGAAAATTCTTTCTGTTTCCGTGAGGGAGCGCGTGAACTGGATGTGGTAATGCGAGAGGACCCATAGCATTTCCCCATGGTACCGCCATTTGAAAGGCTGGAAAAAGCACACGAGCTGGGAGGGTGGTTCCACTGAGCAGCAAGGCACTACAAAGGGATGTAGATGTTCCTTGCAAAAGATTTTTTCTTCGTGGAGGTGAGACACTCCTGGACGACCGGCTAGCCGAGCTTAGCGCTGAAAAACGTGCCGGTGTCACGCTGAAATT
Organism: Taxus wallichiana var. yunnanensis; assembly: GCA_018340775.1. Lineage (NCBI taxonomy): Eukaryota > Viridiplantae > Streptophyta > Pinopsida > Cupressales > Taxaceae > Taxus > Taxus wallichiana. The sequence goes on from CM031237.1 coordinate 780,769,542, forward strand.
GTGCCTTTGAAGCAGATCGAAAGTAGGATCAACTTCTCCACGGGCTCTCCTGCTGCGCGTAAAAGGTTCACTTGCCAGCGTACCTTCCAGATCTGCGATATTATGGCGCAGATTTAAACTTTATTTTTGGGTGTACTTGCTGATTTTCTGGTTTTTCTGACAAAAACCAGCAGCATGCACTTTTCTGGATATTTAAAACTATCCTCTTCGAAAAACCGATTGCGGTTAATGACAAATAATAGCGAGGATAAGATGGCAGGGAAGAATAGCAGGCTGATTTTCAGATCTGATTTTTAATTTTTCAGAGGGTTTTTGAACTTTTTAGAAAACAGTCAAAAACTCAGATCTACGGAAAAATGTTAACTTTGATAAAAACTCAGCGAACTAAAGATCTGTAACTATGCCCGATCTACGGATCTCAGAAGAAAATTTTCAGTTTTAGGCACTTTTGCAAATTTTTTGGATTTTCAACAAAAAGTGCAGATTTGCAAACAGGCAGAGATTTTCTTATATTTTTCTGATTTTATATTATACCACCACCATAGATCTGACAGATCTATCCGATCCCCAGCGGAGTCGCCAAAAACTGTTGGTCCGAAAATCTGTCGCGTGGACAGATCTATGGATAGACGAGCCAACAGTGTGCAGGGCTTAGCCCCTCTTTGAGACAGCAAAGCGAAACTGGTTTATTGCTATTTCTACTAGCAGGAACCTATGCAAGTCTCATAGATTCTGCCTTCGGGGTTGGGATCTCATCCCAGTAGAGTATTCCAGGCTGCGAAAAGAAAGGAATGAAAGAGGGAGAAGAGAAAGAACAGATCCGAAGGGAGAAAAGAAATGAATTCCAAAGCAGAAAGGTCAGAAGATTTATGTTTTTAGTTTGGTAGTAAACAGAGCCAAACCTACTTGCATAAATAAACAAAGCAATACTGATAAACAAATGACGGAAAAGTAGATATGAATCCAACAGATTAAACACATACAGATCTAACGTAAGAAAGATCTAATGTATAACACAGCTATTGAGCACAAAGTCTGAATAATTGTATTACTGTCCTTTTCTGTTACAAGAAAGCTCAAAGTCTTTCTCTCCTCACTTCTATTTCTATCTGAAAAATGTTCACCTCCGAATACAACAAGTATTCTCATATTTATAGAAGATGAGGGAGAGAGAAGGCAAAAAGGAGCCAACCACTTATTTACAAAGATATTTACAAAATATCTAAAAGTCATGTTGACTTTGACAACTTGGTGGATGACATCATCCCATGATGCAACATGGATGATGTCATTATTTGTGCCAACACACTTTTAGACATTTCGAAAAGAAAGTCGGAGAATAGAGAGAAGAAGAAGAAGAAGAAGAAGAAGAAGAAGCTACTCATCATCATCATCCTGCGGCCGAAAAGGGGTTGCCTGCTTCTGATGCTGCTCAGGTGATGATATGTGGAACTGAGCGCGGTATTCCAAAAACTTGCTGATCATTGGCCCAAATTGATCCTGTGATGGATCCTTGTGCCGTTCACTGATTGCTTCGCAAGTCTCCCGCTCGTCTATGAGCTTTTCCGGGAGTTTGGAATAATCTTTCTCCGCCTCGATAAGGAACCCGATGAAGTCCCTACAGGCCAGTAGGTTGTTGATAGATTCAGTGTCGAATGTGACCTCTGGCCCTGTCCCTTGAGAAGCTATCTCTTTGAAGATCCGGATAGTGTCATCAGCTGATCTCAAGGTAAGGGAAGGAGTGAGCAACCCTGGATTCATGGCGAGGACAATTTTCTCCATTTGATGCATCGCATCCAGGGCCTCTTCCTTTACCTTGTCTATCTTTTCTAAAACAAATTCCAGCTGATCTATCTGATAGTCCAAAGTGGACATAGTTTTGTTGAGGGCCCTTGGATGGCCGAAGACTCCGAACTTGACCAGATCTTCGACTGAACAGTCGAACATTTGTTGGAATGTCTCGTGCTGGAGTCTAGCATGTTCTAACTCTTCTGATATCGGACCCGCTAATGCTTGGAGTTCCTTATTCGCCTTCTCGATGTTTAGGTATAAACTGATATACTCGGCGATTACTCTTTCACTATCCTTGAGGATTTGGCTCCTCCAAGCAGAAACGGCCATGCCCTGCTCACCAATCTTTGAATATTCATTGATCTTCTCCTGACTGAGCAGCTCAGGAGTTTCGGCGGCAGTTGTGGGAGGTGCACTTCCCATCTTCTGTAAGGCTTGAAGCAGATACTTGTTCTGCTCCTTCAGTAGCCTTTTTTCCTCTTTCGTTTCCTGAAGCTTCTTGCAGAGTGCATCCACTGCGGAAAGAGCTTCCCCCTGGAGACTTTCTGAGGATGTCCCCATTGTGACTTGGGTCACGGTGAAATCTGTCGGAGACAGATCTTCTTTCTCTTTGAGGGGGTTGGGGTATGCTATTTCCATGACTCTCTCACCTGCAGCGCTCTTCGAGAAGCGTGTAACCGGCTTGTGCTTCTTTACTCCTTTAGCCGGAATGACCGAAAAGTCCATCGGAGCGATGGGGACTTTCCTCTTTGTTGGCTCACCGCTGAGAGATCCAAGCTGGTCCTATAGAAGAAGGACCAGAGACAGAGGGGGAGGCAGCAACGGTAGAAGAGGGGAAAAACGTGGAGACACGCGGCGGCGGCATCGAAAGAATAGCCGAGGAAGTGCCCACGGGAGGAAGGGAAACCGCAACCGCAGAAGACATAGGAAGGGAAGGGAGCTCGGAGATGAGGGAAGAAATGGAAGAAGACAAATCAGCGAGGGAGGAGAAGATAGATGAAGAGGCGGGGGAAAGAGTAGAAGAAGGGGCAGAGGACACAACCAAAGGAGTGGTCGCTTGAGTCACTCGAGGAGGGGAAGGAAGAGAAGAAGAAGGGATAGAAGGGACCTCTGAAGTTGTAGCGACGCCGACATCCTGGGTGGATGGGCGTATAGGACTATCCTCTGTCAATTCTTTCTCTGGCGAATCCAGAGTTATTACTTGTTCAGGCTCTGAAGGAAGAGGACTTTCAGGGGCTTCCTCCTGAATGGTGCTAGGTTCACCTTCGGCACCTTTGCCTTTCAGCAGCTTCTTTGACCTTGGAGGTGCGTTGCCCAAAGGGGAAGTTGTGAAATCTACCCCGAGGTAGATTAGTCCGTTCATGCGGCACCAATGCTCTGTTCTCCGCATAGTCTCCTTGACCCTCTCCTCAATTGTTTGAGGAGCCTTGCTTCTGTCAATGTCCGGGAAGGGCCAATCATCCCCTTCTGTGTCATTATACACTTTGTCTACTTCGTCTTCCGTGGTTTGGAAGCCTTTGGGGACAATGGCCACTCCGTATTGGATGATTTCCGTTAATGCCAAGCGAGAGTGATCCTTTCTTCTGAGTTCCACCTCATGGAGAACGTCAATGTAAATATCCTCAATTTGAGGGACGTGGATCGGATCAAGCTTAGCCCTTGGCAGGCAGCTCCTAGGATCGAAGGTAGGCCTGGCTGGGAAGTCATGTTTCAAGTTTAGCAACTCCAGCTCTGCGAACATTTCCTTCGCCTTGTGATAGGAGGAGCATGTGTACCGGCCCACTGTGAGGGGGAAAGGAGTTCCGCCCTTCTTTCTTTTGAGGCACTTTTCATGGTATGTGACCAGCTGCCTTGATAGTTCTAATAGAATCAGCCTTGGTCCAGCATACCTCGGTAGCCTGGTTGGCTCTCCCAAAAAGTTGGCAGCCCTTAGATAGGTGAACGTGGGAAATTGGGTGAACAGGGCCCCCCATTTCTCTGTGACTGCCACTATGTTCTTGGTTGTCCGGCTATGAGTCATGTTCGGCCTCAGTAGGCAGATGACATGATAGAAGAATGCATCGTTAACTTTTGCGAAATGTTGGATGCTATTCTCCAGCCTCAGCTCTGGATAGTAATCAAATATCTTGGCCTGAGGCCATACTCCACTTCGGTTCAGCCTGGATAATCCCTTGCTGACGCTGCAGCATAGACTACATAGGAGTTCATATGGAACACTCCCGTTGTGGCGAACTGTTGTAGCTGCTCAGAGATGGTGCTGCTGATTATTTCACCCCAGCAAAAGCGCTGATCGGGCAAATTCTTATTCATTGTTTCTAGGTACCGCAGCATCCACTTATGGAAATAGTGGGCATCTGAAAGCCCGAAGACTCTGCTCAGGAAGGTGATAGAATCACTGAGTTCCTCTGAGAAATCACTTCGGTGGATAGTCTGAGGCCACCGGGTCACTACCTTCTTATTCTTTAGGTAGACCTCATTCATCAACTGCATGCACTGGCCCTCGTTGTCTTCCCAGGCCTTGATGCATTCCTGTTGGCTAACAGCCACGTAGTTCCGGTGGTGAGGGATGCCAAGCATCAACTCAAAATGACGGGCAGTGAGGTTTATGACTACCTCGCCCTTGCTGTTCTCGACACATCTTGTGTCCTTGTTGAAAGATTGCGCAACTACCATCATGAACTCATTGTTCACAGCGCTGACAGGGATTCCTCCGGCAAAGTGCAGGGCACTGCCTATTAGCTTGTCCATCCATGGACTTCTTGTAACCTTCTGAGTTCTAACCCAGAACTCATCCATGTCAATGTGACCCAACTCTGAGTCTCTGACATCCATACTGCACTCAGCCTGTGATTCGGGCATTCTGACCCTTTGATATTTGTATTTCATCTCTTCTTCTGTCAGTTTAGCCTTTCCTCTTGTTTTGGTGGGTTTCTTGCTTGACGTAGACATGTGTTCTTTCGAACTCAGTTGCTGATCTGCATGAAGAAGAAGAGAGACCCAATCCAAAAAGGTTGAATTAGAAATTTGATCTTCCATTGGAATGCAAGCAGAGGAAAGAGTTAGAGATTATAAGGCTCAGGGCGCATGAAAAATGTATGTTACAGGCCAAATAGATAAGGCGCACAGAAAAGGAATGTCGCAGAGGTTAAACTGGCGCCAAAGGCGCATGGCGCATGGAGGAAACAGGTTGCATTTTATAGAAGGGCGCACGGGAAGTGCGTGTTACATTGGGGTTCGGTGCGCCCTATGGCGCATGGGAAGATTGTGTAACATGGACAAATGATGCGCCAAAGGAATATGGCGCGGCGCATGGAGGGTTTACACAACATCATGTTACTGCAATGGAGGGTGCGCCCGCGCCTATGTAATCTTTATATTTGCGCGAATAAGGCTTGTGTTGCATCGAAACTGGGTGCGCCCTTTGGCGCATGGAAACATTATGCAGCATGGATAAAGGGTGCGCCAAAGGCTTTTAAGGAGGCGCGGGATTCAAACTTGCAGCAGGATGGCAGGGTGCGCCATTGGCGCGGATCTTGAGCATGTTGCATGGCGGGTAGGTGCGCCGAGGGGCGCGACTGTTTTTATTGTTACAAGGCGCGCCAGTGCGCCTATGGAAATAAACTACTTCAAATCTCTTCTTTATTCCTCTCTTCCACTTCAAAAATTACTTGGACAAGTAAGGTTTTACAAAAAAACTTTTAATAGACCAAGCCAGTTACAAAACGACTCCTTTTCCAGCAGATCCGGAAAGAGGGAGGGAGAGGAAGAGGAACAGAAGAAAACGATCAGGACAGCACAGGGGAAAAGGCTTAAACACATTTCATTTAAACACAGACTAGCAGACCAAACACAGACCATGCATACCAACAGAAAGCAGATCAAACACATGAAAGCACTCAATGAAAACGAGGGAGAACCTCTTACCTCAAATATATATGAAAAATCGGAAAGCGGGTCCACAGGGCGACAACGACAGAGCAGAGCTGACAAATCCAGAGCGATCACGTGCTTTGATAAAAAGGAATGAAAATGACATGGGCGCGCACGGATATTTATAGGAAAAACCTGTCATTAATGCGCCACCAACCTTTTGAAATGGCGCATGGAAACTGCTGTCGACAGGGGAAAGCGTGCGCCGTTTGGCGCATGGAAGGAATTGACAACAGAAGAATGAGCGCGCCTTTGGCGCACCATATGCATGACACGAAGTTATGTGTGCCCTTTGGCGCACCAAAACTTGGTGTTGCATATAGATTATGTGCGCCCTTTGCGCACCGAAAAGCGTGTTAACATGGAAAACCATGCGCCAAAGGCTTTTTAAGGGGGCGCACTGAAACTTGGTGTTACAAGGAAAATCCATGCGCCCAGCCAAAAAAAAGGCTCAAAAAGACTAAGTTCGAAAACTAAATTTCCCGGGAAGGGATTTTACGACGTTTCGAATGCGAAGGATCCCTAACGAGGGATCGAAACAAAATTTTTCGGTATGGTTATCGGTAAAATTGCCCTTGTCAATTTTACGGGATAACAGTATGGAAAGAACTAACGTTATATAGGCGATACTCCCCCAGCGTAAGGCGTTGAAAAACATCTACTAAGGGGTCTGTGGTTGGGATGTTAGCTGCGGGAAGGGAAGTGGTTTTTGCGATGGTGGTTTCATCAGTTGAAGGCGTAGGTGCGGTTGAGGTGGATGGTTGAGGTACATTTGAAGAGGATGGTTGGGTTGAATGTATGGGTGCCTGGATTGGTATAAGCACATCGTTAGGGCGGTATAACATATTGCAGGTTTTAAAGGGGGGAGGATCAGCTTTTACGGTGTAGGACTTCCCCTCGTACTCAAATTTTATGCATCTATGTAATGTTGAGGGAACGCATCCCATAGCCCGGATCCAAGGGCGACCTAGCAATATGTTATATTGGAACTCTCCTTCAAGGACATAGAAGAGTTCGGGTAAAGTACGTGGTCCTACCCGAATGTTGAGGATCACGGTGCCTAAGGTAGAGGTAATAGCGTCATTGAATGACCGCAACATGATGGGATTGGCACACATGTAGCTAGAAGGGATATTCATTTGTTGGAAGGCTTTTGAAGAGATGATGTTTAGGCTAGTGCCCCCGTCAATCATAACACGACGTACCCGAATGTCCCGGACGTAAGCTGAGATGAAAAGGGCAGGGTCAGGATCTTCTGTACCAAAGTCAACAATTTCATCTTCAGAGAAACTGACTGCCGCAGCTTGTTGTTGTACAGAAGTGGTTGGGGCAGTGGGTTGTTTGGTGAGAGAAGCAACGTGATTGGGTGTTAGAATGGAGGCAACAGGCAGGGTTTCATTAGGTAAGACCTCGATCCCTTGAAGAATTTCAACGAGAGCTTGTCGATGAGATTCAGAAGTCTGAATGAGATCATATAATGTCATTTTTACGGGGTGATTGGTGAAGCTGTTTGATCATGGCTTGATGGGTAACTCCATTAGAGACGTGGTAAGCGGGTCCACGAATAACCACTTTGGGTGGTGGTGCAATCGGGATGCTGGATGGAGAAAGAGAGGACGCATGTGTGCTTTCTTTCGTTGTCTCGTTGTTTTTCTGCGCTCGAGTAGCAACACTAATCATATTAATCTCGTAGACCTGAGATGAGGAAGATGGTTGGGATAAATCATGGTTTTCAAGAGGTGGGGTTGTAATAATGATAGATCTTGGTGAGGCGGGGACAGATGGTACAGGAGAGGGAATGGAAGCTAAAGGTCTCTCCCTTCGTAAGTTGTCTTTCTTAACCTTTCTATCTGGGAGAGGTGACTGACGAAGGATGGTTTTTAAAGCTTTGCATCCCTCCACATCATGTCCTGGTGTGCGGTGATAAGCGCAGATTTTAGACTCATCGTAACCTATAGGCCGAGGTTTAGACGGATCATAAGGTCTAAGTGGGGGTAGAGAAATGGTCGCATTCTCCACCAACATAGCAAGGATTTTGGCATAAGATCCTTTGAGTGGGTCAAAATCGGAGGAGGATGAGGGTATTGGTTGTGCGGGTTTTGGTAATGTTTGGGCGTGGTTGGTTCGTACGGGTGGTGGTTTAGCCAAGGGGTGTTGACATGGTTTTCACTAAACGTGGTTTCTTTGGCGTAGGAGCTACGTTCAGCTGGTTAGATGATGAGGATATAGATGACGTGGTAACAGGAAACAACCACGGAGAAAGGGGAGTGACAGAAAATAAATCCTTTGATGATGGAGTTCGTTTAGGGTTGATGGGTGGATAGGATATGTGGGGTGACAATGTTGATATACCCTTTGATCTCTGTATAGGTGCAGAAGGCGTAGGTCATTTTGAAGAAAACGCAGGAGGTATGATATATTGATGCAAGGTGGAGGGATGAGGTCCCAATATGGAAGGTAGGTGTGACGATGATGGTTTTGATTGTGATAGAGGCGCGGATTGAGTTTGTCTCCTAGGTGGCGGGGTGGCTTTATTTTTGGATAAATCAAGTCGCTTAGGTGGGTGCGTTAGACTGGGCATTGGTGAGGTCCCAAGTGTAGGGGAAGATTTGGTTAGGTTAATAGAGGTGGATAGGCTACTTGGTATAGATACGGGGGACGAGAATGAGGACATAGGCATTTTGAGTTTCTGTAAACACTTAGGGTATATGGTAGAGGTGTCTGGATCGGTCATCTGCATTTGAGTAGAATAGGGGGTACTCAAACGTTCCCACAGGATTCGTCTATCCTCTGGAGAATGACAGTCTTCAGGTGTGAATTGTAAATTTTGTACGGAAGAAAGGTGGGTTGTGATTCCAATCCACTGTGGGTATGATACAGGGGGTAGATGAGGCACTGTATCAATAGATGTTAAGAGGTCGACTGGTCTTTGAAAAGATTTAGGCGATGAAGAACTAATAGGTAAGAGGGCATGTTCGAGAGGATCTGTCATGGTTAAAGAATTTGGTGATGTCGGTGCAAGAGATTTCTCGTCTAAGGATGTCAAAAGGAGTGGCGTACCTTCCTCTTGTGCAGCAAGAGCGGTAGAAGGAGAAGCTTGGGAAATAGATAGATTAGATAACATCTGTTCGCAGTCTTGTAGGGAAGTGGTATAAGAAGACTCATTGATGGGAAGAGAAGTCTGGGCAGTTAACTCCTTTATGGGTAAAGGAACGATTTCGCTTTGGCTTGATGGTGGTAAAGGAGGTTCGGGCTCCTGTGTTAGTGGAGAGGCTTGATTCAAAATTTTCTCGATAGAGGCTTTTGGCTGGGAGTTGAAGACTGCATGGATCTCATGAACACTCTCCTCGGCTAAGATATCCTGGTTTACGTTACTGTTGGACGAGTGATTTGGGAATGGTTTGTTGAAGATTTTCAAATTTCGGTTGGCAGGGGCATTAGGATTATCGAGGGTTATATCGCCTGCATCAACCATTTCCTACACTATGTTTTTCAACATTTTGTAGTTTTCATGACTATGTCCTTTTACGCGGTGAAAGTTACAGAAGTCATTTTCTTTGTACCAGGAAGGTATAGCGCGGGTAGAATCAAACCCGGAGTGAGGTTTAACAGGAGGTAAGGTAATGGCTCCTGCTTTGAGCAATTTTTCCAATATCACACCATATGTTTCTCCCAAGGGAGTGTAGTTGATGGGTTCTGCTTTATACTTATAAGTGGTTTTTGGCGGGGTATTAGACGGTGGTTGGGATTTGACCATCACCGCGTGCACAGCCCCTTTTGATTTCGAAGCGGTCGATGGGTGAGGATTGGTGGTGTTAGGTTTGTTGGTGGAATCTGGAGTTCGGAAATTGGGGTTTTTGTTGCGCAACCACAATTTCTCTTCTTCTAAGGCTCGAATTTCTAGTTTCCGAGCCATGGTAAAGGCCTCATCAAATGTGCGGAAAGTTTGAATTTGAAGAGTAGGAGAAATGTGCTTAGCACATGCCCGCGTAAAAAGTTTGATAAGTTCAACCTGAGGCAAGGCATATGTAAGTTGGTTGATAAGGCCCCGCCATCGTCCAACGAAATCTGTGATAGATTCGTCTTCGAATTGTCGGATGGCATAAAGGTCAGTGATAGATACTTTCTTGGCAATGTTAATGGAGAAATGATCCAAGAAAGATTGGGCTAGTTGGTTAAAAGAGAAGATTGAGTGCTGGGTTAAAGCACTGTACCACTCCAAGGTGGGTCCTGATAAGGACATGGGAAAGGTGCGGAGTAACAAGGCATCATCATGAGCAATCAAATAACAAGCATGTCTAAATGATCGCAAGTGTTGTTGAGGGTCCTCTTTACTGTTAAAACGGGTAAATTTTGGTAATTCCCATTGAGGAGGATACGAATGAAGGGGGACAGACGGGTGAATAGGCTCCCGACAAACTTGCTCGTATGTCAAGGCGCTACGACTTCCTGAAACAGAAGCCTCCAGGTTTTGCATTTTGTCCATCATTTGTTTAATGAAATCCGTGGTTGGATGAGATGATGGTGCGATTGTGGTAAACGGAGGCAAATTGGGCCAAGGGCCTCCGCTGGACAATGGTGGGGTTAAGTGTTGATAAGGTATGGAAGATGAATATGTTGAGGCAACCGAATAGGGATGTCCCATATAAGATGCTGAGGTCACTGGATACGTGTATGGGAAAGAAAAGGTAGGCAGAGCTTGAGAAGGAAAGCTAGTGTGGATAGGTGGCAGAGAGCAAGTCATGAACGGAGCAGTCTGCAAGAGAGATGAGGTAGGGGCAGTCGGCGGTAATGATATGTGGAGTCCAAGATTAACCAACAGAAAGCCAATCTGAGTCGTATGAACCTCTGAAGCCGTCGGATTGGGAGACGGGGCTAGAGATGCAGGAAGCAAGGCGGTGTTATCAGGCGGAGTGGGAGCTAAATGAGCAGCTATACTAATAGGCATACCAACAAGGAGCTGACCATCAGGCGTACGGTCAGGGGTATGAGACAAATAGTATTGTACAGCACTAGAATTAGCATCCAGAAACTTGGCAAAGTCCTTATCTCCCACAGGAATTTTAGGAACCTCGCTGGTATCCGTAGGATTCCCCACAGAATGTGAAGGGGGTGATTCAGGCAAAGAAACAGAGCAAGCATGTGAAACCATGGTGGCGGCTTGCTTTCGAGTGATAACAACCATGGACAGGAGTTCACAGTAGGGTTTCAATCTATCAGGAACAGAAACAAACTCAGACTGGTGAAATTGGTAGGTTCTTTGGTTTGTCGAATTGGGAAAAACGATGCCGATATCGGTCTCGTAACCGATGTCAGTTATACTATAGCCGACGGCGGTCAGATAACCAATGCGGTGTAACAAGTCTGGTTAACAAGATATAAAAGGCTCTTAATTTGATTTTTAACAACGCTTTAGTATACTTGTCCAATTATTGATCACGAAAGGCAGGGTATGAGAAAGAAAATGTAAACTAAAAACAAGCAAGATGCACACGCAAATCCAGAGACTAACCCTAGGGTTAATTTTAATTATTGTGGGCTTATGCCTTTAGACGTGGAACGATGTCAATCCTAAACAAAAGACTTAGGGGAAATGTCAAGTTGTTTTGGCTTATAAGGTTACCTCAATCGGGTAGAGGAATACCGCGGAAAAGGGGGATGTTTGAGCTGTTGTGTTAATTGTGGAGTGATTCGGTATGTGTTGTGCAGTGAAAGTAAGATTAATTTCTTGTCAATACCGTGGATATCACCCCCACGTGTACGACCTGTTACTTAATCTATGTTCACTAGAATTGAAAACAACAAGCAGTAATGCAATGCACGTGTTTTAAACCCAAATCGAAAATGATATTCGATGAAGCAAAAGAGATGACTTTCACTAATGCGAGATGTAAAAGCAAAGCAAGTTCTTTTATCAAAATAATACAAAACCTTGTGAATATCTTTTAGAAGAAGAAAACAGCAAGTATACTCCCTATATGAAAGCAAGCAAGAAAGAAAGAAACCCAAAATGGGTCCCACCGGGCGTGCCAAAATGTTTCACTCGGAATGTTTCATTCCTTTTAGAAACAGATAAGGTTAGGGCTAGGAGGAATACCTGTTGAACGTCGAGATGGTGTGCGCGTACCGTAGAGAAAGATCAGGTTGACTGCGAAGAACTCCTTTTTGTCTTGGAAGGACTACCTGCAAATAAGAACAAAAGACCACATGATTTTGATTAGACAATAAATGAGGGAACTGCCTTGGGCCCAGGAAATATAAAACTTCCTTTCGAAGGTGGTCAGTTCCCCTGTCGATATGAATCAACACAAAAGACTGTAAAATATCAATTAAATTATTTTGTTGAAACGGGTAGGGAAAGGCTGGTTTCTAGTTGTAGTCAGGATAACCGATACCGGTTACTGGTAACCGATGTCGGTAGGGTTTAGGATCTGTAGGTTGGTTGTTTTGTGGGGTGGTTGTGCTGTAGGGTAGCTATGTTGTTTGTAAGGCTAGTTTTATGGGTGATATTAGGAAATGAGGTGATGAGAGGTAAAAGAATGATAGTTAGATGTAATGGCACGCTGGGTAGTGGATTCAGGAATGGATTTATGAGGACTGTGATTCAAAAAGCATAAGAAATGTTATAACAGAGGACATGCAAGATGTGACTTACTGGTTTTTGACGAAGATGCAAGTTGATCTCCTTTGCTGCAAACTCTTCTGGTTTCTCCACTCGTCTCTGCTCGGTCAAGTGAAGATCTGGACTCTCTTTTTCGCTCCCAAATGATCTCTCTTGATTCCTAAAATCCTTCCACCCTGATCCAAAATGAAATTCCCATCCTTTGTTTTTGGTTTGGGGAGACCATTTACAGGGAACCGATGGCGGTTACGTAACCGACGGCGGTCGAGTAGGAACCGGCATCGGTAAGGAAAAAGTAGGCTATTTTTAGTAAAATAGCCCACCTTCCCTGCTTTTCTCCCGAGAGATTAGTTGCGGGCTTGGTCAAGTGACTAGAAGGTCGGTTTTGGGTGCGAGAAAGGGGTCCTTAGTCATGGGTGTAGATGTGGACCAAGTTATAGGTCTTAATTAGGTTAGTTTAGGGTTAGGGCTAGGTCATGATGAGGTGGCAAAATGAGGTGGCAGGTAAGGTGATGTGGATTTATCAATTACAAGGTAATTAATAAATAATTGTGTAAGGTTTAGGTGATGAGGTTAGATTGCAAGATGAGATGCGGGTCACAAAGGGGTCGTAAGACACAAATTTGGTGTCTACAACTATGTAGAAGTGTTGGTATATAGCGAACTTAACTACCTTTCCAACCACCAAAGGAAAGTCCTTAGGGTACTTCAAAGGCCACACAGAGCCTATAATACCATTTCTTAGCCCTTTCCTTGACCTATTTTGTCATGGATCCTTCACACAAGTACTTTTGAAGTGTTCTCGTAGGTGACTTGTGCTTCATGGGGTACTCCCATATCTTCTCTTTAGGTCCATTAGGTATTTTGATCTCCATGAACACCAATCAAGTGATAAAAGAGCAACTCCAAAGCTGATTTTTCCTCCTATTTGCACTTCCTCAATGATATTTTCTACAATATAGCATGAAATTTCATAGACTACCCCTTCGACATCTTTTTCGCAATGTGTAGCCACATGGTGTTCACTTGTGACCACCTTTCCTATCATTTATCTTTGTAACAAGATGTGTGGCTGCTTGCACAACTGGATACTTCTTCAGTTTATCAATGTCCATGCAACGTGGACCATTTATGTACCCCAACTCCTTTCTAGTCTCCAATATTATGGCCTTGTCTATTAAATCATCTCTCAAATGTTCTCTTGTTCCCTTCAATACCATTACTGTGGAGATGAGTGCGGCTGAAATTCTGGCTCTGCATCCTGTAAAGTAGAAAAAATATTTGTGCACTCTACTCATGAGGCACTGGAGACAAGGGTTCATATTTCCCAAAGTAAGGGAGATTTTATAGTTGTTAAACACAAATATTCTTTAAGAGATTCTCAGTAGCATCATCATACACTGGCATGTCTTCCATCGTGTGTTTATTTATCTTTGTGTTCAACAAGGCATCAAGTTCCTTCTTATTCTCTATGGTACGGTGATTGTACTCACTCACCTTGCTTTTTCTTATGTGATAATCCCACTCCTAGCCTATGATAACCCCCTCTAGATATTGCATTTTGAAAAATTACTTTTAGGAGCCATCTCCTCTTCTTCTTCGACCACCTTCTTCTTTCCCTTCACTCTTGCTACAACTACTTTCTTGGGTGCCATTTCTACCTTGCAATCATCTGTAGATACTTGCCTCTTGAATTTTACAATATGCATATCAAAACCATAGCTCGAATCGGTGTGCCCTAGCTCCTCTCTATCACCTATTATCACCGAATCTCAACACCTTCACCACCATGTATTTGAACTCACTTGATTGGATAACATGGGTCTCTTCTCCAAGTTGTGGGACTTGCTACTTGAGACACCTCCAAGAAAGCTAGGGATTCTTGCTCTAAACTACCCGCCACAATCTACTCTAATGCGAGTTAAAAAAATAGTAAAAATGAGCTAATTTTTAATCTAAATTTCCAAGGGACCAGGAGAGAAATACATAAAATGAAAGCCTACACTTTCCAAGCGGTGATACACATCTTGTAAAAGGAGGGTGTGATAATCTCCAAATGTGTGAAATACAGAGGCAAAGTGCTTCACTAGAAGAGGTGATGACAGCTTCTCCATAATCTAGCAAAATGCATTACAACGATATTCCAAGCATACACTTGATGTTAGTGAATTCCTGCAAGAACATAATAATAGTCACAATTTCTTGTAGAAAGATAAAAGGGGCAAGAAGAATGCAAGAAAACCATAAGGGGAGATACATCCACAAACTTTGTATTTTATTGCTTCCTTGTATGCACAAATTCATCCATTACAAGATAAGGGCACTGATCACCATCAAGGAGTCCACTACAAGGGCATCTAACACATTGCTTCTTCAAAGCAATTTTGACAGAGCTTTGCTACCCAAAAACTCTCTCTCATACAATGAGCCCAACACTCCAATTTATAGAAAAAATGAGAAGGAGAAGAGAAGGGAAAATGGAAATCCCGAAATCTGTCCTTCAACCACCTGTAAGAAACATTAAATTGAGTGAAATGATTGTATATTACTTGCAAAAGGCTCCCCATACTGTCCCATGTGCTGCAGCAGAGAAAGAATGATGACCATGCCTCTTAATTGCACTCCCAGCTACCAAATAAAACACTGTTTTGAACCTGGCCACGTTTTCTTAAAAACTCAATTAATTTCTAATCAAATCCAGAATTTCTTGACTGTTGTGCATCGGGCTCGGAACCACGATTCCAACGGTACCAATTTTGTGCAATTTCGTTGAGAAATGCAAAAGTTATGGCCTTCGAGTCGAGGCTGGCTATTTTTTGGGTCACTTAATTAGGGTTTTCTCGTCATTTGACGGGAATGAACATTAACTGACTGGAGCCGAATATGTTTCTCTTAATTAAATATATCTACCCTCATTAAAAATAAGAAATCTAGTTTCGTAGCGTAGAGGACTGCGCCAAGGTGACCGTGCTTGTTCCAAAGTCCAATTTTGTGAAAATCGGAGCTCGGAGTCAAAAGTTATGGCCGTTTGAAGTTTCGCAGGTCAAACGTTGACTTTTCCTCTTCTGTCTTCGCCTATTTCGCGCTTTCGCGTCCCACGCGTGGCACGTATTTTGGCCCGGCTGTCTCGGGCGAAAAATCTTCCTTCGGGCGATCCGAAAGCCTATTCAAGCGTCCACGACGCGTCCCTCGCGTACTTTTGGCCCGGCTGTCCCAAATGCTTTGTGCTCCTTGTGCTGATTTCGCGCGAACCGGCCGGTTCGCGTCCTTGCGTCCCACTTGTCCCACTTCACTTTGGACTGTCTGTGCTCATTTCACGAGGAATGCCAAGGTGGTTCGCGCCTTTATCCCATTTCGTCCCCGAATCTTGTCCCGATTAAAGCGCTGCTTAGTCGATTTTCTCTCGATCGAACCGGCATTTCGCGCCCGCCGCGTACTTTTGTCCCAGATGTCCCTCTTGCTAGCGGGCTGTTTGTGCTGATTTCGCGTGAACCGGTGGTTCGCGCCTTTGTGTCCCGGATGTCCCAAATACTTTCTTGAGCAGGACTTAGCCAATTTTCACGATTTTTCCTGGATCAACCTACTTGCCTTCCTCGTAACTTGGGGAAAAATTGGATAACATCACCTTTCTTCACTCAAAACCTTCACCACCGAGGACGTAAGCTCTTTCTATGCACAACTCTCTTCGTCACAATTGGTTACACACTTTTACGATTCGCACCTCAATTTGATCACTCGGGATCTTCACACTTAGCTCTTGCTCAAATACTCTTAATCACAATAGGAAAAATGAATTTGCATCCCATCCTTATATATATTTTCAAATTTTTGATCAATTCATTTCTCCTTCACCTACCAAATATCCTCTCATAAATTGACCAATTCCATCCTTTCCATGTGTTACATCTTCGCACCCCAACTATAACCTTTTAGCATGCCTTCCTACCCTCTAATCACAGACAAGGATTTCTCTTCAAGAGTGTGATTCCTTACACTCAAGTACCTCATCACTTAACCTTCTTGGTAGTTGTTATGGCCTCTTCTTACCTCACGTTAAATTGTTACTTAATTCATCTCCATCTTTGGTAACTTTTTAGAAGCAATCCTTTGACTTGAAGAGCACCCATAGCAGCTTATTCCTTTCACCTTTCAATTCCCATGATTTTGTACCTGGATACCAACAATCCACCCCACACTAAAAGTACGTACAATCCTCTATGCATAAACATGATTCATTTAGTAATTATCTTCATGCGTGCAAGCGCGCTTATTACACAACACACCAACTAAATTGACAAAGCATATCAACAAAGAAGGAAACACATTAAGGAAATATAGAATTGAAAACCTAATATAAATGGAAATACTACCTTATTACAAACACCAAGAAGACTTATTTATAGTAGGATTTCAACCTACTCCCATTAAAGTAATCGGTAGTCATGTTTCATCAAGTGCTTCTAACTGACAAGCGCCTGTTTCAAGGATGTAAGTGATAACATACGGCCCCAACCAATGTACCTTAAGTTTTCCTAGATGGCGTAAAAACTTAGAGTCATAGAGAAGTACCATTTGTCCAATCTCAAACTTCTTGTCCCTTATGTTTTTGTCATGCCATGCCTTCTTCCTAGCCTTTTCTTGCTTCTAAATCCAATGTGCTATGGCTCTTCATTCATCCAGATTAATTGTCTTTTCAATCCATTCTTCTAAATCTTTCTCATCAGCTAGACCTCCAACGTGCACAATATGCAAAGAAGGTAACATAAATTCCATAGGAAGAATGGATTCTGATGCCAAACACTAATTGAAATGGTGTGGCTTTGTTCAATTTATTTTATATGTTGTTCGATATGCCCAAAGTACTGTAGATACTTTATCATCCCAATCCTTTCTTCCAACATCATAGATTTTTGTCAATGTGTGGCCCAATTTTTTTTTTCCAAGCCTCAGCAAGCTCCATTTTCCTAAGGATGATATAGGGTGTAGTCTTATGGTGTGCAATCATGAACTCATCCAATAAAATTCTGATTGTCTCATTAAGAAAATGTGTTCCCCTATCATTGGTCAAAATCAAAGGACATCCATACCTTGTAATAATATGTTCCCATAGAAACCGAGTTGTTGTAGCCGCTTGTATAGTCCTTTGTAGGTGCTTCTTCTGCCCACCTTGTCAGATAGTATGTGCAAGTTATAATGTAGTGTGATCTAGTTCTGCGCGTAGCTGGTGAAATAGGACCCACAAAATCTATAGCCCATTTCTCAAATGGTTCTACTAGCAATAGGTCTCAAAGGCATTTCATCTTGCTGACTTGGTCTTCCAAGACGTTGAAAATGATCACATGCCTTACAAAATTCCTTACAATCTTTATATAGGGTCTCCCACCATAATCCAGTGAGTAGAATCTTACACGTTGTGGCATCACCTACATAGTGGCCACCTACAATTCCACCATGAGCTTCTTCCATAATGCCCGTGTGCTCATGTTCCAATACACAATGGTGCAATACCTCATCTCGACTAATTTGTACAAGTCACCATTGATTAACATATAAGGTGTAGCGTGAATAGAAAGTTGTTTCTTCTCCAAGGATTTCATTCCTTCTTGTCATCCATGTGTGTAGAAAGACAAAAATGTCCTCTAGTTCTGATGGCACATGTTGTAACCTATATAACTGTGCATCTGACATGGTATCCTCAATTTCTTGTGCTTCTTCTCCTGACTATATTCTTGATAAATGGTCTAGTCTAGAATTACTTTTTCTTGGTTTAACCACAACTGTGAAATCAAATTCTTGAAATAAGAGCACCCATCGACATATGTGCCCTTGTAAAATAGGTTTATTTACCAAATACTTCAATGCCATGTGATCTGTATTAAAGATGAATGGTGTAGCTAGTAGGTACTAGTAGAATTTATGCAGTGCATAGATCATTGACAAAGCTTCATGCTCTGTAGTTGTGTAATTCTATTGCGGGGGTCATTTTTCTACTAGCAAAACAAATAGGATGATCTATAATACCTTCTCCAGGTTGGGCCAACACCATGCCAATGGCCATGCCAGAGGCATCAATATGTACATGAAATGGCTTGTTTCACAAAGGAAAATGCAGAATAGGCTTGGTAGTAAGTTTCTCCTTCAATGTCTCAAATGTATGTTGTTGTTGTTCTCCCCAGTAGAATGTACCTTTCCTTTTTAGTAACTCTTCTAATGGTGCGGTAACTTTGGCATAGCCTTTGATAAAAAAATTTAATATCCTGTATGATCCAAAAATCCACACACCTCACTTTGACGGGTAAGCTCCCTTAGGCCTATAATGACTACAACCTTTTTGGATCAACCAACAAACCCTCCTTACAAATTATGTGTCCTAAAAGTATCCCAAATGGTGTAGCAAATATGCACTTCTTGATGTTCAAAGAGATACTCAATTGTCTACACCATTCAAACATTAAGTGTAGATTGTCACAGTGATCCTTAACTAATCCATACACCGTCCAATCGTCTAAATATACTTGTAAGAAGTTGTGAATAAATTCCTTGAATGCTAGATAACTATGCATGGAAATACAATAGGTGCATTTTTCGACTGCAGGGGGCATTATAGTATAGGTGAAGCTACCCCATTCAATAGTAAATGTAGTCTTTTCTTGATCCTCTTGGGAAATCCTAACCTGATGATACCTAGAGAACCCATTTGTAAACGAATATATTTCACACCCTACAACTCCTAGTATTTCCTCAGTGAATGGTGTAGGGAATGGATCTATTACACATGCAACATTCAACTCCCTATAGTCCATGCATATTCTAATCCATCCATCCTTCTTGATATTGATCACCATTGGACTAACCCATTCTGACTCATCAAGGGCTTGATAATTCTAGACTTCAACATGTTATCAATCTCTTCTTTTGACCTTTTCGCAAATTGGGGTTCATTCTATAAGGTCTCTTTCTAATAGGCACACCCTCTTTAAGCTTTATCTTCATCTCCCCTAATGATTCATGCATGCCTTTAAGTTCATGGTACCCCTAGGAAATAGGTCCTAGTAGTCCCTTAGTAACTCTATGATTTTTTCCACTTCAGAGTCTAACCAATAGTCTCCAATTATGGCTTCCTTAGGCTCAGTATCTGTTCCAATATTCACCCACTTTGTCTTCATAGGTTCATGATAGGTGCACATGGTATTATCCACACTATCCAATACCTCACCCATTCTGTTGAATGGTTTACATCCAAATTATCTACTTCTTCATCATCCACTAAGTAGACCATTTTTCCTTTCTCTCTCTCAAGGCAAGCACGTTGAAGTAATGTTGCATCGGCCTCTGGTTCTTTATCAAGATGTGCTCCTGAGTCCTCTTTATCTAATAATTCCTAAAGGAGTTCTTTAGCCTTGGCACTATCCCCCATAGTTAAGTGCTTGATAACTTTCAATGCTTCTTCCACCGGAGGTTTTGTAGAGAAGAAGTCAAATGTCTGGCCATTCCTACAATTAAATTCTGCCAATTTCCAGTTTCTCTATGGAGTTCTTACATATACATACCAAGCATGCATGTAACCTTGTAAAGTGGAATAAAATTGGTGCACCCATAGTGAAGGTGGTAAAGCTTCCTGCCTTTCTATCTAGAGTCCCTCACACTTCTAAATGTTCTAAACGTGGTGATAAATATAAATTTGAGTAGGTGTATTCTCCTAAATAACCTAGTAGTAAGAGAAATCCAAATTTCATTCCATCCGACAAGATTATCCCTGTGGACCACCCACCAAAGTGTCTTTTGTCCCACATAGTGTATATGGCTGCATATTTCTTATCTCCAAAGTGGGTCTATCCATTTTTCTTCCATGGCACATAAGAATACCATGGGATCCCCTTCTCCTGTGTAACAAGGTACCAAGTTGTTACCTATCCTCCTGACATAACGTGGTTTTGTGCCTCGAGGAATATGCTCTTTACTTTGCACCCTACTAACTCATAAGTGTTGTGAGCCCAATTATCACAAGAAACACTTGTAGTATCACTAATAGACTATGCATCCTCCCACTAAATTAGTCCTTCTTTGGTTGGTTCAATCATCTCTGATCTCGGATGGCACGTACATAAATCCTATTCATATCTTCTTCACTTAAGGGCTCAACATAGGGTGCGGACTTTCCATATATCAAAGGGATAATAACCCTTTCCTCTTTATTTTCAAAAATGATATAGCACTTGTTGAACCAAAGATCAATATTTTTTGCATAGCACTAAAGATGCCCTAATAGAGATGGGAAGCTATCTAATTCTACCAACGCTAAAAATTCAAAGTCTCCAATGAACTTGGTTCTCTTGTATGGTAATGGATGCATCTTTCAAAACTTGTGGGGAGTGGCCTTAGTCCGATTAACCATGAATAATACATTAGAGGATGGCTGTAATGGGGGTCTTACCATTTTTACCCATGCATCCAAGGTAAGAACATTGACTTTTGTGCTCGTATCAATCAGTATATTACTCAACAACCACCCATCCACAACAACATTCAGAGTGATTTCCTTGTCATAATCCAGGCTATGAGGAGGGAGATTTTCATGCAAGATTTTCCATCTAGTTTCGAGTACTTGCACGTGGAGTGTTCCATTTTAACCAACTCCCTAATCGTGGAATGATGTTCTCCTACTGCAACATTTTACACACTTCTCTCAAGTCATCTATATAAATTTGGACCATCTCTGATGATTTCTTCTACTCCTTTAAGTAATGTATCTCACCCTAAAGATTCCTTAGAACTTTCATGGTTTCTTGATAAACCTCCTTCTGATAAGAAGGATCTAGGTACCATGCATGAAGAACCTCATATTTAGTGATGGTAGGTTTCTACGCTAATGTTTCCCTAGCACGTGCTATATCGTATAGGTCATGATCTTCACTTGTAATGCCTCGGATTCTATTTCCATCTTAAGAATCCATTGATTGTCCACAACGCATTGTATCCTAACCATCCCAGTGCCCTTTTTTTCTTGTTTATGTTGCTTACTCAAATGCTCATATAAGTCTAGGTACTCTTCATAGCTATGGTTCTTTCTAGAAATAACATGTAATATTCTAAGGACATTCGTGCCTATAGTGGTCAGGAGATCCACATGTATAACATGTTCTACGAGGAAACTCACTTCTTCCACCACCACGGCCTTGTCCTCCGAATCCACCATGGTATCCTCAACCTCTGCCATGATTGCTCCTTCAAACACACCTCATTCCGATCATAGCATGCCTAATTTTGCTCCTAGCCTTGATGCTCATTCTTTCCCTTAGATTTATCTGAAACTCTTATCTACCATACACCAATATCTATAACATCATGGATCTATCTAATTAGTCGGCAGTCCTCCGTGTCATGAGTCGTGGACCTACATATTTTACAGTAGCTTGAAATGTTCTTCCTTATCACACATTGTAATAATGGGCAGCGGCTAACATCATGGTTTAGGTGGCATATTTCACAATCCATCAGCAATGAGTGTACTATTTTGCGAGGGAAACTATCCTTTGTGTGACCTTCTACTTCATAATCTATGCACCAAATCTTTGTGCACGTCTCATTTGATGAATTTACTGATAGTTTCTCCAACTATTTTTCCATTGCTGTTATTTTTACTTCTAAAAATAGGATCACCCCAATATCTATGCTTCCAACTACCTCAGCATGCAAGGCTACTTCAAGTGCTTCGCATGGATCAGTGTATGTCTTATGTGATAATGCCCTCCTAAAAGGGGTAATCAATCCCCCAATGAACCATTTTGCATGTTGACTTGCGTATATGTAATAAGAGAGCTTTGATAACAACGTTTTAAACCATGCATCTGTTATGTTTATGGAACCTATTTTCATGTTAGAGTGTGGTACACCTTCTATGCGTTACACTCGGGTATTTTTACGGCGGTCCTGCTCACCAGTGAGCGGGTCAAGGGGGTTCAGGGGGGTGAATCCCCCCCGATCGAAGGGGGCTCGGGGCCGAAGCTCTCGAAGCAAATTTTCATGGGTGGTTTATTAACCCATGGGTAATGAGTAACCATTATGGGCTGTTTTTGGGCCCATGGTTTTTTTCGTACCCATTGTTTTGTAAAACTGCCTCTTGACTACCCATAGGTTTATGGGACAGTTTTGTTTTTGCCCATTGTTTGATACCCATGGTTTTGTAAAACTACTTAAGCAGTTGTCTATTTATATGGTCTTATGCATATGATAGAAAGACAAGCAAATGTATTCCAGATGTGTTTTGAATTCGTGTGTGAATTCTCTAGAGTTTGTTGAGCATAGCTCCAAACGAATCTGGGTATTGTATTGAGAGAGTGGAGGCTTGTAATAAAATCTGAGCAAGTGATTCTTGGTGGACGTAGCCCAAATTGGGTGAACCACGTTAAATAATGTCTCTTTGTGTTGTGTTATTTTATTCTACAATTTTATTTGAGATCTATAATAATTTCTGCATATTAGTTTCTCATTGTATGCATTCTGTGAGGGATTATTCCGCATATTTTATCTCTTATTTCCTAACAAAGCATCATACTCTCTAACCCTTTCGGTAGTACCTTGCTTAATATCTTTGAGCGCACTTATACTCTTTTGCTCAAACTCGGGTATATGAAACTCTTTAAGGAATACATCCTTTAAAGTTGTATAATCTACACAGAGGTCGATTAGGTCAAACTTCTGTACCATACTAGATGTGGGCGTGCCCTTGTAACGTAGTATAAAATTGGCTTTCCCAACACTTAAAAGTTTTAATTCCTTTTGCATGCCACAATATCTCACACATATTCAACAACATATTCTATGCCCCTATACTCTAGAAGACGAAGAGACATTTCCATGTAAATATTCTGGGGTTGGTGCGGACCTTGCCCACCGATCCATAACTTCTTGTATTTATCCTGTCTCTAGAACCTCTAGATCTGCCCGAACAAAAGCTACATATGCCTCCCGATCCTAAACCCGTAGCAGGGGTCAAACCAGAAGATGTACTTCCCGTGTCCCAACAGTAGAATTAAACTGAACCCTAATAGTCTGTGAAGCGTTACTACTCCCGTGGTTAATCCAAAATTGGTGCGCTTGTATTCTCGTGATGATGATACACCCGATAAGGTACTTCTATGTAACAATGAAGCCATTTGTGTTTCCATTATTGTGCCTCTTATAAGACTTGCACCTACTCTCCCACTTTGCTTAAACTAGCTTGTTTACTACTTGTTGTACTTAGATGCTAAAAAGCCAAACGCAAGGGAAAGGTTACCATGTGGATTTAGATGCACATTTGTGGCCCAGTAGTCTCTACTAGTGCACTTCTTCATGAGGGCGGGGGATCCCTCTCATGCTTTCCAAGATGGGGGATTTCCCGATGCTCGGCTCCTTGTCTTCTACGTGAGCTTCAAATCCTTCACGAAAAATCTCTCTCCTCAACACCATACTTTTTGCAACAAGATGCTACGCTTCTTCTCTATCTCCCTCTCACATGCCTCATTATACTTAAGCTACCTTTTTTGTCTCTACCTTTCTATCACTAGGTCTGCCATATTTCACCAATCTTGCTCCTACCCTTATGTGTGGTGGGGTTTAGTTAGCCATCGGTTTAATCTCCGTATTCAAGGTTACCATCAGGATCTTGATCACCGTGAGGAATGCCTCAGTAGGTAAGCTCCTTGATATCGTAAAAACTAGAATTCAGATACTTCTAGACACAAATAAGTGGAAGTTGAGTATTCCAAGATATAAGTGTTCAAGACACTATAGAACCATGTATCCACAACTTAATTCCAAATCAGATTAGCATCATACAGGGCTTGGAACTCTTCCTGCATCCAAAAAAGTGCACGATACCTCCAATTTTTCTTAGATGCATAAGCACTCACCACTCGTATAATTCTACTAGAAAGATAGCAAAAATGTCTCATATAAACTATCATACGGATTCTGCTCCACCCACACGTGTGTGTTAAACTCATATCTAGT